>JAYKQN010000017.1:12640000-13240000 GCA_036785175.1 Eupleurogrammus muticus | reverse complement strand
CCCTACAAAATGCATCTGGCCCATCAGAGCCTTGAAGGTAGCCAACCTGTAAGTGCAGCCGCCTTTGAATGGGGGAAATGATGGCTGCCTGAAATGAAAATGAAGACAATAATCTGAAAATAGCTGGCCGAGACCAGAGAGCTTTATTAGTTGTCCGTGGACTTTTTAGACATCCAAAAAAATAAGGCATTTTTTGTGCCCACTAAACATGACGTGACTTTAATTGCATTTTCAAGCCTCTCAACCAGACCTAATTTCAAATCCTTTTCTACACTGCTTGATTCAGATTTAAATGTCTAGTAATTTCCGACAGCAACAGCCATCTTCTTTTTTTTACATTTTGTGGTTCATCATAATAACATTTATTAGTAGCATCTGAATTTTACTTTAATAACGAAACAAGTTTCCTTAGACCTGATTCCCTATACAGGTTTATCACTGAAAATTTGTAATAACATTAGCTTACAGTTTTACACCAGGCCTTCAAAACATCAACATTACTACAGGCATGTAGTAAGTAAGAGACATTGCAATGTCTGATTCAGCACACAAGATGATTGAGTGATCACTTTGTACATATGTTTGACAGTTATTAATCAGACCAGCATGACACTTTCATTTAGTTATCTTTGTTTTTTAGTTTGTGTTTTTGCTTGCGTTGGATCATTTTAACAGTGAAGATGGAGACGGGACATGTAAAAGAAACACCATGCCACGTAGATCCCTGACCAGAATTGAATTGTATTTCCAGAGGTTTTATGAATTGGGAAGAGTAGAGACAAATGGCCCAATCAGTCACAATCAGGCAGGGTTGTGTTAGAAAAAGCCTACTGCACAAACAGCACTGCCCATTGAACACCAAGCTGAAGCGAGTTTGATGATCAGCAGCTGGACATGCCTTCTATCCAATAGCGTTCTTTTAAAGAGCAATTTGGCTCTTTTTGTGAGATATATATATATATATATATATATATATATATATATATATATATATATATATATATATATATATATATATATATATATATAGGGAGAGAGAGATGTGATTTATCATTTGTAGATAATGGGTTGACCTTTTGTCAAACTCTGGAAGAGAAAGAATGACTAGAACAATCACAGAAAATCTTTTCTTAAAGTGTGTTTCTTCCGGCCCTTTGCTGTTTGACTCTAGTCACATTACTGTTGCCACCTGTCTGACTTCTACTAATCCTCCTCTGAGGATAAATGGCTCTGTCTGACGCTATTCAATTCAGTAAATGCCTGTCTCTCTTACAATTGCTCTGTCACTCAGCTGATTTTCTATGTGTGAGTATGTGTATATATATGTGTGTGTGTGTGTGTGTGTGTGCATGTGTGTGTGTGTTTGTTCATCCAGGCTGCTGGCAGAGAAACGCAGTGAGATGAGAGAGCAGGTTGGCAAACTGCGTATTGGTCTTTTTTAAGGTCAGTGGTGCATTGAAGCAGGTGAAGGCCATGTCCATGGAGCTGGAGGAGGCCAGAAAACATGTGGACAAGCTGCAGAAGCAGTGGGATGAGTACCTCCATCAGTGTACAGCAGAAAGTAAAGGCTGAAAAAGCAGCAGAAACGCGCTTTCAGCTAAATACTGTAAATACTGTACTGCTACATTTACATGTGAGCTGTAACAAGGGTTGTCAAATTACACATTTTTCTATTCATATTTATAGAAAAAGAAGTGCTCACTGCTGAGATCTTTTTTCCCTTGGTCTGTATAGTATATGTCTAGTTGCTTATTCATCACACAAGCTTCGTGGCTCATGGGATGGCAGTGTTAGTCCGTTATTCCACCTCCTTGATCCTTCCTCCTTGAAATACTGTATTTCTAATTATTGGATCGCTTGCCATGAAATTTGTGGACTCCCTTTTTAAATCCTCAAGTTTGGCATTTCCACCATCTCCGTCTTGTTTTTTTGGAACCAGAAGTGAATATATTTGGATGAGAGTGTGGAGATAGCCATTAGCTGTGAAAACCCCTTAATTATGCATAACTTTAAGCCTTACTATAATTTAAATGAGTGAGTTATAAAAATAATTGATCCTCCTCACAGTTATCATAAACAGGAAATGTATCTTTAGAGAACAAAATTGTTTTTGTATCAGGCCGTAAAACGTGTTTATTTCTGCGGTAAAGTTGGAAATACTAACATAGAAGTTGTGCTCGGAGCAAGCCTCAAGTGGGAACTCGAGGAACTGCAGGTTTAGCGATTAGGCCTTGGCTTCATATTTCAGCCCCGGAGGTCGCCTCTTACACAATAATTATATAAATGTCATGGTTCCTGGATGATATATGGTGATGCTCTGACTTTTTCTCTTATGCCATTTGCAGTTGACACTTGAAATTTTTAAAGGGGACTACTTTCAAGAAGAAATGTATAAGTTGGTGATCGCTTAACTTGTATTTGAGTAGAATCTTTTCAGCCCACAAAACTCTTACAGATAAAATAACAATATTTCCCAATTGCAATTATAGTTGCTGTCAAGCGGGATGTCCTCTTCAGAGGGCAAAAAAGCAAATGTGGAAAGAGTGGCAAGCAGAACTAATTAATATCTGAGTGTCTGGCTCACTTTTACCAGAAAAAAATAATTAAAATGTGGCTCAGCAAGAAGTATGCACTGCCTTCGTTTTGCCACCCATTTTTTATCCATTCTACAGTTGACTCATTTGCTGTGGAGTCTTTGAATCAAAATGATATGACAGAGATCGGGTCCTGTGGCTATCCCCCAGCACTGCTAGAGACGCTGATGCAGGCCATCATGATCCTTCAGGGCAAAGAGCCCACCTGGGTGGAGGCCAAGAGCCAGCTGGGAGACACAGCAGCACGGCAGGATGAAGGGATGAATAAGGGAAGGAAATTGAAAGGGGAGATGAAGGGAGGCAGAGCCATTTGGGCGTTACAGAGAGGATATTGGGAGTGTGGCAAAAAAAAAATACAGAGGGAGACTGGAGAGCTAAAGTGCTCTAAAATGAGAGTACATCCTGTCACGAATCGAATGAGCACATTCACACCATAAAAATAAAGCTGAACATGCTTAAGTTTAAAATGTTACCTAAAGGAGCTGTTTCCTTCTGGATACCATGGCCGAATTAAACATTCTAAAATTAGAATATACTGCATGCCGTAAATTATTCCTAACCAAACAAGTAACAGGAATAAAAAGTAGCCTGTGCTTTGACTTTACAAAGAGGGTTACAACAGGTGAAACCTCACTGGAAAGAGAATCAAAATTTATAATAATATCACCTTGAGTTCCTTTTCTTAATTAGATCCTGCTTACCAAAGTGCAAATGTGATTTGTGGAAACTACTTCTCAAGCGCTGTAAAATATAATGATATAAATGATGAACAATGTGTGCCAGCGTACAGGTGAAATGTCTCCCCTCTGACTCACTGAGCCAAAATTTTCATTATGATGATCACAATGCTGTAACTGTAGAGCTGTTGGATAAAAGATACAAGCACATAAAACACAAAACAGTTGAGTGATTTGGGGGAGATCACAAGGAAGGTCATAAAACATTTCTGTCCTTATGAGAATCACTCTGACTAAGAAATTAATCTCGCTGATGGTTATAGAGGAGGAAAAGAAATATTTCCTCAGTTCATAGGTGTGCGTGCCCTTGGTTTTATTCACAGAGGGAGGTGAACAGGTTGGTAAACTTTGCCAAGGACAACACAATAGGCTGAGTGTTGAAGGGCTTGTTGTTTTTAGAGGTTTATTGACTAGGATTAGCTGTAGTCAGTAAGCACCCTAAAGCAAAGACAATGAAATTACATAAACAAAGTTTCCACATTCACACTGTGGCACCTTTTGCCCTCTTTCTTTTCGTTTGTTGTCGGCAAAGTGACTTAACTTTCGTCAGTTTATAGTGAAGCAAACAATTGGGTCATTTGTCTTATTTTCATTCTGAACTCGCATTTTTATGAATGAATAATAATATTTATTATATGTAATAGTTTTATTAATAAAGTAAAAGCTTACACAACTCGAGGAGAGAGAATGGAGTCCAAAATTAAGTCCAGTTTTTCATTAGGTACAAAGGGAAAGCAGTTTGTATTCTATTGGCTCCCTGACTTTTTGTGTGGTTTTATGAGCTGCAGACAGTTTTTGCCCTGCAGGGCAGATCTGTTTGCTTCTGGCTGCATGTTGACTTTGTTCGCCTCAACATTAACTTAAACAGGTTGAGAAAGGTAATCACTGTATTTAAAACATGTTGCCTAACAGGAAACCATGAGCTCTTTGTAATTGAAACCAGGTTGTCTTGAGTTGTTATCAACATAGACATTGAGGTGAAGTGCATTATGGTCATATCAGGAAACAAAAAGTCATTCTGAAGGCATTTAGTTAACTGGATATCGGGTAAGTCATCAGTAGTGGTTTACAGGAGTTAATATATCCTTCCTGTTGTACTATGACTGAACCTCTGTTCTCCTTTTCTTCTGTGTGTATGTGCACGGTGTATTTTTGTCTGTCCTTTGTCAAGCTATATTCACATAGATGCATTGCAACAAACTGGCCCTTAGCTGGTTCCAGAAAACATTTTTCAGCAGAAACATGGTATGTTGCTCAACGCATCTTTGTTATTAGTGGAATACTGAATTTAACAGCCTGCATGACAAATCCTTTATGTCTGATTACTGATTATCAAGGAAGTCAAGTTATTAGGAAATAAGCTAAGGTCTACACAGACAACACAATATTCATGTTATGCAAGTTTTGTTTGCTTCTAAATGTTCGTTTGTTAGTTTTACATTGAAGGGATTTTTGACACAAACTGACCTGTATGTCCAATTTACCTCAGGTAAATGTAGGTTTTCACAAAATGAAGAATTTATTTTATTTTAGTCCTTTCTAAAAAAGAAACCTGTCTCACTGCAGTCTGTTGCTTTCAGTCAAAAAGTGACTGAAGGACTGTGTATTCTTTAAAGCCCTGAATGTCGTGAGATGGCTACAAAGATTTATGTACTATCAAAAAGAGAGTGTCGGGGGTCATGTGTCGAAAATGAGTGAATAAGTCACCTCCCAATTTCTCCATGATGATCTTTTAGGTCACCGTCGATCTCATCCTCCTCAATCTTAGAAAATGTCCTTCGTCACCACAGGACCTCTTTACTCTCTTCTTTCTTTTCTCTGTCCAATTTCTTCCTAGTGCGTGCCATTCAGGTAGTTTCTTCTTTTTCTGGTCGTTCTGACCTTTCACTCTTTACCTCCCTCTCTCTCTCCCGCTCTGACTTTCAGGTTTTTGCTCTGCTTCGTTCAGCTGCCTGTTCACAAAGTAGCCGCAGTGTGACATTTAGGAACAATTGAGTTGTAGCTTTTATAGATTGCAACTGCAGATTTTCAGAGTAACATATTTGTCTTAATGGCAGAAATGTATTTTTCTTCTGACTTGTCAGTAATAAATAACTGTCTCTGTTTCTTTGTTCACATAATTTTGTTGTAGAATTAGTAGCACCAGAGATATATTACAATTACAATAAATGCAACTAAGTCCAATCCAACCCATGTGATTAAGAGCAATGAAATAATACCAAATGTCTCTTTCCTTTAAAATAAGAGGTTGATTAGCATGTATATTGCTTAATTTTTCACTAGACAAAATAATTCTTTTTATTCACGTCAAAAAGTGACTTTTGGTCTCATCGGTCCACAGAGCATTTTTCTAATAGTCCTCTGGCTTATCCACTAATCATATACAAGCCACAGTATTCTTTTTGAAGAATATCCTTATCCTGTACTCCTATGCTAGCATCATTCTCAGCATCATTGACATTAGATACTACAATAGAGGCCTTTTTCTAAATCTTTCCAAACTGGTGAGCATCAACAAAGCCTTCATGGTCCTCAGAAATACTCTTTTTATGAGCCATGACACACTTTCACGAACCATATGTTGTGAAGCTCAGACTTTGAAAGTGAAGACCCATAAATAAGCCAGGGTCTCCCAGACTCACCTGATTGTCATGCTAGTAATTGAAATGCCTTTATGCCATACACAAATGTGTAAAATTGGATCATCAAGTGTGATGTTTTTGTCTGGTTGTTTAATCAATGCCTCTTTATCTAGTTTGAGATATGCATGAACATACTTTAGATTACATTTCTGCAGAAAATTTCACCAGGTTCACAGATGTTCAAGCACCAGCGAAGGTGCACATTGGATAAGGTAGAGATCAGCATAATTGATGCATTTGCAAATCTTACCACAAAGCTGCTCATGTTGTACTTAGAATTTAATTTAATTCTGAGGATGGGTAATTGATAGTGATGCTGATGATTTCATGTGATATGGACTGTGATTGTTGTTGATGCTTATAATCCTCTGTTTATCTTTTTTGTTTGTGGCTCTGATTTGTTGGTATTGATGCTAAAGACTGTGGGATAAATACAGAGATAACAAACTTACCGGTAGTGAGATACCATCGGAGGGCAGGGACAAATGAAGGGACAATCGACGAAGGACCCCCCTCCCTTTGAGCCGACAGAGGTGAGGATAAAGGGAATTGGAAGAAAAAATAAAGTAAAGGCAAGGGAGCAGGGAGAAAAGTGAAAAAACAATAAGTGAGGCAGGATAGAGAGCAAGGGTTAGGGTTAGCCATAAGCAGGCGGATTTAGGAGGAAAGGAAGAGGGAGGCGAGAGAAGAAAAGGTGTGGAATCCTGGATTGATTGAAGATGAAAGCAAGTGCTTAGGTCAGTAGAAAAATAGTTTATAAGCTAAGGACAGAGAGAAAGAGGAAGTAAGAGCTCAGGAAGCATCTGTAAACAATAAATTTGTGAGACCTCAAATGAACTCTGCTCCTGTTACAGATTGATACATTAGACCTTGACAGCCTGATAGATTACAGGGTACTATTATTCTTCTGTAGACAGTAATTCCTCTAGTACACGTACAGTGTGATCCACTTGTCTCTTTTTATGCAGGTTTTAGCAATTGCAAAAAAACAGCAGGAAATATTGACATAAAATGATAAACATGCAAAGTGTACAGGCAAAGACACAGAAGAGAATGACTATGAAACCCAGCTCGGTATTGTGGTGCACATTGGAGGAGAGAGTGGACGAGAGCAGAGACTAATTTCCACTGCAGCAATGCAGATGGATGGACAAAAGGAACCTTATTTTACTCTATGCATTTTTTATTTCTAGATCCTCCAAACTATTAGCTGCTTTCACTTTGTTCCTTTCCTCTACTTATCCACTTTTATTTCTTACCCTTCACTCTACCTTACTTCAGAATGCTGGATTATATGCGCATAATATTAGTGTGATATTTGACTTGATTTTCATACCATAGTCATAGAATTGTCTTTTTATATTATTTTGTTATGATTATATATTATTATATTATTTTGTAACCTACTTCACTTATATTTGGTTTGGGTTAGTCTGTATTAGATTTGTATGTTTCAGGCTTGGATTGGTTATTTACATGGGATGATGAGTTGTTGTTTTTTAACAACCACTTATACCATTATAAAAGCAATCCAACTTTAAAGGCCCAATGTGTAACTTGTTAGGATTAGTGTTTTGCTATTCCAAATGTTTCCACCAACTTTTAAAGCTAGATATATTCATAATTAAAATCTGTAATCATATCTACTCAAGAAACAAGGCTGTCATGAATTAACTGGAAGACGGGTTCTACTCATCAGATGTCTGGATCTTAAGAAATCGAGAGCAATAAGGTGAGCAAAGGTTAGCATTATCTTGGGAAGCCGTGACCAACATCCTCAGAAAATTTTTTTTTACATGAAACTGGTTTTCTCTATGTTTTTAGTGGTCTTTATCAGTGGGTCCATTTGTTTTGTAGAGGGAGACCTCTGAGGATAATTCTGCTCCCGGTAAAAACCTCCTGACGTTAAGCTATTAGAGAAACAAGCTGAGCTAATGTTTGCAGCCGCTCGGCTCACACAGACACTGCAGACATGCTGTGGCTGCCGAACAGTGGTGGAGAAACAACAATTTGAACTGCTTCATTCTGTTTAATCAGCAGGTCCGTGTGTTCTGGAGAGAGATCTCGGTGGATAATTCACTCCTGCTAAAACCCTCCCAAACAATGAACACTAATGGAATCATAACTGCGAGAAGCTGCCTGCAGAGCAATGAAGATAATAACTCCCATGATCCCACGCTGCTTCATGACATCACCAACTCAATCTTTTGTTATTGTTGCAATTGTAAAATTATAAAGGAAAAAGATTATTGAAGATTATAAAAGAAAAATGTTATTTTGTGCATTTAAAGCTATATTATTTGAGATGACCTACTACATATTGAGGCCTACACATGTCCTTTTCCTACTGCATGCACAGTACATGTGCCGTGGTCTGTCTGAGGTCCCAAAATCCTGGAGGTAGCTGGCAAACTCAACACGGATGAGCACAGCTTCTTCCCCTGTGGAGGACTAGTGAGAAAACACAAAACACACTCACAAGCATATTATTTTCTCCTAATTTAATTTGAGGTTATCCAACAGGACAAGCCTTTTATTTTCAAAGGCTTGGAGGTACTTAGTGGCACAAAAAGCATTCCTATGTGAATTCAAAGGTAGGTAATATAGAGAGGTATAGCTTCCACTCAAAAGACAGCTTGAGTCGCACTACTTTTCCCCCCAAACTAAGTATTTGCTATTTGGAGGTAAGTTTTATAGAACTACCTTTTCTTTGACACTGAGTTTTCTCTGAGACAGGACTGATTCTTAGTGATTGTTTTGGTTGTTTGGCCTTTTCAATGATACACTGATGACTATTGATCCATGAATGTGTTTCCAGGTACTTGATGAAGAGGAATAATTGGACAACCCCTGTACCAGTCGCCCTGCAGTCTCCTGCTTGGGCAACATCTTAGAGCTGGATACGCTGCATCTTGGCCTCCTTCGAACAATGTCCCCAAAACTGGAACATTTGTTGTACCAGCCCTGAGCCAGGGAACGCCACTCTACCAGGTCTGTTTGTCTGCCTTGTGGGAGCGTTTGCTTTTTCTTTGGCACTTTGTCTCTAAAGAAAAGTCTTCCCATTAGAACCAATAAAGTTGAAGTGAACTCAGGTGTGAGGGTGGATGTATTCGACTGTTTGAGAAAGGCAGCTTGTGTGTGTTTATGCCTTCATCGTGATTTGAGTGCTGCACACTGAAAAGTTTCAAGGTTTTGCTTAGGTATGACACTGTGACAACTGAGAACAATTGTGCAATTGATTAAAAATCTGCTGCATGTGTCTGTATATCATACCTGGTGATGATGAATACAGTATGTAAGTCTTCTCCCACGCTTTTTATGACAACTCTGGATCTATTCATGGGTGCCTCAGTGAAGAGAGGAGAAAGCGAGAGAGCATGTGGTATTGTGGATATCTGTCACTCACTCTGTTTGCCTTATTCCATTAATGGCAATAGGATTTGACAAAGTTGAGCTCGATATTAATGTGATCACAGGAGGATTTCACTGCTGCCAAGATTTCTTTTCCCCTCAGCTTAGAGCAGTCTAGTGTTTATCTAGCTCAGTTAATGATGTCGGGCTACATTTCATATTATCTCAAGTTTGATGAAAGTTTCACTGTTTTACATATTCTTAAAAAAAACCTACTTCAAGCTGTATGTTCTTACCTGTTTTTCTTTCCCTATACTGCTTTTAAATTATGCATTCTCTGCCCTTTCCACTTAATTTCTCACCCGTGCTGTCTTGCCTTACTGTACATCACTTTATCTATTTCACCATCTCTTTTTCCCAACCGCCCTCCTTCACCCCTGGAAACCTTCCTCTGCCTTTCCTCTCTGTTTGTCCTCCTTCTAGGTGACTGAAAGAATATACCTATAATGAGCTCCAGAAGACGTTGATGTGTGCTCTTTCTACGTCAGGCCTGCATCTTCTTTTGTGTCACCTCCTTCATTGTTAACAATCTCGGCTCTTGCTTTGTGGAGCTGCCTGCTCTTGACATGAAAGCTGTAAGTATCAGCTGTTATCCCCTCAATCCCCGATGCTTCTTGTGGCTGTCTGCCACTGTTTTTGTCTGTCTGACTGAACCCACCCACCCACACATATGGTACGCCACCATAAGCCCTTATTTGATTGACTCTCCTGACTAAAATGGCCACCAGAGACTAAAGCACTGCAGCAATTAATATTCAATTGTTGAGTTAACATTGGGAACTGAAACAGCGTTAAATTAAACAAATATTACCCGCATCAGTTGACTAATTTTATTAGACTGTAGCGCAATTGAAATCTAACATAATATAGTTACAGTGAGTTACACCATGTTAGCGCATCCGATCTCACTTTACTTGCTCTCTTTGCAGACTCATGTCCCCTCCACAGCTTGACGAAGAATCCTCCAGCTGTACTTATCTGATTTTTGTCCCTGTTTCCTGGGGTGGCCCCCACAGGAGCCCTGCTGCAGCTGGCTCCAGCAAACACTTCCTCAGTCTCTCTTTTTCTCTGGGCCAGGGACAGGCCTTCATTGCCGAGAGCACGATCGAAAAGGTTTCCAGAAAAGGTACATGATCTTTGCTCTGGCTTCCTGCTTGCTCTTCTGTCACAGATTTGTTGTGTTACTTATCCATTTTTCCCACAAGTGTTTTTTTATAGGCTCAAGTGTCATTTGTGCTCGACAAAGTGCACAAAATACTTGATGAATATTTGATTGATTTGGTTTAGTCAGATGGATCGTTCACTGCTTGCATCGACCCACTGTTTCCCTGCTCTCTCATGCTCATCAGCATGATTTGCAGCTATTTATTATACCTGTGGAGGCCTGACTGTCAGTTTCTATGGTTTGTTGCTTTTCAGACACGCCTCTCTGTAACTAGGGAAATGTCACTGTTATACATCAAGCAATTTGTTTGTTTGGGGAAGTCGATATTTATTGTTTTTCTTTGATTCATATTCACCCTTCCATGTCCTCCTACCTCCTTTCCTAATATGCATAACAGTATGGGTACAAGTGGCAAACAACCAGCTGGCAAACAGAAAGTACAGTTTCTTCACTTCATAGTTACTTGGATGTTAGAATAAAATTGTTTCTTATGTTACTAACTAAGCGGTTTTGCTGTGATTCTCAGTAAACAAATTTATAAAGCAGGAATTTGGTAAATAAAAATTACATAAAATCAACACGCAGTGTATCTAATCCTTGCTCTTTCACACTTTTTATTTTTTGTTTAGATTCAGCCACTATGTCCTTGCAATATCTAATTGTCATTTCGCTTGTAAGGTATGAATCTGTTTGGTTGAATAATACTAAGATGTTTAATGTCTGTCTGAGACAAACAGATATTATACTGTGTCAATATAAAGGAATTATTCCTTTTCCATCTTCATTCATCTGGTACATTAGAAGTTTTAGCATTGGGTGCTGTAAATGCTAAGACCAAAGTAGTACAACTTACAGTATCAATCTGTGTTAAAATACAATGGAAGTATTGATTATTAGATGTGAAATCATGGAGTCGTGAACATGGTTAATATTCCTATTGTTAAATCAAAAGAACATTTATTACAGAAATGAATGTTTTGGAAGCCAAATTTCTTGTTGTTTTTTACTGCATGGCGCAAGGTAATGGTTATAATAAAAGTAAACCTGAATGAAATAAAGCAAATAATGTTTTTTTTTTTATTATCTGTCTCTCAGTCTCCAGGATGTCTGAGTTTGATGCTAATGGAACCATCATTACATACAGAACCAGTCAAAGGTTTGGACTTACTTACTAGAGTAAGAATGTTGACTGTTACTATACATTAATAAAAAATAAAAACAAACATTTTTAGAAGATAGAAACCCTAACCCAAACACTAGTGTCTTTATAGTGTTAACACTGCCCCCTATTGCCCTCAGGATGTGAAAGCCAAAATGACCTTCTTGTGCTATTTTCTGCATCTGGCTGAAGGAAGGAAAAAGTTTCTACAGCTGGGCTGCAACAATCAGTAACGTAATGAATGCACTGAAAATGATGTCCAGCTACTGAATGATGCAGCACATGATGCGGTTGTGCTTATGATGGAGAGCACGGTTGATGTTTTCTTGTCATTTTTCCGCTCTAAATCCTAAATAATGATGTTGCTCATGCAGAAAAGCCAAAGGAGTTAAAACTAATTGATAATGATAGTCTAGCTCAATTCGATTAAATCCAACTTGTGATCTTTGTTAAAATGTCTCCTCTGCAGTTTATCTTTAATATTTCTGTCTACTGTGTGCAGAAGAACTGATTCACTTACCCTTGGTGTGGTGTCTTGCATTTCAAAGTAAGTCTGTTAGGATCATCTTGATGCACCCTGAATTTACTGATAGTCTGTTGAGTCTAAACCTGGATAATCATAACAACAACAACTGTATTTATCAGAACAACTCATAAAGAAAATGCATCAGAAGTGCATAACATAAAACAGATACTCGTGAAGATTATAATAAAACAAAAATGATGAGTACTACTTCTCTTACTTGGCCACCAACCAGCAGTGCTTCAAGCAAAACACTGTAACACACAGCATGTATGTGATAATTCTGGATGTATAAATGCTGTGTATGTATGATCACACAGCATTATACAACCAGCACTCCTTTAAGTCGGCAAATATGGGTGCCCAGACATATTTGGCTAACAAATAATAACAATGTGCACTCCACATATTTTAAATAAATGAAATTATGTTTTGTTCTCAAAATGCATATAATAGTCCAGAGTAAAACCCCTTTTTTGTGTGCGGTGCACTGCGGCTGCACTCAGCTGGCAGAGGCCACTTCAACTCCTTGCTGAAGGTCTTCATGTTCACAGAGTGCCGGCACCACCAAGTGGGCTGTCAGATTTTTACAGCCTATGAAATATAGACACAGTGGCACGCTGATGAACACTGACAAGAACACTTAGTCCTTGCTTTTTTTCATTTAATCACTTACACGAATGTACACAGGCATCCGTGTCCACTTGCCTCATTTCTAACCAACAACTCTCAAATGATTTAAAGTAGGGGCATTCTGGCAGTAGAGCAGATAAAACACTTTTCTAGTTTATAAAAAAAGACTGTTGACACTTGATCCAACTGCAATTGGACATCAATAAAGTATGAAGCCATTTGAATAATTTATTTCCTAAAACATTCAAAACATGCTTCATGCTTAATTCACACCCGATTTTTAGAGGGAACCATGGCAACTAGTTAATTTGTCTATCCCCTGATTACGCTTCATGTTTCTACTTTGTATTTTAGCAGAAGAAAATAAATAATATGCAGAGGTTTTATGCAGTCCCACTGAGATCACAGTCACTTTTTAACTGTATGAAACACAATGTTTTTGTCACACACAAAATTTTAGGCTGTCCTGTGAAATCTATTATAACAGGTGCTGTAAAAATTGATGGAGCACTAGTGATTGAAAAAGCATTACAGTGGCTACTTCAATTCTGTTTAACATCATCAGGATATAGATCTTTAATTTAATCACCTGGTGTTACAGAAAACCTGTACACCATGATATTTTCTCACATAAAAGGGCAGAAACTAGAGATTATAATTAAAACAATAATCTAACTAGATACAGGCATGTATTGTACAATGCACACGTCCAGAAGACATGCAGCCATGTTTACTGAGCCTCACAACATTGTTTTAAAACATAACTAATATTAGGTCTGAGGCTCTAAGCTCCCAGTGACTGGGGCGAGTGCAACACTGATCCCTAGGACCCCATGGAACCTTCTTTAAACTCTTATGTTCTTACTAATGCCTTACTTCTTGTCTTTATGAGCCTCCTTTCCTTTTCATGTACTCTTGTAGTTACCAAAAGATGTGTGTTTGTATATGGTCTTGTGATTTGCATGTATGTGTATGTCTGACTCTGCAGATTCTTCACTGACAATTTGTTTGTGCAGAATCAGATCCAGAGATAGCAGCAAAAAGGTGAAATAGATAACTGTTTGGCAGCTGAAACTGTGTGTGTATGTGTGTGTTTGTCCCTGGTGGAGCTGGTAAAAGAAATCAAACTGAGTGTGATGTCATTTAGCTTGAAGGAAACTTGCTCACGCAAACACATTTTGTACGCAGGCCTCTCAGTAACGTCTTCAATATCAAATTCTTTCAATGCTGCTACCATTTCTTCTTTTGATGCCTTCTTTTAATTCTGACATTGTTTTTGTTCTAATGTTGACTCCTTCACTTAAATCCTTCTGTTTTTATCACCTCATGAGATCGGCAGACTAGCATGAAGAAGTGCTGCTTGGATCAATAATACGAAGACAGCTGCTCTTTGGAGAAATAGTGGTCTTAAAACAAGACAAGAATGCTTCTGCTGAGTAAGTATAAAGAGACAGTGCCTTTTAAAAGCAGGAAATGATGGAAAGTTACAGGTTTGACATCTTAACCTTTCACTATTTTATTTTATTTTTCTTCTTCTGCTCACTTTAAATACACATGTCTGTATTTTGCTTCTCTTTAACATTTAGCATGGTACTCTTAACTATTTGAGACTCTTGTAAATTCTTCTTGAATTTGATCTAATCTTTCTATATTATCTCCCAAACCTATTCTGTTGTCTTCAGCCAGTCAAACAGCTGTAGGTCTGTGTCTATACTGACTCACTGGTCTGTTATTAAAGGTGTATTTATCCATCACTCTGCCTGACTGCACAGACACACACTTATTGTTCTCCTCTGTACAACCTTAGACACACACACACACACACACACACAGGGTGATGGGGCTCTGGCAGCATTCCAGCTGTAATTCTGTCTGATCACTCTATTCTGGCTTCATTATCACTGTACCTCTCTTTACAGTGGAGAGAGAACACAGCGTGCTGTCAGCTAGGGTCAAGGGGCTACAAAAGATTATGTGTGTGTACATGTGATTGCGTGCATGCATGTGTGTGTGTGTGTGTGTGTGTGTGTGTGTGTGTGTGTGTGTGAGATTGTGTGAGATTGTGTGAGTATAGTGTATATGCTTGTAACCTGCACACATGGTCTTTGTGTGGGTCTTGTGTATGTGTAAGTCTGTGGAATGTGTGTGAGTCTCCTGAGCAGGGGTCATTAAGGGAAGTCTGTGTCTATATTTAATTGTCTGATACTATCCCCATTATGGACTGTATATTAAAGCATGTGTATATTTGTGTGTGTGTGTGTGTGTGTGTGTGTGTGTGTGTGTGTGTGTGTCCATCGGGTGGAGCATACCTTGGTCCTCGCTGGCTGAACAAAGCCAGCATCTGTCGACTAATCATAGAGTAATAAGCAAAGCAAACCTTCCAAGGCCTGCTCCACTTTCCTAAAAAGACCCTGAGTTCATTGTGCTCTACCCAGAGGCTTCTTTCTGCTGGATGTACTGTGTGTGTGTGTGTGTGTGTGTGTGTGTGTGTGTGTGTGTGTGTGTGTGTGTGTGTGTGTGTGTGTGTGTGTGTGTGTGTGTGTGTGTGTGTGTGTGTGTGTGTGTGTGTGTGTGTGTGTGTGTGTGTGTGTGTGTGTGTGTGTGTGTGTGTGTGTGTGTGTGTGTGTGTGTGTGTCTTTGCTTTTATAAGAGTATTGGACATCTATTAGGTCTGCTCCCTCCAGCTGAGCGTCTATATTGTACTGGCCACTTCTAAAGTAAACAACTGTTTGTCTTTTCCATCTCCTCATCTTTCCTAATTTTACTAAGTGCTGCTGTATGTCTTCAGTCCTATTTGGTCCACGCAGCAGCAGCAGCCCTTCATAGACTCGCTGTCCTCCTTATTTATCCCTCCATCCCGCTCCTCTCCACCCCTCCTTCACATGGCAGCATGTCATTAGGCCTAAGCTCACAGACCCATGGCTTCAATTTAGGCCCGCCTGCTTCTCTGTCTCCGGCCATTTTATATCTAATTATTTTAGGGCACTGCTGTGTGCCTTCAGTGGCTGTACAGCATACTGTATATGCATATTGTCACATACACACACACACTTTTTTAGGGAATTGATTAAGAAGTCACGCTGTTTGACTTGAGATGTGTTGGTCATCTTTAAAAAGTGAAGCCAGAGTGGAAGCTAGTACCAAACTGGGAACAATCCAGTTCCCTCATGGTGGAAAAATGTTTGTTTGTTTGTCTGTCTGTTTTCCAAAAACATTTAAATATAACTAAGGCAATTATACTGCAAGGCTAATGATATTGAACTATTTTCATATTGATGATGATGATAGACCTTCATAATATATTTTGGTATTTTTGTATTTCCCAGGCCTATGTTTAAATTGTGTCTATATTTTAACAATGAAATGAAATTACTGCTAGAGAATAATAGAGGAGCCCAGTCAAGGTCACTGCCAAAAATCATACTTGGGTCAGTATATATATGTCAGTTTAAGATTATGCTGCTGAATGAGTCCCTTATTAATATACTGATGGCTCTCAGTCAGGGCCATGCATCCATATCTGCACACCTCTTATTCCCCCTTTTCTAACTAGAATTTTAAGTTTGCATACTGGACAAATTCAAACAGGAAAACTCACTGATGTCACATGATGTCATAACATGTTTATTAGTGTTTATTTCAAATAGCTGAACCACAGATACATATTTTCATTGACTTAAAATTTAAGCATTTATTTTTGGTTCAATACCACCACGTATACACATAAAAATACACATGGTAAGAAACACACAAACAAAGCATTTAATCAAGGTGAGGTACAGTTTTTTTTTTTTTTTTATGCTAATTCACATTTGCCTGAAGCTGTAAAAGAGGACAAAGGAAGGGAGCGACTGAAGGAGAAGTGAATCTTTTCAAACAAATGAATTCTAATAAAGCTTTGCAGACAAGATGTCAGAGTTGTGGGAGAGAAGGCCCTTCTTCCCCACCGGTAACAGCCCAAAACCCTGAGAGGGTGGATAGAAAAACAAGAGGAAGTGAGCCGGGAGGAAGAATGGTCCCGTAATGAGAGTGGAATCAAAAAGAGGAGTTCAAGGTTGTATTCAGACTTAAGAATTGTCCTGCTGAAAGACCAAACACAGACTTCCTCAGGGTGCCTCTTTCAGACCCAGGTCTGCGTGCGTGCGTGCGTGTGTGTGTGTGTGCATGTGTGAAACAAAAATATCAGGCTGCATTAGATGTTTCATGGTTAGAAGGTTCCTTTAAAAAATGGAATGCTATTGGTAAATGGACATGGAAAGTTAGTACCAGTTGGGGCACTCAATAATATACAGTATACTGAGTATGCTGTGTTTTTGTATACAAACCTTTACACAACAGACCCCTTAAAGCTAAACTCTCTGCAGTCCTGTTAACAAGATGATCTTTGTTATTTCATTTAAAACAAGGACCTGGATTAAAAGTTCCAAAATATTAGAACCCTTTTTTTTTAATTCCTTACTTAAGTGGCTCTTCAGCCTTTGTTACAGCCATTATATTTATTTTTAAACATGTCATAAGAGGGAAACCTGAGGACGAGATATATATGAACAATTTTATGGAATTTTGAAATTGGAAATAAAAAGGAAAACGCTCATAAGACTTTAATCTCTATGAAATGACATCTTTTTTTTACATTTTTGTTTTTCACTGGATACGCTAATGAGAGGAGAAAAGGCAAACATTCACATTTTGCCACTATCTGCACGCATAGTGGTCCCTGTGTCGTAAACCTTGGGACATTAAAAAGGATTTCATGGTTTTTAGAAGAGCACTTTTAGAGGGCTGCCTCATCCATTGTCAGGAAAGGATGGATTTTCCACTTCAATCCGTCAGCCCTGCACCTCCCCACCAGACTTTGGATTGCACAAAGGCAGGTAAGGTTTAACAAAGCCAGGACAGAAACACCCTGCAACAGTAGCGATGTTACAGAGATTTTCTAGATTTGACAATGGCGTTCATATTTTTGTAATCACACACAGTGGAATAAATTGCATTTTACCTGAATATAAGTGTGTCTGTCAGATACTACTGACTACAGCTTTTGTCTTTTATTTTTTTGCCCATATTACAGTGTACGTTATATGGGGTGCAATAGCTTTGTGAAGGAAACCTGTAGATAGTGTGATGTTATGATGTTAAAAGGCTCCCCTGTGATCCCCTACTTGTGCATGATCAGCTAACCACTAAATATGTAGCTCAACTTCATGTTAAGCATGTAAGCTAAATATTTAACTGATGGTGAAGCAGTAGGAGTGTCACATTTAATTTCCTGTTTTTTATTAGAATTTTATTTATTTTGTGCACTTTACACTTTTACTGCTATCCCTGCAGGATTGTATCATACCGCTAGGTGGCGACCCAGGCCAGCATGTGGAAGACATCAGATTTCGATTGGCAGTGAACTTGTTCGAAGGACAGTGTCGTGTGTTATATGAGGCGAAGCGAACATAGGGAAATCCGTACGATGGTGATGATGTGGCAAAAACCTACCATCAGGGTCTCCATTATGTGAATGACATTTGATTTCATTCCAGCACAAGGTCGATGTGGGTTTTTCGGCAAAACAGCGGCGCCCGCGGAAGTCTCATACGCTGCCCATGACAACCGGCGTTTCCATGGAAACGTGTACACTTAGCAACAGCTTTGGCTGGAGAGAAGTTGGTTGTGGGAAACGCAACGAGAAAAGACAAGAAAAGGTATCGCAAAGAATTGACTTTTTGTAGAACATTGCGCCCATATAACGTTACGTACAGATGCCGTAAAAGTGAGAAGAAATAACTCGAACTTTTGCTGTTGCTCCCTGAGAGAACAAACCTACTGCGCCGCTAACTTTAACAGTTCCTACCTGAGAGGCTAGTGGTGGTTAGCAGTTTGTTAGCAGGCTAACGTTGAAGCTTATCTAGCTATATAACAAGATATGAATGCTGCTAAACAGAACTTGTTTCCTGTAGGTTGGTAACAGGTGGTGGAATGATCGATGCTCTATGAAAGTTTAAACCACTAATGGCAATGACACAGGCTTTAGTTCTTAACACAAATCTAAATTTAAAATCTAAAGGTTACATGAGGATGGACAATGACGATTATAGTTTAAAATTGTATATTGTTGTCTTTGCCTTTAAAATTGAAAATGAGAGTTTTTGTCTCTGTGTGTTTTGGATGCAATGATGAAAAAGGAAAGTGGAAGATATGGAAGCGATGGACGAAGAATACTTAAAGACCATGCGTCTGGTAAAGCTGGCTCATTGGTTGTAATCTGTCATGATTGTAAATTGTTTTTCCTATCTACTGCATGTGGGGTGTATAAGGACACAATGTCACTGAATAGCATTTTTCACTCTTTTTCCTCCTTGTATTTCTGCTTTTATATGGCCATCTTCTGAAGTTATTTATGCGTTGTGTGGCTGTTCCTGGTGTAACTGAAGAATCCTGGTCAGAGAAAAATGAAAGGGCACTGGATGAATTCATTGTGGACACCTCTATCACAACCCTGGTGGTCTACTTGGACATCAAAACAGGACTGCGGGTGGAGTTCTCCATGCCATTACAGGTACAACACAATCATAATAATTGACTGTAGTTGGACATACATTATCAAGTTTCGAATGCAGAGACAGGTGCATGAACAAAGAATATTTATATTATTATCAAAAATAAGACTTATACAGTATATTGATCAATCTCACCCCTTTAGATTCACAGTGACATAATTCTCTGTCTTTCTAATTAACTATATCATTCTCTCCCTTCTCGTTCACTTTTCTACATAACTTTCACCCAACTCCCTGCCTGTTTTCTTTTTCTATTTCAACACCACACCTAAATATTATATTTGCTGTACACGGACAGGTGGTCGAGCAGCTGGCCTATTTTATCCGTGAGCCTGGAGCCATAATCACAGCAGAGACTTTTGATGCAGCGGTACAGTTTGGCACGCTGAGGGGCGACCCCACCCACAGCCTACTTTCTTACATGACCGGTTTGCATGCCCCCTTAGTTGCTTTCAGTACCAACTGGGAAAAGAGCATCAAGGACAACTACACTGAAAACATGCACTTCTACCTCTACAGACTCACAGGTAGGGACCTCAATAGAGCGGTTTACTGTCAAAACAACCTAAAAACAGCCTGTGTTTTCTGGAGCTCGAACGAGGCACTCAAGTGTTCTGTAAAGCTATGAGTTGAATTATTACAATGTAAGTTGACAATATATCATTTTAGGGGTGCCCCCTCCAGACAGAGGCCCCAATATTATCATTGGTAGCGGAGTGGAAAAGGTAAAAAATATATTTATGCGGTGTCATTTTAATATTGTTTTTGTGTAATGTTTTGAACAGATGATGTTTATAAAAAGTTGGGCAACACAGTGCTGTACATCCCAATGGAAGGCCTGCAACACAGACCTGAGGAGGCCAGCAAGGACAAGAACCTAGTACAGCGAATGGAGAGTAAGCTCAGCTTGAGGGCTGTTTGTGCGTGCGTGCGTGTGTGTGTGTGTGTGTCTCTGTCTTTGTCTCTGTCTGTCTGTCTGAGTGCCCACATGCATGTTCAATTCTTAAAAAATTGCTGTCCTCTTAAACACACTTGTTCTCCCTGTTTTTAGTTGTTATGATCAATTGGACAGATCAAATCAAGGAGCTACTGAATGCCCAAGAAATAAGGACAATGGGGGGCAACTGTGGTCCCTTGCAGGAGATAGCCTTCTGGAAAAGTCACTCTGCCAAACTGTTGGACATCAGCCACCAGCTGCAGAAGCCAGAGGTCAGGCACATCCTGAACATCCTGCAGCTATCAAAGTCTATCTATGTACAGCGCTTCTGCAAACTGGCCAAGGAAATACAGGTACAGGGAGTCTGCAGGGCTCCAATCTAAACTCACCTCTTAACAAAGGAAAAAAAATTACATGATTAAAAGAACAATATACACAGACACACATTATCACCATAACATGATATAATTTTCTTGTGTGTGTGTGTGTGTGTGTGTGTGTGTGTGTGTGTTGCTCAGGATTGCTCTCTGCAGGCCCAATCAAACCTGTCCTTCCTATCCATACTGAAGGAGCCTTGTGAAGAGCTTTCCAAACTCAAGCCTAGCGAAGTTGGTCCCAAAATCCGACAGATTGTCAGTCTCATTCACATCATCTGGGTCAACTCGATACACTACAACACCAGTGAGAGGATCATTGGTCTCTTCCGCATGGTACCTGCATCTAAGGCCTCATCCCTTTCTTAATTTCAGCTTTAAAGACCAAGGAAAAGTTGTTGAATCTCTGTCAATTATGTTCTGGCCCACTATTGTTGGGATAGATTGGTATCCCTCCTCATACTTAGCATACCTCATAATTTGAGTATATACTGAATGTGAAAATGATTGTTGATAACCTTAAAAAGTCTCATTTGTGTCACGTGTTTTTTTCCGTTGTGTTGCAGATAAGTAATGAGATCATTCGCCTGTGTATCCAAAGCATCTCTCTGGACAGGATCTTTGAGGGCTATGTGATATCCAGCAAGCAAAACCTTAATGACTGTATCAATTGCTGCCTGGCCTGGAAGGAGACATACCTGCACATCTCACAGATTCACCACAAGTAAGAGAAATCTCACCTTCTTGTCAATGAAATACCTGAGATGATTTTAATCCTGCAAAAGTAATAAAATATCAAAATTGAATGCATTTACTGCAGTGTGATTTGGAATTGATATTTAGTTGAGGTAGAGTTGTAAATTTAAGTGCCGTTGCAGATGACCTCAGATTTTCTCAGGTGCATAAAAGGCTCTTTCAGCATATTTTGATTAACTATCAAAATGGCATGCAAAACAATCTCAAGCGAGGGAGATTGTAATAATTTAAGAGAGAAACAGATAATGTTTGGGTTTAGGGTGGCTGTTTGCTACTGAAGCAACCGGCATTTACCTTTTTTTTTTTTTTTAATTTCTCCTTTTTTCTTTCTTTCCCCTCTGTTTTATCTCAGGTATTCTCCAAATGGCTGGGTTTTGGACCAAACCAGCATTTTTATCTTGGTTGATACCTTCATTCAAAGGTTTATAGACCTGCTTGAGGTGAATATGTCCCTCATTAATATCATCCTCATCTACAATAACACGTACCCATGCCTGCCCATTTACAGCTACTTTATTGCTGTTAAATTTTATGTTGGATCAAACAATAGGCCGAGTGAACAGATACTGAGTTCAAGGCGGTTCTTAGTGGTGTAATACCACTGGCTTTAGCCTCTAAATAATGTTTTTCTAATGTTTCCTGTATCCCCATGGTTGAGTCCAATCCTTATTTTCTCTTGTCCATTTCAGGTATGTGACTGCCAGCACCAGTTTGCCCGTTGGGAAGATGGTCAGCAGAGGGCCCTGCCATGCATTAGTGGTAGCCGGGGACCCAAATTCACATGCTCCCTTCTGGAGTTTGAGAGCAAATTTCACCGTGCCCTACAGAACCTACGCGCAGTGGGCAAGGGCATTCTTGATGTTGATAACACCACATGGTATAATGAATTTAATAGGTGGGTTTTTTGTATTGTTAGTATGCCTACTCTTATTACACATACTTTAATTGTGCCTTGCTTTAAACAAAAACCTATAGAGACATTTTATAATTCAAGACATTTTGTTCTGCTTCTGCATAATTTGATTGCATGTTTGTGTGTGTGTGTGTGTGTGTGTGTGTGTGTGTGTGTATACACAGGTTTCGTGCATTGGTCAAGGAGCAGGAGATGAGGGTGCAAATCCTGATCAATCCATTATTTGCCACAGTATCCACAGTGCAGGAAGGAGTTCAGCTGCTGGACATATTTAGGCCTATGTCCACTCGTGAGGTGTTTTTGCCAGAAACACAGACACAGAAAACATTCTTTCATATTTTTAATTTGTTTTTCTTACACTTACCACACATGCATTACTCAGTTACACACTTGGTTGATTCTGTTTTGCATGCAACTGAAATTTCTATATTTTATTCTCTTCCTTCTCATCTTCATCTTCTTCTTTATCACAGGCTTTTAAGCGCAAAACAGATGAGAAGGCAGAGGAAGTGTACAACATCTTTAACAAGGAGCTCAAAATGGTCAACAAGGAATTGAACCACGGGGCAAGGTCTGTTCCTGACCATATGCCCCGTTTAGCTGGCCAGGCCCACTGGGCAAGAGCCCTCAGACAGCGCATAGAGAGACCTATGGAGGTTCGTTCTTTAGACTACACAATAACCTACTTCTTTTAGTCTCCGTACATTTCCAGCTGCAGAAAAACAGTGTGCAAAGAAAAGACCTGCATTAGAAATTGTCTACAATGATTCAGCTTTTATTGAATTTGAAATATACATTGACTGCAAACAGATAGTATTCATGGTCTTCTACACGTCATGACACATTATAGATGTCCTTCTCTTTTGCGGTCTTCCCCCTAGGTTCTTAATAAGGTCCACTTCTTGCCAGAGTCATACAGCCGTAAGCAGCTATTTTCCACCTATGAGCAAACGGTACATGTTTTGGATGAGATGGTGAGGAAGAACTTCAGTGAGTGGAGCCAGAGCCTGGACGGGCAGTACCTCAAAAGCCTGGAGCAACCACTTATGGTGCGAAGCAAAGACAAGCCTGCCAAGTTGGACATCAACTTTGACAGGTAGATTTCACAATTTAATGCAAGACACTAATATTCATGTTTACATTAATGCAGTCTCTTACACAATTATATCTATTGTGTTATTGTAAGATACACACGCACACACATACATTCATGTGGAAACCAAACAATCCTTCAAATATATGACACTAACATTTGCTTATTATTTATATGATATGTTTCATGTGGTTTCTGTCTAGCAACTTGCTGAAACTGTTCTCTGAGGTTCACTTCTGGGATCGACTTAAGTTTGAGATCCCCCAGTGTGTATCTGACATTTACCAGGAAAGGGAGGACCTCAGAGGCCTGAGGGAGCGAGCACTGCTACTGATCAGGGATTACAACAGGTCTGACAATTCCACACAGGAGATACAAACATACTGTGTACTGCATGACCCATACATACGCTTATGCATTTTTATGTTATAATAATCAGAATGTGATGGGTTTTAAAGGTACCAAATAAAATGACATGATTGTAGAAGCTAAGATGAAGTCACATTGCTACATAAAATTATTTAAAGTGATGGGCGTCACTAGATTTTAGCAAACGTAGTGAAAAGGGGTTATTGCCACTTGAGCATTCTGTTATGAGTTTGTGGAAAATATAGGAGTAGGCCGTTATATTCTTTTTCAGTATTATTGTCATATGTTGTCTGTGCCATGTACTTTTCATTGTATTATAGTAAACACCTATATAAGCCACTGAGTGTCTAATTGTTCACCATTATATTCCATACAGTGCTGCTGAGATTATGTGTATTGAGGTATAATTTGGAAATATTGCATCAAAGTTAAAATGCAGAGTATGTTATAATGTTTTAAATCAATATTTAACTTCGATTATGAGAGAAGACAGCAATCACAATGAAATGACATCTCTACACAGACATGAACAGATTGGTAATCTTAGCCACTGCAGTTGTGCTCACTGAATTGACACTAACTGACTTGTCTGTTTTCAGGATCATTGGGATGCTGTCTCCTGATGAGCTGGGCTTGTTTCGGGAGCAAATTCATTTCCTGGATAAGAAGATCCAGCCAGGGCTGACCAAGCTGACATGGTTGTCTAAAGGAACGTCTAACATCTTCATCCGGGATTGTCTATCGCACGTTGACAAGGTTTTAACAGACAGTTCACCACTAACCAATATGTACATTTGTACAGTTGCATTGTTCATCAATTTGGTTTGAATAGAGAATTTTATATTAAATCTTTTATTGGCTGGAAAAATGTTTTCAGTAATGTTTTGAATTTGGGACACAGTTCAACAGTAACATATCTTTATGTAGTATAACAGCACTTTGTTCCAGTTAACAGGGCCAAAGAGCACCCTCAAAAGATCTGGAACCTATTCTTGGACCTGGGAGGTTTCATTGGATTGGAATAACTGTACAGCTAACCTCATCTCCTTGTTTTCTTCTAGGTCAAGTTGATAGTTGATGGATACAAAGCATCCAATCTTCACATCTCCAACCTTTGTCGCCAGATCAGTGAAACATTGCTGGTTAAACTGGATGGAAAGACTGTGTATAGGTAATGGCAGATTTGTCTTCTTCTTCCTAATTAAATGGGATTCCTAATTCTGTATATACACAAAATAAATAGTGTAGCTATTGTTTCTTAATCTAAGTCACTTCTTATGACATACAATTATTATTCTATGTATGTAAAATGCACATTCATAATATACAGTTAAACAAAATGTCAAATCCTTTTTGTGGTTGTTTTAAATATCACCCCACATTTGATAACAGCTCACTGAGGAAGTCATCAACGAATGTCTCTACTTCCTCAGTTTTTTTTGAAGTGATGCACATGCTTAAAATTGCACTGTAGTTCCAAGTGATGCATTTTGGTTTCCTTTTGTTGATCAAGGGTGCTTTTCTGATTTTATTTCCAGAAACTTGGAGTTTGAGGATGATCAAAAGACTCACCAACAGAGCCATCTTAAAATACTGCGCTCAATGCATCAGCAAATTGTTGATATCATGACCTGCATCCACAGTACCTTCTCTAATGATGGACCTGAGGTCTGTGTTTTAATTTTCTATTATTTTATCATACAAATTTCCACTGCCGTGTCAATTGTGCACATTTTTATCATGGTGTTTAAGGTCCAGGAGCACTGGGTAACATACACAGAGAAGGTGGACAATATGGTGGAGGAAGCTTTCAGGAGCAATATCAAGCGCTGTATGCAAAAGCTATCCAGGGCAATCAACGGAGACAGCAAAACATCGCCCAATCCCTTGTTCAGAGTTCTAGTAGCACTGCGCCAGACAGCCCCTAAAAACACTCCAAAGGTACCAGCAACAACTCTTATTTCAGTGTCCATGCAATAACAATAGGTTAGTTGTTTGGTGATTTGATTTCCTGGGTAAAAATGAGAGTATGTGTTTGCATGCTTGTGTTTCTGTTTTGACAGGTGGAATTTTCCCCGACACTTGGAAAGCTTGCTCAGATTGTGCACATTATGCCTCAACTCATCAACACTATCTCTGAATTTAAGCGAATGCCGGAGCTTCTATCCTGCAAAAGCTCACAGGAAAATCCAATACACATCAACATTGGTTGGAAAATTTTTAAGAACATGTTCCTTCATTTATTTTCTTTCTTGTGTACATCATAGGCTGGTTTTACTGGTAATGTAGACTTGATATAAACACTGTGAATTTCATCAGGTTTATGTGTATGCACAGTAAATTGCATACAAACATGTCTACCTGTCCATGCTTCTACTCCAATCTTTTCACTATCCTGTTCTTCTTGGATCCTTCAGAACAAGATGAGGATATAAGGAAGATTCAAGCTGCAGTTGCAGCAGGGATGACAGCCAATGCCACTCATCTGCAGGCCTACCTGAAGACCTGGGACAAATACAGGAATATCTGGGAGATCAACAAGGACTCCTTTATACAACGCTACAAAAGACTAAACCCCCCAGTAACATCTTTTGATGCAGATATACATAGGTAATGTGCCCTAAGAACACATTTCTAGATGCTATTTTAAGTTTTTTGGCAAAAGGAGAGAACTACCAACTTGTAACCTTGCAAGCAAATTGTCATCTTGTGACCACTACAGAACCTGGCATATGTTGCTCATTTCCATAAGCATATAATCTAAATATGTCTGTTTGTTTCCATTCCAAGTGAGCTTTTATTTCAAATTATCATAAAAAATTCATCAAAAATGTTTTTTACCACTATAAAGCTTGCAGATGCATTTATCTTACCCTTTTTCGTTTCTGTTTCATGTTCACCCCCAGGTATACAGAAAAAGCCAACAGTGTTCAACAGGAGGAGACAGTGTTGAGCATCTGGTTTGTCATGCTGGACTGTTCACCACTCAAGTCCTCCTTGGTGCAGCACTGCAGTGAGTGGCAAACCAAGTTCACTCAGCTGCTCAGCGAAATGGCCAGCAACCGCCTTAAAGAACTTCATGCTTCTCTTCAAGACAGTGCTAACAGGTGGGAAGTTAAATGAACTTACAGATAGAAAGATAAACTGAGGCAAAAACAGGTGCATGAAAAGGGTCTATGGCTGGTCTTGAATCAGACATTTTGCAGATTAGTAGCTCCAGCTCTGCTCCAAAAATACTTTGAAATAAAAAAAAAAGTGATAATTTACCTTGACTCACCTTCACTAGCATTTCTGCAGCCTTGGAATAAATAGCTCATACCACCAACACCTGCGGCAGGTGTTGTGGGACTGCAGGGCCACCCACACTGCACAGGACCTCTGATATCCTGTTAAGGACAAACTGTGGACACAGAGTCCAAAATAGTCTACACACTTGCTCCCCACATAATGCACATAGCCACCTACATGGATTTTTTTACTCTAGATTTAGGTACATTTGAAGTCCCAGCATGGCTTACCTTCACCCACCATCACAGCCACTTTTTTTCAAGCGTTTCTTTGAGTTGATTTTTTTTACTTTAAATCACAAATATATCATGTTGCGAATGTCAAAATTTCAACTAAAACCCAGAAAAATGCATGATATGGGACCTTAGAGAGACCAACAATGTGAATTATTACGCATTGGAGATACACATTATGCAGTGGTAAATGCTGTGCATTTGTTTGTATGTGTGTTTTTAGGCTACAACAACCCCCCCAGACACTGCTGGAGCTTGGTGAGAGCCTAAAGCTCTTAGAAAGTCTCCAGGGAGATTTGTCCAAAACAGATGCGCAGATTCCTCTCATCCATGAACAATTTGCTATCCTGGACAAATATGAGGTCCCAGTGGAACAGGATGTAAGCATGTTGTTAAAATACCTGTCGTATTGAGTATTGCCGGTTGCAATAAGTGTGCAAATATCGAGAAAAATGATCCATGTACCGAGTTGATATATAGAGCGTATAAACAAAAATAAATGATTCTCATCTAATGAAGATCAATTGATCATACTTGAGTTAAATAATTGATCAATAGGACATTTTATGCACCTTCAGGGTTTCAGTAGAATATAAATATACCATGGCTTATGGTCATGGGTTTTAATCTACCCACAGGTGCAGTACATGCGGGAGATGCTGAACGGGGAGTGGGTGTGGTTCCAGCAGGTGTTGATTGACAGCGACATAATGCTGCAGAAGCACAAGGAAACGTTTAAGAACAGCCTCATCCTCTCCTCCGAGGATTTCAAAAAAAAGATCCAGACCACTGTGGAGAACTTCAGCAGCACAGGTCGCACACTTTGTTGCACAACTCATTGAACACACACTGATATACACCATCAAGTGTTTTATCACCATGTTGTATGCCTTTCATTGCTACTCTCTTTGCCTTCTTCCATCTCTACTGAGCCATTGTTATTTTATACAAGGCCTTATTAGAACACAAAAATTATAGCAAAAGCTACCTTGAAAAATAGAGTATAAGTACATATTTACTGGGTAACAAATCATTTTCTCAAGATGTATACCCACTATTGTTAATGGCCATGTTATGATGGTTTTACTTTATATGACAATCAGTGTGTATTCTAAAGATACAGGAGTCAGATATGCTGAAAAGCTTTGCATTTGTGCGTTTGTAATTTTGTGTATATTATGTCTGCACTTTTCCATGTGTATGTATGAGTATTTGCTTACTGTTTTTACATGTTCAGGTCCAGTTGACAGTGCACTGAACACTGAGACGGCTCTAAAGCAAATACAAGACCATTACAGTCAACTGGAGGCTATAAAACAGGAGGAGAGCACCATCCTCCATGGCCTGAGCTTCTTCAAGTTAGAACAACTGCCTTCCAAAAGCATCCAAATTCTGGAGAAGGTCTGGCATGCCATCAGAGTCATAGATTTTATATATATATGACCATGTTGTGTCAGCATTGTAAGAGTAATGCAAGGGATATTTAAAGATTCTATTTGACTTGTGTCCGTATGTGTTGTACAGGACATTGACTATCTGCAGCAGGTCTGGGAGATTACAAAGGAGTGGAATACAAACTGGAATATCTGGAAGGGTGGCCAGTTTGCTACGCTACAGACAGAGAGCATGGAGTGCACAGCACAGGACATGTTCAAAAAACTCCACAAACTCCAGAGAGAACTTAAGGTCAGTTGCACCAGAGTTCATTGAAAAGCTTCAGCCATAATATTTTGCATGTGTCTGTTTGTTTGCATGTAGTATAAAATGAATAGAAATTCTAAAGCAATATGTTAAACCAGTACACTAAGTATAAAGTAAGTTTTGGTATTTATATCACAAAAGTAAACCCCACTCTAACATAGACATTACACAGAAGTGAGGATCTGATCTTGGTCTGATTACAGGATAAGGAGTGGGACATTTTAGATTTCACCAAGAACAAGATTGAACAGTTCAAGAAGATCATGCCTCTCATTACTGACCTGAGAAACAACGCAATGAGGGATAGGTAATGGGAATGAAACTATGTGTTTATCATGTAGTGTTTTTAGTATAGGTATCTTGTAACTATTCTATTTTGCAATAATACAGTTACTACATTATGACTCTGTGTACATTGTAGACAAAGCATGAACCCAGAAAAATACAAATGTCATAGTTAATGTGTTTGCTAATGTTGCAGTATATAGTATAAAGACAGAGAATGTCATATGTCCAGGTTGTAAAACAAGGCACATTATTTATTTTTGGGCTGTAGAAATGAAATCTACTCCCCTTTACATGGTGATAATCTACTGGGGGGAGCTACCCTTCACATTTACTTGTTTCCCCTTTGTGTCTGTTGATGCAGATCTACTCAGGTCTTTCAGACTAATCATACTTCCAATGCCACCTTTCTTACAGGCATTGGAAGCAGGTCTGTGAAGAGCTGCAGTGCTCCTTTGATCACACCAGCGCTGAATTCACCCTGGAGGAGATCATATCACTGGGTCTTGAAAAATATGCTGACAAAATCTGTGAGATATCTGGAGCCGCCAGCAAGGAACTCGCCATAGAACAGGTCTGGTCTCTTCCTCTAGTCTTTTAGTTGAATGCTCAGTGGGCATTATTGTTACTTTACCTGCCCCCCATTAATTCTATCTTGCAACGGAGGAGCTGTGCCTACCTCTCCACTCCATATCCCATTAGCTAGCTTACTTCACTGCAGTTGTAAGTTTAGACATCTGCATGTACATACATACAATCTCAGAAAATTGTATGTGGGGTTAAGACATGCCAGTTATGATATGCATAAGTTCAAATGAATACTCTTAAAATTCAACACCTATATCATTTCATGTAGAGTGAAAAAAGTGGATGCTGTCAACTCTTGTTTCCAAAAGATTCTCCATCTCTAAATTGTGTAAGCAGAAAAGCTAAGATTAGCTGAATCATGCCATTAATCGAATCGTGACCATGTATCTTTGATTATGCAAAAAAAGAATAAAAAGAAATGTGTTACTTTATTTTTTCCACTTCTCTGTGTTTCCTGGCTCCTAATAATGTTCAATTTGTTTGATATCAAAGGGCCTGGAGGATATTACCAAGACATGGGAAGAAACATGCCTGAACATCACACCTTACAAAGATGAAGGCCACCATCGGCTGAGGTGAGAAAGTAAAGCAAGAGTGGGGTTAGGTGGGCTGTTGTTAATAATTTTAATTTATTCTAAAGCCCCAAGTCACAATTACATATCACATATTGCTCTGTGGAGCACATTTTGCCCCTCACTTTTTTTTATTACAAAAGAAAAGATGTAATACTCGGATGAAACATTTTCATCTCCACTATACACATTTTAAAACATTTGCTGGAAATCATTTGCTTGAATCTGTAGTTTTTTAGAAGCTGCTCCACCAAATGGCTGTAAACCTATCGCTGTCTTATATACCTGACTTGCTAGATTCCACATCCCAGTACAGCTCAATACTGCCATCCAGTGACGTTGTAATCCGCCTGTGTTTGTGTACTGAATAGATGAATAAAATGCTTTACAGCAGAATGTAAGAATGAATTCATCTGTTTTGCCTTGTTGCTTTAGTCACAATTAATAAATGAGTATGTTGTTGTTTTTTTTTTAATCAGAGCTAAATGAGCATGTGAGTAGCGGCTCGGTTGGGGAAAGCAGGGAGACCTTATCCATTTAGGCAAAGAGTAATAGTTAGGGGTCAGACCCTCGGCCCAGTCCAGCTAGCAGCCTGAGCCACTAATTTCATGGAGGGAGTAGTCTGTAGTCAGTCATCGGCCTGCAGTAAACATGATAAAGATAGGCAGGGAGGGAGAGAATGTTGAGGCAAGAGTAATGTAAGTGTAAAGTACACAAGTTAAAATTCAATATTTATATATAAATAGTGCTTATCCATCTTTATAATTTACAGTGATACTTTTAAATCTGTCTGGTGACTGCAGTAGAAAAGCAACCTCTTCGGCTATTCTGGCAAATTAACAGTATTGCCCAATAATATGCACTGTCCCAGCTCACCTGTTCAAATAAACCAATAAACTAAAATCAATTTTCCCCCGTTTATAATTTAGTCATCATAAAAATCAAGAAATGATTATGTTTATTAACAGGGGCCTCCTTTTATACTTTGTACTGTTCAAACAAGCCCTACCCTCATTATGTACACAAGATGAGAAGAATATTCAGAACACGTTTTTCAGTAATACGCAGTGAACACATACAATAATCAGCAAGTGTATACGGGAATTAGCACCTCACTAACGCAGTCTTAACAAAAACTGAACAATGTAATCCATCACAAAGATACAATTTTTTCACAATTTACCATCTCAGAAATATAACAATAAACACTTTCATCCAAAGCAATGTACATCTGATTGGTAATACAACACAAGCAAAGACTTACTCATGAGAAAACAATGAGTAACCACCCTAGAGCTAAATTTGAGTCTGACAAGACCTAAAAGCCAGCAGGGAGTTTACAGAGGCAATGAGTGCATAGGAGCAGAAACCTCCACCCACCCTTTTTATTTTTTGTTGTTATTGATTTAGCCCATCCAGTCAAGTGCAAAGATGTTGTAAAAGAGCTTTTTTTTAGTCTGTCCTTAAAGATTGAGAGGGACTTGTTTTTTGCTCCCTACCCATCTCTCCCAGTGGCACAGAGGAGGTTTTCCAGGCCCTGGAAGACAACCAGGTTGTCCTGTCCACAATGAAGGCTTCTCGCTTTGTCAAAGCCTTTGAGCGGGAGGTCGATTGCTGGGAACGCCGGCTCTCCCAAGTGCTGGAAGTAATCGAGACGATCCTCACTGTGCAGCGACAGTGGATTTATCTGGAGGTATAGGAGACACTCACATATTAGGTCATATGGTTCAGTCATGAGTAGATATGGATATAGACCAGGGGTAGGCAATCCTGGTCCAGAAGGGCCGGTGTGGATTGCCCACCCCTGATATAGACATTTGTCTGTCTGTGAACAGTCATTATTACAACACATTAACATTGAAGTTCTACCCTACTGATTATTCTTTTGCTTGTCTTTATCACAGCCATTTAGTTTTTTTCACATTTTTTATCTTCTGTTCAGTTCATAAATTCATGTGTTGTTCTCCATTTCCATTTTTTCACCCTCCCAGAATATTTTCCAAGGAAAGGACATCAGGGAGCAACTGCCTCATGAATGCAAAGAGTTTCAAGATGTTAGTTCTAATTGGAAGACAATCATGGGCCAACTCAATAAGGATAACAACGCCTTGAAGGGAACACACCACCCTGGTATTACAAAATACTTCATCCCTCTTAAACAAAACAAAACTGTATAAATCACATTTTACTGGGTCACTGCCAAAAAATGTCATCTTCATTTTAAAGAAATATATGTAATTTTTATTAAGTGCAAAGTCAGCTTCTTCTGTAAGCAGTCTCTGTCTTTTAGGCTTGTTAGAGAAGCTGTCACAGATGAGTGCCAAGCTGGAGGAGATCCAGAAGGCCCTGGACATGTATCTGGAGTCCAAGAGGCAGATATTTCCAAGATTCTACTTCCTGTCTAATGATGATGTGCTGGAAATTCTGGGGCAGTCGCAGAACCCAGAAGCCATGCAACCCCATCTGAAGAAGTGTTTCGACAACATCAACAGGCTGCTAATTGAAAAGGCAGGGAACTTGGATAAACATAACCAGAATCACAAAAAATATACAGGCACACACCCATAGTGGCCAGGGCTTCACTACTGCATTATTAGAACATTTTGTTGAGGTGGAGACAATGTGCAAGTTACTTTTCCAGTGCATTTTAATTGTAATAGCCTAGTGCCTTCATATGCATATAAATATATATTTGACATATGTAATAATTCTATTCTATGCAATTGTTTTAGTGAAAATATATAAATACAAATATTATTAAACATGAATATCAAATAAAAATTTTCTGAGGATTTTGGGCAAAGCCCTCTATGTAAATGAGATCTATGTTTTTTTTCCTAACTCAGTTTAATTTTTTGCATAATCTTTTGAGTGAGAGTGATGTCACTGTGTGTTTGTAGGTGGGCAGTAAATCAGATGCTGTCGGGATGTTCTCTGCAGATGGGGAGTTCATTGAGTTCATCCATCCAGTGCATCTAGACAAACCTGTGGAGGTACAGCATTATTGATGGTTATGGTTATGATGACAGTGGTAATGTGATGATGAGAGAAATGAAAACCACTTGTTTTGTGTTTATGTAGGTTTGGCTGTGTGATGTTGAGAAGACCATGCGTGTTACACTTAAGGATCGTCTGTATGACTGCCTTGTAGCTCTAAAGAAAATGAGGGGACATAGAGACAAATGGGTCAAAGACTGGCCTGGACAGGTATATTTTGATAACCGGTTTTCATAATTAGTATAAATGAATGACTAAACAATGAATACTATGCTTACATTTTAATCCAGGTAATAGCATGACATAAAGGACACAAGTACCTTATGTACTTTGTATATTCCCTAAATTTAAGTTTCTAAACATCTTTCTAGGATTGAAGAGTTAATTGATATTGTGATGTTAATTATAATTAAAACAAATACTAGCTATTATTTATGCCATCTTTACATTCCAGATGTTGATCACAGCCAGTCAGATCCAGTGGACTACCGATGTCACTAAATCTCTCAAAACTGGCAAGGAGAGAGATGACAAGTCTTCCCTTAAATCCATGAAGAAGAAACAGGTTGAATTACCTTTCTGAAATATAATATTCTATTCATGTAGATATTTTTGAAGTGATGATTTTCTTCTTCATCAAAGTTTTTGGCTTCTCAAGCCTACTTGAAATTTTAATTTGTCATATATACTAATAGTATACACACATAATGTACATATATATGTATCCCATAAAACACAGCAAGGTTAAAGTGTGGTCTATAATTTTTAGTTTGGTGAGCCTGTATATCATCACTATGACATATATATCATCATTCTCTTGTGTAATTAGCCATGTTATCTTAAAATCAAATCAATACATAACTGTCTCTGTCTCAGGTTTCCATGCTTCAATGCTATTCAGAGATTATCCGTGGCAACCTGACCAAAGTCTTACGTCTGAAGATTGTAGCTCTGGTCACAGTGGAGGTTCATGCTCGGGATGTCATTAACAAGCTGGGCAAGGCAGGCTGCAACAATGTTAATGCCTTTGAGTGGCTTTGCCAGCTACGACTCTATTGGGAGAAGGTATGCTATGAGAAAACAAAGGAAGAACAACAGACAGGAGACAGTATGGAAACCAGAGGATATGTTCTCTTCTAACACACTATAATATCAGAAACCTATATAATATCAGAAATTCTTTGTGGCTTTGGTTTTTAAATGCATGTGTATGCATGTGCATTTTTCCATCCTACTATTTCAAGAAAGTTCTTAAGTTTAAAAAAAAAAAAGCTGAAAGCAATGGTTTAATGCAACATGTGGTATAGATAATGTAATTTGGTGCAGTCAAAGGAACACTGCAGTACATATGCTCACTGCCTGCTTCACATTTTTCCCCATATCATCGGCCTCTCTTTCTCTCACCACTCATATTTGCTGGCCTGTATACCAGCAGCAAGAGATCAATTTCTTCGAGCTGAGATGAATTGGAAGCAGACCAAGAAAATATACACTCAACACGTCAATGTCCGGTTTTGTTTGTTCTCCCAACAGGATGTGGATGATTGCATAATTCGACAGACCAACACATGTTTCAAATATGGCTATGAGTACCTGGGCAATTCTGGACGGCTTGTCATCACTCCGCTCACTGACAGGTCACAATTATTTATTGAGTCATTTAGTGCAATAAGTAACACTATATAGTAATTAGGGCTATGAGTTGTTTTAAATATTTTATCATGATTACTTAATGTTAATTAGACATTTCGAATCTATTCTAAATGACAATGACATTTAGAAGCCATGAAGCCACTCAGAAGAGTGAGGGCAGATTTATGCTGTAACATTAGTAACATGTAATTAAATGTAATTTACATAAGCTACTATTAGCATTGTTCAAATCACTACATTACACTTTGGCTTTTTGTGCATTCAAAGATAAAAGGATTAGTGCCATTTATTATGTATATGAGCTGATACAAAGGGTAGATTAGTAATTGCATTATATATATTAGTTCACATGCATACCATCTCAATTTTATATTACAGCATTAATAAGCCAATCAGAGTACATTTCCTTTTTTCCAAGTCTCTATTAATGCAATTGGCAGGCAGAAAACACGACAAGGGTAAGAGAGGTTTCAGCATATTGTTTTTCCAGGTATTTATATCAAAGCGTGTTGGTATTTGACTCTGTGCAGGTGTTACATGACTCTGACTACAGCACTCCATCTGCATCGGGGGGGTTCTCCTAAAGGCCCTGCTGGTACTGGGAAGACAGAGACAGTAAAGGACCTTGGTAAAGCTTTAGGGACATATGTCATTGTAGTCAATTGCTCTGAAGGACTAGACTACAAATCCATGGGACGTATGTACTCTGGCCTGGCCCAGGTAGGACAAGATGTGGATGATGCAAAAAAAAATATTGTTGTATATATATCTTTTCTTACTGTGGCTCATATTTTGCATGTTTTTATTTGTGTCCACCCTGAACAGACAGGAGCGTGGGGGTGCTTCGATGAGTTCAACCGTATTAACATAGAGGTGCTATCGGTAGTGGCCCAGCAGATCCTCTCCATCCTGTCTGCCCTTTCAGCTGGACAATCAAAGTTCCATTTTGACGGACAGCACATACGTCTGATCCCATCATGCGGCATCTTTATCACCATGAATCCTGGTAGTTCAATACAAATGAACAAATTCACACACTGCGCATTATGTCACCCAATGGTAACATGTTAGGCAAAGTAAGACTAAGCATACATATGTACAAAAGTGGATTGAATGATTGATTTATTGGTGTTGCAGATATAGTTTTAAATATTTACAGTTATTGTCTCAAACCTTTTTTATAATTGAGTGCCATCCATTTTCAATGTGTCTCTTTCCCTAGGTTACGCTGGGCGCACTGAGCTTCCAGACAACCTCAAGTCCATGTTCAGGCCAATCTCTATGGTAGTACCAGACTCTACTCTGATTGCTGAGATCATATTGTTTGGAGAGGGCTTCAACAACTGCAAGGTACAACCACATAAGGAAATTTCTTCTTTGTCTACCTTGTGTCATTTTTTTTCTTTCTCTGCCTTTATGTTAATCTGTACAACTCCTCCGTTGTCTCTCTCTTGTCCCCTGTCATCACAGCTCCTGGCTAAGAAAGTATTCACACTGTACTCCCTGGCGGTGCAACAGCTGTCTAAACAGGACCACTATGACTTTGGCCTGCGGGCTCTCACCTCCTTGCTCCGCTATGCTGGAAAGAAGCGCCGTCTTTGCCCCAATGTTCCTGATGAAGATGTAGGTCTCTCAGTATCTCTGTCTGTCTCTCACTTGTATTAGCTGAAAGGGCCATTAACAGATTCTTACTATTAGTAGTTGAAAAAGTGGTAAGCTCTTTCTTATTTTTACCCATTATTTTTTACTTTCCTAAAAGAATATTATAAGGCATTTTGTAGTCATGGAATCCGCTGTCATGTTCAGAACCAGCAATAGGACAATGTTTCTTCTCAATTGTTTTTTATCTACCGGTATTTATTCTGCAGCATCTTTACCTGTAGATGTATCTGTACTATCTACTCTATTTCTCTTACAAATGAATCCAACTTTTGTATAGAGAAGTGAACTTATGAGTGACCTTGTATCTCTGCCCCCAGATCCTGTTAATGGCTATGAAAGACATGAACATTGCTAAGCTGACTTCAGCTGACCTGCCATTGTTCAATGGAATCACTCAGGACTTGTTCCCTGCTGTGGAAACACCTGATATAGACTATGGCAAGGTTAGCTGATATAGAATTCCTTATTCCTTTAAAATAACCATTTGTAGGTATTTAAACCTTTTAACCTACACACACTTTTTGAAATTTGATCCTGGCACTTCATGAAATAATGCATTTAACCATCTTGGACATCCGTCTATGATTTGCTGCCATTTTGATTTGTCAGTTGAAGGAGGCCATAGAGATGGAGCTTCGTCAGAGCGGTTTGCAGGTGACTCCTTTTGCTATGACCAAAGTCATTCAACTTTATGAAACCAAAAACTCTCGACACTCAAGCATGCTGGTGGGCAGGACGGGCAGTGCCAAGACAGTCACCTGGAGGGTCCTGCAAGGTGCCATCACTGCCCTGCACCGCAAGGGAGTACCGGAATACCAGCTTGTCCAGGTGGGTGTGGATAAAAGTAATACACTTTGTAACTGTGCATTACACACTGTGGGTACAACATTTTACCTTTTTAATTTTACCTCCTCAGTCTTTCAGAGACAAGAATCTGTTTTCGTATGTATTTTTTCATTTTTACCATGCAATCACTTTTATTATCATTTCATCTTTCTTTTGGTGCAAAAGGAATATCCTCTGAACCCCAAGGCATTGAGTCTGGGAGAGCTCTATGGTGAAATGGACCTTTCCACCAATGAGTGGCGTGATGGAGTCCTCTCTTCCCTCATGAGATTAGCATGCTCAGGTACAGACACCAAGATTTTCCAGTAACAGTACCAAAATCAATTTTAATCCCCAGTTCAACTGCGATTTTCAGTTTTCCATTAAATAAATCCAATAAATCAAATGGAAAATGTGTCACTTTCTGCTTTGAAAAGCATTTGACTGATAAACATTGAATTTTAGTTGTGGTATATAAATTCATTGTGTATGACATCTCACTCCTTCTGTGGCACATGCTGCTGCTTCTGTCGATCCTTTAGATGAGAGACCAGATGAGAAATGGATTGTGTTTGACGGGCCTGTTGACACACTGTGGATAGAGAGTATGAACTCTGTCATGGATGACAACAAGGTGCTCACACTCATCAACGGAGAAAGAATCTCCATGCCTGAACAGGTGAGAATGAAGATTAGAATACTTTCCAAATGTCAAACAGTTTGTTAGAAATAAGTATACAATGAAGTTGTTTTGTTCTGGGCTTCATCTCCAAGGGAACGCTTACACATGGAACGAATCTTGATCCATCCATGTTACTTGTAGCTGACATCTTACACAGCTTCAGAAATGAAATTAACTCTAGATGGATAGGACCTTACTAACAGGCTGAAGTATTTCTGTAAACTACCAGTCAGTGCTTGATGCTTAATATTATACAAGTGTTAGAAATTATTCTCATTATTCTGATTACATAAAAAGCATGTGATGTAACTGTAGCTATATAATGTGCATGGTCTCAAATAAAATAGCAACTGTCTTTATCTAACTGTCTTTTGTATCTAAAATGATCACAACAAACAAAACTTGAGCTAAATTATTTTCTCATAGGTGTCCCTGCTGTTTGAAGTAGAGAACCTGGCTATGGCCTCTCCAGCTACAGTGTCTCGCTGTGGGATGGTGTACAATGATTACACTGATCTGGGATGGAAGCCTTTTGTTCAGTCCTGGCTTGACAAACGACAAAAGGTACAATGTCCTAACAATTATTTTTTTTCAGGATACTGGCTGCACTATTCATGCGCTTATATATCCAATATATTGTTATTTAATTTATCGTGTTTTTTGGAATTAGCACCTGCATTGATAAAGAAGGTCAAAGACTTTGCTAACATAATTGTGGAAGGACCACATGAATCAATCACTTAGCGTCTACATTGTCCTATGTTTCCACAGGCAGAGGTGGATCATCTTAAGCGTTTGTTTGAGAAGTATGTAGAGACGACATTGAACTTTAAGAAGAGTAACTGTAAGGAGCTGTTTCCCATTACTGAACTCAATGGAGTCACATCACTCTGCCGGCTCTATGACGCTCTGGCCACATCCAGCAATGGGGTGAGATATTTAGACTGGTATCTGCAACCTGCACTGAAACTGAAAATCCTTTCCATGTGCCTCTATTTTTTAGCAACACTTAAATGTTGGTTCTACAGTAAATTTTATTTGATGTAACTGACTTAAGACTGAACTTAAGCCATAAATGATCCAACATCAGCCCATTACATTGTAATTCCCATATGGCTAGCATAAATGGCTAGCCCCAGAAGCATTCCATTGGGAAAAACCATGTTTTATTTTTCACACCACATTCTTCAGGTGAACCCTTCCGACACAGAATACTTTGGTCGGATGGTGGAGCTGTGGTTCTCCTTCAGCCTTATCTGGTCAATTTGTGCCTCTGTTGATGAAGATGGACGCAAGAAGATGGATCATTTCCTACGGGAGGTTGATGGCACATTCCCTAGCAAGGTTTTTGTTTTTTTGTATTTTTTTACATATTTAGGACAATTACAGATGTATTTATATCACTATAGCTTATAGGTTTTTTTAATTTAATTTACAATAATCTCAAAACCTTTTATTGGATTAAACCCCTTTATTGTGAATATTCAGGACACTGTGTACGAGTACTATGTAGACTCAAAGAACAAAACTTGGGCTTCCTTTGAAGATAAACTGCAGAAGGGCTGGCGCTACAATGCCAAGTAAGTAACCAGACACATTTTTGAGTAAGTAATATATGATGTGATCTATCATTAACATCTAACATCTGTGTCTCTGCCTTTACCTTAAACCGCAGCGCTCCATTCTATAAGATTATGGTTCCCACTGTAGACACGGTTCGCTACAACTTCCTGGTTAAGGCTCTCGTGTTAGGTCAGTATCCTGTGCTGCTCACAGGGCCAGTGGGCACAGGTAAAACCTCAGTGGCCCAGAGTGTCATGCAAGGCCTGGATAAGTCCAAGTGGGCTGCCCTCACTATCAACATGTCTTCACAGGTGGGTGCTATAGATGTGTTTGTATGTATATACAGTACAGATTCTTACAAACAAATGTGTTTTAGGTTTAGTTTTTTAAGTCAAGGTTTTAATTCAGAACAACACACAGGGTTAACACCAATGTTAGCATTTAAAGGTGCATATTGGCAAAGGTTTGTTGGCTTGCCAAATAATGTAATCTCAGAGCATTTTATTATGGTAATGGGCAAGCTCAGGACTGAACTGAATGCAACATACAGATTATCTTTAAAAGGCAAACTGTAAGATCAGGATTTAGACTTGTTCTAAACTATTTAAAAAAAAGAGTAATATTTATACAGAATAGGCCTTAGAGAATCTAATCAATGTTTGTCATATATTTTTGTATTCCAGGCCACACATGCACTTTACACACATTTCACCTATATATGAACATGATAACAAACCCATTATATGGAATTTAAGTAATTTGTTTTGCATTACAATGCCATGTTTATTTCCATAGAAAAACTTGTTCCCTAGCTAGCATCTCACCTATCATTTAATATTACCTTGGACAAGCTCACTTACAACATGCAAATGAGTAGAGATGTTGTCTGTGTTTTGTATACTCCCCTGTGTATGTGTGTGAGTGTAAGCAAGAGTACCTGCTTCCATCTGGCAGCTCTAAATAGCCTTAATCTCAGCCTCACTACAATTAGAGTAAAAGTAGCACGTTGCTTCATGTTGCCGCAATTAGGCTGAGTCACGTCCCGTACTGAACAGTTCTGATGAAGGGCTATTAGACAGACAGAGATGATGTATGCACTCACCCATTTACCATCATCACTATCTGTCACCACTATAAACCCCTACCGCTGCCTACTCCACATGCACAACAAAGGTCATTCTTTGACTGGCAGCCCCCCCCCCACCATCTCTCTCCTGTCTTCTGCATTTGTCTCATACAATGTCATATTTATAGAGTGCACTTTTCATCTTTTTTCCCCATTATTTACCTCAATTTCTACCATGTAAGTGCATAAATTGAAGATCCTGATAAAATACATTCACACCTGGGCATTAGTACTGGTTTCAGTGGACAATTTAGCACTTAATTGAATAAATACTCTAATATTTTTTTCAATGCAAATTGTTGTCAATATCTCTGATAAATAAAATATCACCATCAAAATGATTATCTTCATCATAACAGGATTTCCAAATTATTTTCCGAACTGATTTAGGAATAGATCTAGAACCGTAGTAATGCTCATAGTTCTCAGAGCAGAGGTCACACCCCATATTTTAACCTATGATACACACAATACAAAGGTTTTCCTGATCATTGGGTAAGTTGGTAACATTTTACTTCCTAAAATGACATACTTGTATGAATTACTGAAACTTAAATCACCTACACAAAAACACATCTGTCCACACCGAAAAAAACTATTTAATAATATTTTCACAGTATGGGTTTCATTAGGGATTGTCACACTGTTTGTTTTATAACATAAGAAAACATGTATAAGGTAAACTTTATTTTTTTATTCTTTCTGTCGCTCCCTCCATGTATTCATGACTGTCTAGACCACCTCTAATAATATCCAAGCCATCGTGGAGAGCCGTGTAGAGAAGAGAACCAAAAGTGTGTTTGTGCCAGTAGGCGGGAAGCACCTGCTCTGCTTCCTGGATGACCTAAACATGCCAGCCCGTGACCTCTTTGGCTCCCAGCCACCACTGGAGCTACTGCGCCTCTGGATCGACTACAGCTTCTGGTTTGACCGCCAAAAACAAACCCTGAAGTTTGTCAGGGTGAGAAAGGGCATTTTGTTGAACAAGGGAGTATGGATAATTATCTCTCTTTTTACATATTATTTAATTCCAAAGGTGTAGTGATAATAATATATATTATACAAATGTGAATATAAAATGTTTTTATGCTGTTAGGACATGTTCTTGCTGGCTTCGATGGGCCCCCCTGGTGGAGGCAGGACTCACATCTCTGGCCGCTTACAGAGTCGATTCAATCTCATCAATATGACCTTCCCAAATGTAAATCCTGATCTCTCCTCTTTCACTTTTACCATTTACCACTGATTGCTGCAAAATGATTTTATTAAATAGATATATACAGTAAAATAAATACATTGAATAAGCTGTATATTCCATGTGTAATAAATGTTAGCAGCATAGCTATATCTTTGAGTTAGGCTATTTAGTAATAGTTTGTAATTCAGCCTTTAATTACACATATATATATATATTTTAACATGTGTCATTTATCTAATATTTTAGAAGCAGGTGCTCAAAAGTCTTGGATTTTTGAAGTGTATAACATGAAATAGATTAAATGCACATCCAAATCCATGTATATTCCATTGACACAGCTGTAATATTGACAAGATCTACCACACTTGACAAGACATGACCTTTCTGTATGCAGGATTCCCAAATCAGAAGAATCTACAGCACAATGATCAACCAGAAGCTGCAAGGTTTTAAAGAGCTTGTGAAGCCCATTGGAGACATTCTGACCCAGGCCACTTTAGAACTCTATTCTTCTGTAGCAGCTCGTTTTCTTCCTACTCCAGCTAAGATACACTACCTCTTCAACCTCAGGGATATCTCCAAGGTACACACAAGAACACATGTAGATTTCTAGCCAGAGGATACGCCTGATCAAATTTCTTTTACATTACATAATACTTAGCTACATTTACGCAATTAAGATATATATTGTACTTACTGTACTTATTCTGCACCTTTTAGGTGTTTCAAGGTCTTCTAAGAGCCCACCCAGACCTCCATGATTCTAAAAATAACATCACGAGACTGTGGATTCATGAGTGCTTCAGGTAGGGTGTGAGCATGTTATTACAGAATGTAAATGTTAGGCACAGAAGTGTTTTAAAATAAAAAGTATCATCTCATAGAATTGCTAGCATAAAATCCTATTCTCTTTGTTCAATAGATCTCTAACTATCTAACAATATGATAATATTTTTAGGCATTTTCATACCTTAGCTGTTGTGCTTTTGCACTCTGAAAGCATTAAACGTGTCTAGACTTGCGTTGTGTCACATTGAACCACAAACAAAAGTCAGGATATAGAAACCTCCTAATGAATACTGAGAATATCTGCAGTAGTCACTGATTTTCTTAATAAAGTGACATCAAAATACAATTCTTTTTGTCATTGATGTTTTGTTACTGTTATTTTAGGGTTTTCTCTGACCGGCTTGTAGATCACAGCGACATGGAAGCCTTTCTTACCTTGCTGGCGGAGAAATTGGGCTCACTCTTCGACCTCACGTTTCCAAACCTCTGCCCCAATAAACAACCTCCAATATTTGGTACATTTATTATAGTGGCACACTATGCATACACACCGATATTAATGTGTAAAAATAACCTTACAGAAAAAAGTAGAGATTAGTTAGTTTTGAACTTTAAGTGTTGGTAAATTGGTGGATTAATTATTACACTAGGAGGTGTCTGTGTTTATGTGCATTTATTTTGGTGTATATTAGGTGATTTCCTGAGTGAACCCCGTGTGTATGAAGACCTATTGGACATTAAGGGTTTAAAGAAGTTCATGGAGACCCACCTGGAAGACTACAACCTGACACCTGGCATAGTGCCTATGAGCCTGGTGCTCTTCCAAGATGCCATCGAACACAGTTCGTATGAAAACAAAACATACATATCCACACACACAACCACACGCTCACCTTAAAACAGACTGACACAGCTAAACCTCTCCCAGCACACAATGCAGCACATTCCTCTGATGCATCAACACACAGCAGCTTTAGTTCCACTGATCTGTTTCTCTGCAGGCACAATCAATATAAAACATCCTTAAATGTGTCTTTGCTCTGTTCACTGTTAGCCAGTTTTATAATCCAGGCCCTGTTTGAAGCTCTTTTGAAAAACACTGAATGAGGTGCTTCTAAAAGCTACCCTGTAGTTGAAAGAGAGAAGTTCCCCTCAGTACCAGGCTCTGCTCTCACACTCTGCTGTCAATATGACATTTTACCTAATGTCACTGCAAATCAATAGCACTACATTACTATAGAAACACCATGGATCAAAACTACTGTAAACATGAATTCTGAGTTTGTGTGCTGGTATTTATATGGACACTAAAGCCCTGCTGTGTAAAGTAAATGAGTGAGCATATAGTTATAATATGGTATATGTTATAATTTGTTTGTGTTTCCTCCACAGTAACTCGTGTTGTGCGTGTGATCAGTCAGCCTAGGGGCAATATGCTGCTGGTTGGTGTCGGTGGCTCGGGCAGACAGAGTCTTTCTAAGATGGCTGCCTCCATCTGTGAGTACCACTTATTCCAGGTGGAAGTCACCAAGCAGTACCGCAAACTGGAGTTCAGAGAAGGTGAGAAGTACACTGATGTTTAGGAAAGAAAGCATGAATATCATGCTGTCTAAAAACATGCACATCTAAAACCAAAGTTGGAATGTAGAAATGAAACAGGATGTCATAACTCATATGCACTACATTCTCTACTATTCCCTGTAAAACATGTAGATGTTTTACTTCTGTCTTGTTAATCTTAATTTGATTTTTTTAAGACTAGCAGAGTTAATTTCCTTCCTTCGCTCCTCAGACAGTGACCTGAAATCGTTAAAATAAGTGATTTTTCTATCCTTGCTTTCAGATATCAAGAAGCTGTATCGTTTGACTGGTGTGGACAACAAGCCCACAGTGTTCCTATTCAATGACACCCAGATTGTAGACGAATCATTCCTAGAGGACATTAACAACATCCTGAGCTCTGGAGAGGTGCCTAATCTTTACAAGCAGGATGAATTTGTCGAGGTGTGTACTGTCTTCTTATCTTCCTAGCCGCTTGGATGCTTTGTCTATTTGATGTGTATATCAACCATGTTTGCAGTAAATACATGTCTTAAATTACTTAAAATCTAATTCTAATTCACATCACATGTATCTGTTGTTTGACTTTTTTGTAGGTATGCAATGCCTTGGCAGACTCTGCCAGGAAAGACAATGTGGTGGAGACTCCTGACTCTTTGTTCAGCTATCTGATAGAGCGAGTCAGGAACAATCTGCACATAATTCTCTGCATGAGCCCAGTGGGAGAGCCTTTCAGGTAGATTCTGTCACTCTTTCCTGAAGCAAACAGTGTTCAATAACATGATATCCTTGTGCACAATATGTTCTCATAATAGGTTTGCTCCCATGGACACGCAGTCTTGTGATAAGTATTACAGTATGAATCCTATTGAAGGTTTCAAGCTTTCCTTCTTTTCATTTTACACACCCACCCCACTAATCTAAAGTCTCTGCATTTTCTAACTAGAATATGTTACCGATCATAATATAAATCAATATAAATTGACTGAATGAGAGACTTTGCTTATTTAGGATCCATGTTTTCCTACTTGTTGATCCCTGCAATATCCAGCAGTTGGCATACCTAAGCCATTGTTCTCTTCTTAAAATGACCAAAGTTACAAGCATGGCTTTTCTTCCAACACTAAGACCCTATGCACACCTGGTATTGAAATACATCTTGACAGATGAGATCTCGTAAGCTGAGTAATGTTGAGATCTAATGTAATGAGACCTGAGGTGCACAGTAAATGGAGTTGACAGGCTGGATACTGTAAAAGAACATGCACACACAGTAGGCAGTAGGCACACATTTTTGTTCTACAGGTTATAATTTTTCTTGCACCTGCCATAAACTTTTCTCACAAAAGACATCTCTTCTCCCTAAAGCATTGATGCCCTGGTTGTAATTAGTGACAGGGGGCAGTGGTCAGACATAATGCTGATAATTGGGCTGACGAAAACCATTACCCAAAGCTAATTATCATTCCCTGCATGACGAGTTGTCCTGGCTCTCCGACCACTAGCTGTTAACAGTTTCCACGTCACATTGCTAGAGCTCAGGAAGCCTGGCAACACCAGCTTAATTTTTAACCAGATAAACATATTGACACACACTCTCAGCCTACATGCTCTACCATACTTTTCCCAAAATGGTTCTGTGAGAAGCTTTTTGTGTCATTCTGCTTCTGATTAATGTTCTTTACATGATTTACAAGTACCACTTGCAACATTTTTGTTGTTGTTCAGCTGCCAGAATTCACACTTTTTCTACCCCTATTTTCCTAGGGTTATAATGCAAAGGTTATATTGAAATATTACAAATAAATAAAATTGTGGGTTGCTGTTTTTCAACAGGAGCCGCATTCTGCAGTATCCAGCACTTGTCAACTGCACCACCATTGACTGGTACTGGGAGTGGCCCAAAGATGCCCTGCTGGAGGTAGCTGAGAGGTACTTGGATGGCCTGGAGCTGGGCTCCATTGAGGGGGTAAGGCACACACAAATTATAGGTATGTAATTTGTATATGTGGCCTCTTTATTTCACACAGTTAACAGGTATTTGTTGCCCTGTGATGCATTTTCTTATGATACTACTCTCCAAAGTCAATAAAGTAAATGCCATGTTAATATAGTGGCACATTGACCTGTGGCTTCAGTGAGTATGACTGTTTGGTGTGTAAGTTTCCTCATCCTTTTTCTGAAATAATGAGACCTTTAGAGGCCTTTAAGTTAAGTAGCCAATATTAAGATGAAAAAGTGGAGAGAATGACTGTTTAGATGAACAGTAGACACCTGAAGATAACTGAATAGATAGCTTTTTGCTTTTTTTTCCAGTGTCACATATCAAGAGGCTTTTTTGTGCCAAAAAAGGATTTTTTGCTTATCTATATATGCCTCTTACACAATAACAATTCACACAATTCGATTCGATAAATACATGGTGAAACATTTGACTCCTTAATTGAATTCTAATTGTTTGAGTATCAATTTTGAAAAAAAAAACATTTGATTCATCAGATATGAACATTTCTACATATGGTTCTTGACGTTGTAGATCCAGACGAAAGTGGCCAGTATCTTTGTGACTACACACCAATCAGTTGCACAGATCTCCCTGAGGATGAAGTTGGAGCTGAGAAGAAATAACTATGTGACACCTACCAACTACCTAGAGCTAGTGTCTGGATACAAAAGGTAGGCACCATCAAATTAGGTCTTTCCCTTATTCTTGCTTATCTTGGGCTCATATATGTATTTGCTTTTCTTTACAGGCTGCTGGCAGAAAAACGCAGTGAGTTGGGGGAGCAGGTGAGCAAGCTGCGTAATGGTCTCTTTAAGATCAGCGACACACGGGAAAAGGTGGAGGCCATGTCTGTAGAGCTCGAGGAGGCCAAGAAGCAGGTGGCGGAGTTTCAGAAGCAGTGTCATGAGTACCTGTCTGTGATTCTACAGCAGAAGACAGAGGCTGACAAGCAGCAGAAGGTGAGCCTTGTAAACCTGTTTACATGTAGACAAATTATTCATCAGCTCACAGTAATAGTTTGATCAATGCGTTTGCATAATCAGCATTTTCACCTTTTTATTGTTTCATGTTTGTGTTGAGGTGGTGAGTGCAAACAGTGAGAAAATTAGATCAGAGGAGCTACAGTGCAAAGCCATGGCTGACAATGCACAGAGAGACCTCGATGAAGCCCTGCCTGCCCTAGAAGAGGCAGTGAAGGTAGATATATGCACCGTTGCACTGAAAATCACATTCTGTCTGATTTTTGTTTTGCAAATGGACTTTGATATGACAGAAAACCAGGACAAACACAAAATTTCCATTTTGCGATACCTGATGAATGATGAAAGTTTTTGACCATTATTTGTCACTGACCCATATGTAGCTTCTTCATGATTATGTCCAGTTGATTTGCTTCTTATTTCTCATTGGCAGACTGTGTAAGCATGTTATTTAAGCATGTGCTTTCTGTCTAAATATGATTTAAATGACCCAGAAAGCTATAAACCATGTCTTCTTTCATCCACACATTCTCTGTCACTTCCTATTTTGCACATCAGGCTCTGGAATCTCTGAATAAGAAGGACATGACAGAGATCAAGTCATATGGCCGTCCCCCAGCACTGGTGGAGACAGTGATGCAGTCTGTCATGACCCTTCTGGGAAAGGAGCCTACCTGGGTGGAAGCCAAGAAACAGCTGGGTGAGAAACAGTAACAATGCAGAGTTTAGGGATGAATAAAGAGTCTAAGAAATATTTGGCAAAAACAATTCAGGAAAGACTAGAGAAAAGAAGGAGAGACTGCTCAAATTGCTCGTTCTTTTTGATTGCTCTTTTGATTCGATCAGAATTGCTGTTAAGCTTATTATATAAGCTTTGTGGCTCTCAGTTTGTAATGTGCAATCCTCCCCAGGTCAGTAGGCAAAAAGAAACAGTTACCAAAATGTAAGAACATGTATTGACTTTGTACAAACTCAATCTGTGCTACCATGACTTAAATGTTATTGATCTCAGATTATCACTAAATAATGTTATTTAAAAGGGTACTTTTGAAAAGGGTTTTGTATGAAACGGTTATTCTGTAATTTTGTCCACACATACAAGAAATCTGTATCCTTAATGCATTGCTTTGTGCTGAATACTACTTATTTATTTTTGAGTTATATGGTAAGTTGTAGAAATTACACTGAGAGCTAAAAACAAGTTTCATGTTTTCTGGCAGGTGAGGCCAATTTCCTCCAAACACTAGTAAACTTTGACAAGGACAATATATCTGACCGTGTGTTGAAGAAGATCGGCCAGTTCTGCAGGCAGGAAGACTTCCGGCCAGAGATCATTGGCAAAGTATCTCTGGCTGCAAAGTCGCTGTGCATGTGGGTCAGAGCCATGGAGGTATGGGGTGTCAGCTGGCTACCAGCACACAGTCGAACAAACTTTCATGCATGCCTCCAGCCAAAAAAATCCGCAAACACACAGAAGCCTTCATCGTTCATTATTTCAATTGTTATTAATACTTTCAGACTATGCTACTTATTTTGAACACAAAAGAGTAAGACTACTATCTGTAAAATATTACATAAGCATATGATACAGACCATTTTTCCTCCAGGTCTACGGTCGTATCTACAGAGTGGTGGAGCCAAAGCGGGCCCAGCTAAACGCTGCCACAGCCCAGCTGGCAGAGAAACAGGCTGCACTGGCTGAGGCTCAGAACAAGCTGCGAGAGGTAAGGAGCACAGTGCATCTACAGTAGCAACCAGCCTGCAAGATGTTTAAACATTAGTTCAAGTCAAGCAATGTTTATGTACTGTACAATAATAATTTGATTATTAGTCAAATTTGATATCACAAGACCAATATATTAAGCAAGAAGTAGAATTGGTTCATGGAAAAAAATCCAATTTACTGTGTGTGCAGGTGGGGGAGAAGCTGGATGAGCTGAAAAAGCAACACAGTGAGAAGCTGGCCATGAAGGAAAATTTGAGGATAAAATCGGATGAGATGGAGGTGAAATTGGATCGAGCTGACAAACTGGTGACTGGACTTGCTGGAGAAAGGGTCCGCTGGGAGGAGAGAGTTTCTGTAGGCCATACTCACACTCACTCACACAGACACACACACACAGACACACACATGCTGTAAGTTGCCTGGATGTGTGTGCATGCTTCAGGGTCTTGAAGAGAACATGGGATACCTGGTAGGAGACTGTTTGCTAGCAGCATCGTATCTGTCCTATATGGGCCCCTTCCTTTCCAACTATAGAGACGAGCTGCTTGCCATCTGGATGAAGGAGGTTAGTCACACATACACACACATACCACAACAAATACAAATGTCTCACAGTTCAGAATGCATGCAGTTCAATAGAAAGAAACTTGCCATGTAGCAAGCATTACTGGCCATGAAGGAGAAATAGTTTAGCGTAGAAACATGCACAATTAAAAAAAACTGCTGTTTTGTGAACATTTGTGGATGTAAAATGGTGGAAAGACTGTTTATAGCATCCCTCAACCACCACCAAATGACTTGTTCACTATCTGAATAGCAGAAGCTATCTGGGAGTACCTGGGGAATGTGTGCACACCACCACATGATTAAAAAAACTCAGTCTACCTTGAAAAAAAGATTGGTGCTGAGAGGGCTGAATTAGTTAATTGTCCTACACTGCAGTTTTAATAACTTTCTGGTTATATATCTCATAAACTGTGTTTTATTTGTCACTCCCTCTCTCTCTTGCTCTTTGTCCATCCCCCCCCTCTTAGGTACGGGAATTGGGGATCCCATGTTCGCCAGGGTTCAGTTTTGCAGTTTTCCTGTCCAAGCCTACAGCAGTGAGGGAATGGAACATTCAAGGCCTGCCATCTGATGCATTCTCCACTGAGAACGGAGTTATTGTCACCCGTGGAAACCGGTCAGAAAGTTTAAAACGCCATTTCTTATTGAAAAAGCTTAGTTGTAGTTCAGTAAGCACACCAACTCATATGATTTTGTATCCTGTGATATTTAGCTTTAAAACAAGTTTGAATATGTTTTTTAATTTTTCAGATTTTTTTAAGGACTTTGTGGCTGTAATATAAACAGGCTTTGTGACATGCTGTGAATACAAATTGAGTTATTATATGGCATCCTTTTTTTCAAGATGGCCGCTGATGGTGGACCCTCAAGGCCAAGCTCTGAAGTGGATCAAAAATATGGAAATGAAGAGAGTAAGATATAACCCAGCAAATCTACTAATTAGAACATTTTGACATTACTGTTTATCCTGTCTGACTGTAAACCAGACATATTGGTTGTCTAAGCAGAAACCACAGAATTTTGTTTCATTTCAAAGAAGAAAGAATTATCCTATTCTACTGGCAAATAATTAACCTTATTTCAAGTTTTTTTCTTGAATTCAGTCAATTTGATCTTTTTTTTAAAGAAAATATTGATCTTGTTTACTTAAAACAAGATCAAATTGACTCAAAAAAAAAGGGGGGGGAGATAGATAAATAGATAGTACCAGTAGTTAAGATTTTAGTTTTTTATAGTGAGGTTTTTCTCTGTAGTGTAGTCTTGCAGTGTTATCCACATGTTGCAATTACTCCTTTGTCATATTTAGATTCAGATTTGACATTTAAGGACATTTGGTTTGACCAGGTATCAGGAGAGCCATTAGTGGAAAGCCAGGCAATGCCACAGAAAAGATTTGTAGCAACTTACACTGATTTTCTTTCTGTTTTCTCCAAATTATTCTCTGAACTTTTAGGTTTGTCCCCACGGCCCCTCTCTCTTCTCCCATTTCTTTTCTCCAAATCACTTTGCCCTTTGTGATCTCTCTGACCTTTTACTTTCTCTTTGATGAAGTCTTTGTCATATGCCTGTTCTCAAAGTAGTTATGATGTGACATTTATGGACAATTGATCTGAACGTTACATGGGTTTAGAGGTGGTTATGTCAGTCCACCACTTTGGTCCAGACTAAAATCTCTTCTGTTGAAAAGATAGTCATAACATTCTCTTCAGATACTCTATCTATGGTCCCCAGAGAATGAATTCTTCTGACTTTGATCCTCTCACTCTGAATGTAAAAGCATCAACCTGCTGATGGCTCAATGGGTAAAGGTCAAATGTCTGCACAACTATGGGATTGATTGTCAGGAAATTGTGTTCATTTCCCCTGCAGGATGAAACCTTCTGTCTTCCAAACGTTATTTTATGATTAAATGCTTGCAAAATAAATTACTTTCCCATCAGTATGATACACCTTCTTTCTTCTTCCAAGTTGTCTATTTGAGGTGCCATTTTTAACATGGTCTTTCATTTTTTCCTCTTTTTGTCCCACTTGTGTGTGCCACATGCATATGGACAGGGTTTGAAAGTAGTAGACTTTCAGATGCCAGACTATTTGCGGATTCTGGAGAACGCCATCCAGTTTGGGAATCCTGTTTTACTACAGAATGTCCAGGAAGAACTGGACCCCTCTCTCAACCCAATTCTTAACAAGTCCCTGACACGGACAGGTCAGACACAGATATATAAGTAAATCAACACATTGAAATACAATCTCAAGGATGTTAAAGCAGCTAACTATAAGGGAGTACCTGAATCTTTGTTTTTTCCAGGCGGCAGGCTACTGTTAAAGCTGGGCGATAAGGAGGTGGAGTACAGTCCAGAGTTTCGTTTCTACATAACCACCAAGCTGTCTAACCCCCACTACCCACCAGAGATTTCTACAAAGACCACCATAGTCAACTTCGCTGTCAAGGAGCAGGTCTGATTGTTAATGTGTTCTTCTGTATGTTTTTCCCCAGTTCCTAATTATGTAATTGTGAGTTGTGTTTTGCCCTCCACCTGACTTTAGAGTAGTTTTTTATTTGCATGTCCTCACCTTACATATTTGTGTTATATATATTTGTGTGCACCTACCCTTTGAGTTTATTGTGTATGTGTGTACATGTGCTTGCATGCAGGGTCTGGAAGCCCAACTACTGGGTATTGTTGTGCGTAAGGAATGTCCTGAGCTGGAAGAACAGAAAGACTCCTTGGTGATAAGTATTGCTTCTGGCAAGAGAAGCCTGCAGGAGCTGGAGGATGAGATCCTCAGGTTTGTGATCTGACACCAATATTTCCCTTTGGACAGATATCATTTTATTTTTATTTCATTTCATTATTTCATTTAATATTTTTTATTTTATAGCTGACAAAAAATATTTAAGTGATAAATTATTATTATTTTGTATTTAAATGAGCTTGTTTATAAATTTTTCCATTCATTTGTCAACCACTGAAACAAAACTCCTGCTCATATAATATTCAGGTACAGGAAAGGCTACTATAAAATCTATAAGCAATCTATAAAATAATTTCTATTACTATTAGTGAAAAAAGGCAACCACCTAGATCTATCCTACAGGTCTCATTTAGTTGCTAGTTACACTAGGTAACCCAGATTTATTAAATATCACACAAACTGGTTAACACAGCTAGGTCCATGGTGGAATAACTTGTTTGGCAACTTCTTTTAAGGAGCTCATCATTTCTTACTATAATATAGTAGTAGTAGTGTTTGGTCCTTTAATTGGATGATTTGTTTTATATAGGAGTTCGCCAAAAAGTTTATCTACAAATGAAACTGACATATTTTATCAATGTTATTTACCAAAGTGTTCTTTTTATTCTAAATGCTTTCTGTTACTTGTATTACAAAACATGTTTGAATAAATCTTTTCCAGTTCTTGATTTTGACAACTTACTTAGGTTAAAAAATTCAATGTTTTATGTAAGTGAACCCTTGTTTGTATGTAAGTGTTTTCCTTGATTATACCAAGTCCAGTTAGTTGCCTTTTTTGTGTTGTATATGCATGTGTCCACTTCTCTAGACTGCTGAATGAGGCGACTGGCTCACTGCTAGATGACGTGCAACTGGTGAACACCTTGCAGACATCCAAAGTGACAGCCACTGCAGTTTCAGAGCAGCTGGAGACCAGTGAACAGACCGAAATCGAGATTGACTCTGCTAGAGAGGTCAGGTGTATAAGTGAAGGGATAAGTTGACTAAATGATTAATAAAAATAATCAAATATTGGATATTTTCTGTGCATTTATATGTCACTTTGGCATATAGTATGAGTATATAACATATATAATATCTTTTAACAGGCCTACCGTTCTTGTGCTCAGCGTGCTTCAATCCTTTTCTTCATCCTAAATGACATGGGACGTGTTGACCCCATGTACCAGTTTTCATTGGATGCCTACATTAATCTATTCAACCTTAGTATAGAAAAGAGCAAGCGCAGTCACAAGCTGGACGAAAGGATTACCAACCTGAACGATTACCATACATATGCAGTATACAAGTAAGCAAGGAAGCATGACATAATATGCTCTTAATGTTACAGTAGTTTATATTTTTGTCTTTGCACGTTTATGTCAAGACTAATCACCATAAGTGATATGTAATATCAAGTTATTTGCATGATCAATCAGAAACATACATTACTCATCTGAGTTACTCGAGCTAATTTAATGTTTTTATAAATCTTTTGCAGGTACACATGCCGTGGTCTATTTGAGGTCCACAAGCTGCTCTTCAGCTTCCAAATGTGTGCCAAAATCCTGGAAGTAGCTGGCATACTCAACATGGATGAATATAGCTTCTTCCTCCGTGGAGGACTTGTAAGAAAACACAGATCACACACAGAAGTGTCTTGTTTCTATATAATTTGAAAAAAATTGGTTGCATTTGCCCTTTAACAGACATCCCACAGTTTATAACTTTAATGCAACTACCTTTTCTGGCCAGTGAATTTCTCAGTATTCCAGGGACTGGACTTATACTGTGTGATTATATGTTGACTGTTTGACCTTCTCATTATTACAGTGATGAAACAATAGTCTGACTACTCATTAATGTTTGTGTATGTGATTCTAGGTACTTAATAAAGAGGGTCAGATGGACAACCCCTGCCCCAGTTGGCTTGTAGATTCCAGTTGGGACAACATTACAGATCTGAATAAGCTGCCCAACTTCCAAGGCATCATGGCTTCCTTTGAACAGTATCCCAGAGATTGGAACCTTTGGTTCACCAGTGCTGAGCCAGAGAACGCCACACTACCAGGTCTGTGTGTAGATGGACTGTTTAATTTTTTTTTTTGTATTTTAATGTTCTTTGGCTCTTTTTTTTTTTACTGGTGCCGCAATTCCACTGCCAAGACTTCTCCCCTCATTATATTTTTTTGATCACCACCTCTTTATCTTTTTTTTTCACCGTCTATTAATCCACATCATGTGAATGTCCCCCCCTCTTGATTCCAAACCCCCCTACATTAACCCCTTAAACCCTTGCTCTCTGTTGGTCCTCCTTCTAGGTGACTGGGAGAATAACTGTAATGAGCTCCAGAAGATGCTGATAGTGCGTTCCCTGCGTCAGGACCGCGTCTCTCTCTGTGTCACCTCCTTCATTGTTAACAACATGGGCGCTTGCTTTGTGGAGCCACCTGTCCTCGACATGAAGGCTGTGAGTGTCAGCGGTCAATCTTTGTTGCTTCATCAAGCACTTTTACTTGTATCAAAATGTTACTATTATACCATGTCACCCATCTATTCTCACTTTCTTTCACCTTTATTTCTGAGTCTATTGTCTCTGTCTACTCCACAGGTTGTGGAAGAATCCACCTGCAGGACTCCTCTGATCTTTGTTCTGTCTCCTGGGGTGGACCCCACAGGAGCCCTGCTGCAGCTGGCTGAGGCCTGTGGCATGAGTGGACAGTTTCATGCGCTCTCTCTGGGGCAAGGACAGGCTCCCATTGCCAGGAGCATGATTGAAGAGGGTGTCAAAAATGGTCTGACATCAGCTGCTTTGTCTTTCTTCCTGCTCTGCCAAGATTCATTCTGTTGCTTAACAATGTTTTTTCCATCCACTGTTTTAGATTTAAAGTTTACCTGTGTAAATCAATTGTTCCCAATCTGAAGATATAGCAAATAGACTGCCAAATGTTTTGTGAAAAAATATATTAATTTGTGTTATGAAACAAGTCTACGGTTATATTGGTCACTGAAAATCTATTAAGTAAAACATTTGAATCTTGACATCACAAACATTCAAGTGGGCCATGCGTTGGAAAGAAGAGGAACAAGTAGTCTAGAGCATATATGAGCAACATATTTTCTTTCACCAGCAGGAGTTCCCTTACGCATGAATACAACTAGACATGAAATAAACAAGTGATATTTTGCTTTAATGAAGTTGTCTTTTTATGCACTTAGGTCACTGGGTCTTCCTCGCCAACTGCCACCTCTCTCTTTCCTGGATGCCTGAGCTGGACAAGCTGGTGGAGCAGCTACAGGTGCAGGAGCCCCATTCAGACTTCCGACTCTGGCTCAGCTCTTCACCACACCCTGATTTTCCTATTACTATCCTGCAGGCTGGCATCAAAATGACCACTGAGCCACCAAAGGTGTATAATACACACACACACACACACACACACACACACACACACACACACAAATCCAAGACTTTAATCATTCATTTCAAGCATGGATGATAAAGGATTTTCTAACCTGACAACAAATCCATAGAAAATTCAGTGTATATTGTGTTTTACCTGCCCAAACAAATGAAAGCTATATTATTTACATTCTTTATTGTCCTGTGTTGTCCTCAGGGTGTGAAAGCCAACATGAAGCGTCTGTACCAGCTTGTGACAGAGGCTCAATTCAACCGCTGTTCAAAACCCGTCTTCTACAGGAAGCTGTTTTTCTCCCTGTGCTTTTTTCATAGCATCCTGCTGGAAAGGAAAAAGTTTCTACAGCTGGGCTGGAATATTGTTTATGGCTTTAATGATTCTGACTTTGAGGTTGGTGACGTCTACTGAATGATGTCATGATAATAATCATGATGTGATTGTTTATGATGGAAAGAGTAGATTGGGTGGAATTTTTATGTGGTTGATGATTTCTATGTCATTTATTGTCTCTAAATCACACAAGAAAGAAAAGGCCATTTTATGCTCTGTCAGAGTGAAAACCAATTAGACTAATCAATAATGACAGTCCAGTTCAAATGTATTAAATTGAATCCTATTTTTCTGCAGCAGAGTATTTTCATTCTCCCTGGACTTGCATTCCTATTAGGTTACTCTGTTAGGATCATCTTTTTGATGCTCCCCGACTGTAGGTGAGTGAGAGTCTGCTGAGTCTGTACCTGGATGAGTATGAGGAGATTCCATGGGATGCGCTGAAGTATCTAATTGCTGGGGTCAACTATGGAGGGCATGTGACTGATGACTGGGACAGACGTCTTCTAACCACATACATCAATGATTACTTCTGTGATGCTGCCATCAGCCAGTCCTTTTTCAAGTAAGACTCCGCACATACATTTGTTATGCCAAGGTTTTTAGGATTATATATGTACAATGAAACAATATATGTACTATAACCTAAACACACTGTTCATCCATGAGCAGTGTGTTTAGGGTATATATATATATATATATATATATATATATATATATATATATATATATATATGGATATTATTGTTGACTGCTGTCAGCTAACAAACCACATTACCTCACTGATTATCCATGTTATAGAGCAGAGTGCCAGCACCACCAAGTGGGCTATTAAAATGTTACAACCTAAGTGATACTAACACATTTTGGCACCTTATTTAACACTTAATCTTATTTTCAGTTTTCTTTTCATACTTGATGTGAAAGTGTGAAATTAACCAATCACCCTCAAAAGTTTTTTTTTAGATGTATGTCACACACCTCGCGAGCTCACAGACTGGCATGTTGCCACTATCAGCTTCAGAATAGTAGAAGACAGATCAGTTACCAATTAACTTCTTGTTACTTTTGTCGATTGCTGCTTGAGAGAATCAAGAGAGCATCTGCTCATGTTTCTTTAACTGTAGGGCAAGTTTATTTTATGTTAACATGAATACCTTTGTGTATTTTCCAGTTTGCATGACTAAATTACTGCTTCTTCACCAGATGTTCCAGATGGCGAGTAAATGCTAGTTTGGTTATGTTGATTATGCTGACAACTTCAGTTCTCTCAATGCAATTGGTAACAATTATTATTATGGATAAATAGCTTTTTCAGCACATTTGTTTAGAAGATTTCAGACGTATTTTGAATATATATTTGTATACTTAATATATCCAATATAAACTAATGTGGTATCGAGATCTCACAAGGAGTATACATAACAGTCTCACCTACTCCTCCTCTCACTCCCTCCTCGCGCTGTCACAGCCTAATAATACACGTGAGGTGTGCTGCTCCCACATTTGACAACACATGTGGGTTCCTAGGCCCACCCAGTATTCTGCTCTAGGCTCAGTTCTCGTATATGGCCGACCTAATTTTATAGTTTATCCACTTTTCCCTTATACCCCTTGTGAGATCTCCTGCAGACATTCATAGTTTACTGTAAATTATTTTTGCTACAACTCTGTCTTTGTTGACAGCCTCACAGGTCAGATGCATATGTACATCATTTGCTATTTAGATTGTTGGTATACAGATGGAGAATGTACAGTACATCTAAAATGAGTGAGAAAGTTAATTGTCAACTGTTTGACACTGTCAAATTACATAACCTCACTTTTAAACAGGTTGTCATCATTAACCTCCTATTACATCCCCCGTGATGGTCCCCAGTCCTCATATAAGGAGTATATCAGCATGCTGCCACCGTCAGAGCACCCTGAGGTGTTTGGCCAGAACCCAAATGCCGATATTGCTAGCCAGATTGCTGAGACCAGGACGCTGTTTGACACCCTGCTGTCCCTGAAACCTCAGGTTTCAAGTCCCACAGCTACAGGGACTGGGCCCAGTCGAGAAGACAAGGTGAGGGGCAAGCAAAACTGATATAGGGGAGGAAATAAATGGAAATGAGGGAAAAGCCACCATTAAAAAGTTAGTATCGATTTCTAACATATTTCTGCTTACCAGCATGAAACACACTCTTTTTCAAACCACTGTTCATTTTGTGCCACAAAGTGTCTATGATCGATATGTATCATGTGTTTTTATTACACTCATGAAGCCAATGTTATTCCTAATGTTATTCCCCTCCAGCATTTGCAGATTGTCATCAATGTACTGTAATGATATATAGAGATACTACTTCATGGAGAACACTGCACCAAGAAAAAAATATCTTTTGACATTTTAACATTTTGAAATTAAGATCATAATGTGTATATGCCACAAAACTCAAACTCAAAGAGTTAAGGCCTTGTGAGACTGCAAACTGGTTGAAGCCTGAACTGACATATTCTCCATTTTTGTCCATGATTTGACTTAAGATTTTTTACACGTTCATTCAGGTGTTGGAGCTGTTGACAGATATTCGAGGGAAGATTCCAAAATTGATTGATTACGAAGGCCCCAGGTCCCGCCTCCAGGACAACCCTTCACCTCTCAATGTGGTCCTGCTGCAAGAGATCCAGAGATACAACTCCCTGCTGGACGCCATCATGTATGAATTGCATGCGTGCGTGTGTGCGTGCGTGAGTCTGTGCACATGTTTTTCATTGTATGGCGATACTTGGATGTCTGAATCTCAACTGATTATATGTAATAATGTACTTACCTTCCATTTATTTTGTACACTAGGCTCATGTCATTTCTATTAAATGAAGAGACCTGATGAATTTAACTAAATAATTAAACTCATAAGGATTACACAGACCTAAAAACAAAAAACATAAATACACCAGGAAATCACATGATTGATTGAGAGAGAGAAGCACATTTAAGTACAGCTAACATTCAGCAGGAGGGCAGCAGACCTAGGCTTGTTTGCTTGCTGCCTAATTACATACATTGTTTCGAAGCCTTATGGGGTGGTCAAATTGGAGCAGTTAAACCAATCATACTAGTATAATTGATTGCAATGCATTCATCAATACAAACAAGTAAAATAAGCCAAATATGCAGCACAAAGACGCATCAGCATGAGACACACAAAGACACAACAACGGGAAGTGGAGAAAACATTTTCCAAATTTCCTGAGGCATGTGAGAACCACAATTAATCATAATAGCACTTGTATTGGTTCCTTATGAAATAGTCAGTTATTCACACAGTCATAGATGAGTATGTCAAAAACAATTTTAGAAGAGACAGCATTAATCTTTGTATCTGTATGCCTGAATATTAAACACCACACTATAAACAATAAAGGTAACATGTTTTGTATGTTTGTGTGTTAGCTCATCCTTAATGGAGCTGGAGAAGGGAATCAAAGGCTTAGTGGTGATGTCATCCAGCTTAGAGGAGACCTTCCATTACATCTATGATGCCCGTGTACCACCACTATGGGAAAAGGTGCCACACACACACACACACACACCCATACAGGAAATTAGATAACATTTTTATGCTTTACGGACATAATTAGTGAGATTGCTGTGCAGCAGCAATACTTTATGTGCTTATCTTGATTTTTAAATTAGATTCCTAACTTCTTATTTATAATAACATATTGAGGATGTACACACATTCTTGATTAATAAAATTAATTTAATAATTAATTTGTGATCATTCTCTCTATAATTACACTGCTGTAATCTAACAAAGCACGTTCAGAGTTTGATTCCTAACTTTTGTGTATTGATCTTTGTGATTCTGATCTACTCTGATCCATCGCTATACTGACTCACTGGTCTGTTATTAAAGGTGTATTTATCCATCACTCTGCCCGGCTGCACAGACACACACTTATTGTTCTCCTCTCTCTCCAACCTCAAACACACACACATACAGAGGGTGATGGAGCTCTGGCAGCATTCCAGCTGTAATTCTGTACAACCTCTCTTTACAGTGGAGCGAGAACACAGGGTGCTGTCAGCTTGGGTCAAGGGGCTAGAAAAGATTCTGGCTACTAGTGTGTGCCTGTGTGTTTGTCAGTGTAGTGTATGAGTCTGTGGAATGTGTGTGTCTCCACTGAGGAGGGGTCATTCAGGGCAGACAGTGTTTATATTCAAGTGTCTGATTCTGTCCTCATTATGGACTGAATTAAAGTGTGTGTGTGCTCTCTTCATCAGGTGGAACATACCTTGGTCCTCACTGGCTGAACAAAGCCAGCATCTGTGGATCGTAGTGTAATAAGCAAAGCAAATCTTCCAAGGCCTGCTCCACTTTCCTAAAAAGACCCTGAGCGCATTGTGCTCTAGCCAGAGGCTTATTTCTACTGGATTGTGTGTGTGTGTGTGTGTGTGTTGTGCGTGCATGTGTGTGTGTGTGTGTGTGTGGTGTGCGTGTCTATTTCCTTTTATAGTGGTATTGGACAGCTATTAGGTCTGCTGCCTCCAGCTGAGCTTCTCTATTCTACTGCCCACTTGTAAACTAGACAACCCTATCCCTCTTTTTTTAATCTCATTCTATTTCTGGCTTTCGTCCATCTTTCTATCTTTTCTCTTTCACCTTGCCTTTCTCTCTTTATCTTGCAAGTTGTCTGCTTTAGTTCTACTTCGTCTCTCTCGCCGTCCACATCTCATTCCCTTTATATCTTCTATCCTCTGCTTCATCCCTTCTGCCCTCTCCTTCCCCTCTTTATCTTCAGCCTCATCTGGTCCAGGCAGCAAAAGCTTCATAGACTCGCTGTCCTCCTTATTTATCCCTCCATCCCTCCTCTCTCCACCCCTCCTTGGCATGGCAGCCTGTCATTAGTTTTGAGCTCACAGACCCATGGCTTTAATTTTGGCCCGCCTGCTTCTCTGTCTCTGGCCATTTTGTCTCTGATTTCTTCACGAGTGTGTAAGTGGCTGTGTAGCATATGTGAATGTAAGAGTTGTGTGGATCTGCTGTAGCAGTGTCAATATGGTATACACATGTCTTTGTAGGCAGTATGGACACATGTCAGTATGGACAGATTTTATTATAGTTGTTTTTTTTTTCATGTGTATATTAGTCAAACACAATTAATTAAAAAAAATGTTCCCCAAGCCCTTAGCCCAGACTGTGCACCCATGTATCTTATATCTACAAATGTGGGTCAGGCAAACAAATGAAAACAAACAGCGTAAGCATAAAATATAAACAGATTTGCAAGAGATACAAGAATGTTTGACAACCTTCCAACAAAAGTAAGATGTGGAAAGTAACTCAAAACAAGACCCCCAGTCCTTCTGCCTGATTTGCACAGGCACGAATCCTTGCTTAACCTTCAGCCAGAAGACTTTCTGTGGATGTGCTGTAGACGCTCCCAGAAGTTGTCAAAAGTGCAAAATTTTGATCAAGCCATCTCCCGATATGAAAGGTAGCAATGTGAGAGAATTTTGATATTCACATAAAATAAGATGTGAGGAAGGAAAGCTACAAATAATAATATATGCAATACTAAAACTTAGGCTACATCTTATTTTATCCCTGAGTTGATCTTTTTCATGTCTGCTTTGGGCTTTTCAAATATGTAAATAGGTTGTACTTGACATTCCTTTGAATCATCTGTGGTGCTATGCAAGTCATGTCTGTTTATAATGTAATATAGATTCACTAAAGGAAGCACATTGTAAGATGTATTATTAAGCAGGTTGAAGCACAGTTAAATCCATTACTAACTTGTTAATTTTTGCACAATATTGATTCTCCCACTACTGCATCCCTTCAAATGTGTTGATAAGATCTACAGCTGCCATCAGCTGGCAGCATGAAATGAGCATTACATTTTCTATGCATTTCTCTCTCACACTCTCTGTCCACTAGGCATACCCCTCTCTGAAGCCCCTGGCAGCATGGACCCGGGATCTTTGCCAGCGTGTCGATCAGTTTGCACACTGGGCAGAGACGGCCCAGCCCCCCAACTTGTTCTGGCTCTCTGGCTTCACCTTCCCCAATGGTTTCCTCACTGCTGTGCTGCAGTCTTATTCTCGGCAGCACAATGTGAGTGCTCACACAATCAAATGCCCATAAGGCACAGAGACATCCACACTGTCATGTAGCACATTAGGAAACATTGTTTTGTCTCGTCTTGTTAATAGACATATATTGAGATTCAAAGATTGATTGAAGAACAGCTTGAATTCTGTACTCATACTCAAATTTTATTGCATAAAACCACAAGGAATAAACTTGATGCAGCCACACACATTGTCATAAGACATACAACATCCAATAAGAAACTGTACTGTATATATTTATGAATGTTCTGTGCAATTTCTCTTATTACTTCTAATATGCACCATTGACATTCGTAGAATTGCTGCTGTGTTTGAGTAACATTAATATCTTGTCATTTATCAGTTCACATTGTGTTAAACTGATTTTGCAGATATCAGTGGACACGCTGTCTTGGGAGTTTATGGTATCAACTGTAGATGACAGCAACCTCCTTTACCCGCCCAAGGTGACTCTCTACAGGCTTGCTCTTTCTATTTCCATAAACCTGCCATCAGACCTGTTTTTCTGAGTCATTAGCTCTCAGCTGTCATCACCACTTCCCATCACATTTTTCATTTCTCGCCATTGAAACATTGAGTGAGGCCGTCTCTGCCTATTCTCATTCAAAGTGGCACCCCACTTCGTGCCTCTCTCTTCCCAGTCTTCAAATTAGCCCTCACATTTTTGTTTTTATTTTGAAGTAGGTTTACAATCCATGTTTTGTCAGGAAAAAAGCTGTCATTTGTCTTCTTACTTCCACTCCAAAGTTGCTGTCAATGTAACTCTCAACGGTCATTTCTGACTCACCTTTAATCTTATTTTATTCCCCCCTGTATCAACTATTCTGTGCTTCCCCATGTTCCTCTTTCCCGCTTTCCTTCCTGAAGCTATTACAAATCTATTGCACACTTCCAGCCCTTCCTGTCTTTTGTGCCCCTTCCCTCTTGCTTCTTTTTTAGCCCTCAAACACTACTTCCTTCTGTCCAAACTGTTCTTTCCTTTTTGCTCTACTCTCCCTTCTTCTGTCATTCTCTCCCCCCCTTTCTTTCAATATTGGTTCTCTCCTCCCCTCTAGCCCCTCTTCTCACCATCCTTCCCTTTTTCCTTCTCCTTCTTTACTCTCCCTGATGACCAGTCTCCCTTTTTCCTCTCTTATCCCCTTCCTTTTATCCTCTTTTTTTCTAGCCTTCTCTTTCTTCTTCCCCAGATCCTTCCTCTCTATAGCAGCGCTTTCTTTTCCCTTGTTTTCACCCCTCCTTCTCCAATCCTGTCTCGATTGCATTACCTAATTGGCATGGCTGTCTGTCATGATCGTATTCAAAATGGCACCTCTAAAAACATACTTGTATCTCTCACTCTACCCCTCCCTCATTGCCTGTTTTCTTCTTTTTTTGTTTCTCCATTTATCTCTACTTTTCCCTGCTTCTCTCATGTCCAGGATGGAGTGTTTGTTCGAGGTCTGTACCTGGAGGGCGCTGGTTGGGATAAGAAGAACTCATGTCTGGTGGAGGCTGAACCCATGCAAATGGTCTGTCCCATCCCCACCATCCACTTCAAACCTGTGGAAAACCGCAAAAAGATGGCCAAAAGTGAGCTGTTTGTGAACTCTCCTGGGATTTCCTTACTTACTCCTGATGCTTTATTCTTTTTTATGTTAAATGATCCATCTTTGATCTCTTCTGTGATGTCATGTGGCTTCACTTTGTCCTCTCTGTGCTGTGTGGCTCTTGTGTGTGTAGGTATGTACCTGTGTCCTTGTTACTACTTCCCTGTCCGGTCAGGCGCGGCAGGTCGAGAGTCTTTTGTGGTGGGTGTTGAGTTGAAATCCGGAGCCGTGACCCCAGATCACTGGATCAAAAGAGGAACTGCTCTTCTCATGAGCCTGGACAACTGAAGGCCTTAACACAGACACACTCGCACACATTGATTGAAAATTGTTTTCTACTAGTGTTTAATATTTATTGTTCTGATGTTTATTATTTTGTATTTTTATATAAGTTTATATAAACTAAAAGTTTATACCGGTTTTAAATCTGTCTCGCCCGGCTTTGCCTCTGACACATTATCAACTTCTTCTTGGCAGACATAGTATGTCATTCTTATTTATGACCTTCAATTTCAAAAAGCCACAATGCCTGAAGGCAAATGTCACATATACACTTAAACCTGCTTTTGAGCTGTAAACTGAATTATATGACCTAACTTTAAACGATCACATCAAAGCTGATATTAATATTGACTGGCAGCAAATTAATGAAAGGTTAACCAGAGCCTCACAGACACTGTTTCCAGCAGCATATCCCCCATACCATTACAGGAGGTGCCCTGGCAGAGCTCCTGTTTGCTCCTGGAGCTAAAAGAATACTAAAGCTTCTAGGAGAACATATAATAATAAATGATGATGAAAAAAAACATCTTTTGTACCCTCATGAGGTGGTCTGTATGAATGCTCAAGCTCCAGGCCTTTGGTGTAAGGCCTGAGCTTCTAGGTTCTTAGCTGTATCTGGGGCTCGGCTCTTCTGGACTGAAGCTTCAGACGTTGTTTCTGGAATCTGCTGGAGGAACCCTACCAGTTTGGAAGGCACCACCTGGAGTGTTCCTGCTACCAGAGGGACAACGTCAGCTTTTACCCTACACATCTGTTACAGTTGTTCTTTGATCTGTCAACCCTTTGTACTTGTCAATCTTTTAATGTTCCTTCTTCCAAAAGTTTCTGTCAGCAGGTATGGCTGCATCTAACACCAGTGCTCAATACACCGAGTTGAACTCAGAAGAGAGGGAATAGTGGGCCAAGCTATCTCAGATTGGGGATTTACTTATAAATCATTGCACATGTTACCAGAATAGATAATAGAACAAACGATGCAAAATAATTGTCATTCATAAGATTAAAATGACTATTGTTTACAATTGCCACTTATAAGCATCGGCTATGTTTGTTGGCCATGTATTGTATATTATTGCTGTATTGGTAAAATATAAGGAATATAAAGACACCATAACCCTTTTCACCATATAGGTTCTAATAACAGCAAGTTTAAAGCTGGACCCAGGTGTGGCAGCTGCCATATGGTTTCATCGTGGAATGTTAAGTCAGTATGACACATCTATTGTTCTATATCTATGGTTACCAGAATTCACACCTGGGGTTTAGAAATGAGTGGACTGAGTCATTGTTTGATACCTTGAAGTCAGTCTTGCTTTCTCTCCACAGACCTGCATCAGTCTTTCCATGCTGACCCCATTTTACACACTTACACATAGACCTAACCCCCCTACACACACACACACACACATGCACACTCAGTGAATAGACTCCTACTGTGATGTTTTATGTTTTGCTGGAAACTTGCTACTTTGCAACATCTGGATCAAGTGATTGTCTGGTCATGGAAGTGTCTGCTGTGCTGAATCCTTTTGTAATCCCCGGAGCTGTTGCACATTGTGATCTACTGTATTTCATATTAACATAACATAATTGACAACTTGTGTGAAGACAGTTGTGGACTTGCCTACGAAAAGTTAAATACATGTTTTCTTTGTCAAATGAAAAAAGTGAAGTATAATCACTGGAAATAATTTCAATTGCATTATGCATAATTTTCTGGCTTTCTACATTCATTGACCAGACAGTTGTGTAAATGCAAATCACTTGAGAAAAAATGTTGTTAGTGTTACATTTTTAAACCAAAGAATATTTTCATTTGCCAATTCATCCTGGATGTGACACGTCCAGATACACAGTAAGAAACACACACATGCAGACAATGTAGTTAATCAAGGTGAGCTTATTTTTATGCTAATTCACATTTCCTCCAAGCTGAAAAAGAGGACAGAGGGAGGGAGCGACCGAAGGAAAAATGAACCTATTCAAACAAATGAATTCTAATGAAGCTTTGCAGACAAGACGTTTGGAGTCGCTCAGAGTTGTGGGAGAGGAGGCCTGGACTTCCCCACTGGAAAGGACTCCTGAAAGGGAGGGAGAGAAAAACAAGAGAAGGACCCTGGAGAAAGTGAGCCGGGAGGAAGAATGGTCCAGTAATGAGAGAGGGGAACCAGAGAGGGGGGGCCTGAGTTCAAGGTTGTATTCAGACTTAAGGATTGTCCCCCTGAAAGACCAAACACAGACTTCCTCAGGGTTGAAGAGCCTCTTTATCAGACCCAGGTCTCTCTCTCTCTGTGTGTATGCATGTACACTGGTGGTCTCTGGTTGGGTGGGAGATGGAGGGGAGCACTCATAACAACATGCTGAATTGAAATTCAAATCGACTTATTCTGGGCCAGGGTTTAACAAAAATATCAAGCGTTAAGTAGGTGTTTTATGGGTAAAGCTATAGTTGAAAAGAGGTCGGACATAAATGCAGTATGGAAACCTTATTTGTTACAGGGTGTTGAACTTGCCTGTTTAATAATTTCTAAAAAATTGCTGCTTTAAGAAGTTAAATGAAGATAAATATTTGGTTCGTCATGTTGTAAGAGATGCTGTCTCCTTCAAGCTGTGGATGGCTTATTTTAGAACCAAAAATCTCCGCAGAAATATTCATTTCTTGAGGGCATTGGACGCCAACTCTTTCCATCTGCATATCCACTTAGTAACAGCCTCTTCACCTCTTCTAAATTCCTATGTTTTTAAGGAATGTGATGAGAGAATCAAATTATTTCCATGTAAAGGAGCTTTGAAAACTCCAGTGGAAATGTCTAAATGATATCAATCTGCCTCTTATTAAATGTATTATCAGTGAAATAACATCACCCAGGGGGGCAGCAACTATCCTTGATGGGTTTGCCTTGTGCTTTAATTTGATTACCCAACATTCTCTTGCTCCAGTTTTCAGTTTCTTGGGAAATGACATGGACTTGACAAGATTACCAGACATCACCGCAGCTCAACTTTTGATTCCTCAAGTGGCTCTTGGCCCTTTCAGCGCCTCACACTGAGAACTCCACTCTTGAACCGAATAGTAACAAGGGGGAAAACCTGGTGTCCAGTTGTTCTTCGATGAATAGTAGTTAATAATGGAATTTGGGCAAGTTTTACAGTGTGTTTGCCAGTGACTGTGGAGGCGGGGCAGTTAATGTCCAAGACTCTTCCACCGAAAATAAACCTGCATGAGGGAAGCGAGAAGGAGGGAGAGAAAGGGAGAGGAGGGAGGGAGGGAGGAGGAAGGGAAGCAGCCTTTCAACGGGGACAGAAGGGAAAGAGTCTCCGTTTCAATGGAATAAAAACTGCGCAATTTCTTTAAGGACTGCCTGCTCAGATCGCAGCGGACCGTTCCTCTCCATGAAGCGGATATCAGTTGTGTTTTTTGGATGATCGGGGAATCCGTGCCCATTGCAAAGCCCCGCTGCCTTTGGGAGGGAGGCTACAGGAGCTGGCGATTTTTTACCAGAGGAGGTTAAAAAAAGGAAGAAGAAGCTGGGCAATCAGTCAGAAAGGCGATATGACTGTACAGAGATGCATGAGCAGGGATGAGTGGTCCGTCATGCCTTGCCCATGGGCGAACACTGACATTGCTGCCAGCCTGGGCTGCGATCTATCTGCGTGGACGCTGCTGCCCGTGTCGACGTTTATGCATGCTGAATGGGATTTCATGTTTTTTGGAAGAGGGATTTTTTGGGGGCTGCGTCATCCGTGGCCGGGAAAGGAGGCTGCTTTTTTGCAGATTTTTTTTTTTTTTTTTTCCACTATTCCACGGCACCTCCCCAGCAGATTCTTGCATTGCTCATAAAAGGTAAGTATAACGCATAGTGGGCTTGTGTGGAGCAGCATGCTGACATGTGAGGCTTACAGCCTGTTACCTAATTGGAAGAGGGAAGAGCCAGAATGAGACTCCATTGAAAACAAATACCCTCATCCTGTAATAAACCTTGGACTAAAGGACGCGATCAACATTACAGCTAAAAAAAAAAACGCTGCAGTTCGTGACATACATTGTTAAAGAGACTTGAATAAAATCGAGGTAAAACTCGGGATGTTGCAGGAGCAGAACCACTGCGCTTTATTATAGGAGTGATTTTTGCATGAGGGCATGATTCAATGGTGTGTTATGTAATTTGCGAACACAGTGTAATAGGATACACGTCTCCCAACTTTAAACAAATATCGGGATAAGTTTCGATATTGCAGCAGTTCGCGTGTATTGCTGGCAGATGCTTTTCGCTGTTTTTTTGGGGGGTTTTTTTCTCCCAGAAATTCATATGGAAAGTAGCAGCGGGTGATGTCACGTTGTGACGGTAAAGAAGGAGCAGTTTACGGGAAGCAGGTCCGGAGTGGAGCGGTGTCGCAATCGCCGTGTGTTGGTCTCGGTTTCAGGTTTATAAATGCGTGGAAAAAAAAGGCGGCTGATCGTGTCCGTGGGTGTGATGTGTATGGCTAAGGCTGTGTTATCAGACGGGTTTTTTTTCTGTGTTCCAATGGCGGGGAGTTGGGTGAAATGCGTGTTCGCTGCGTTCGAGGAAGGAGTGTCGCATTTTCTTTCTTGAAATGTCATGTGGTTAAGTTGTGGCGGGTTCTCTACTATTTCCAGGAAGAGCGTTTGAATTTTCTTTTGGATTTTTTTTTTTCTGTCTCCACCCCTCCTGCTGATCCTGCAGCACTGCGGGCTTGTGGCCGCTGGGGGGCGCCCGAGCACCGGCTATCCACCGCCCTGTGGCGGCCTCTGGGCCTCTGGGACTCCCATCCCATCTTTATGAACATGAACTGTTCACGATCATGTCACACTCCAAAACAATCTGTGGTGTAATAAACATATATACTTTAGAATTTGTACAATCAAGCTGACACAAGCATAGTTTGGAAGCCAGTTCTGGTTCAATATTTATTTGCATGAATGTGATGTGGGAACCTGAAGCATCCAGTGATGCACAAACACTTGAGAACAAACTTCACCATTCCCAAAATTGGGACAGTTTGTTTTTTTGCAACAGTCTTTTTACTCTCAAAACTTAAATTTACTCAATTTTCTAAAAGGTGATAACTTCTATCTAATAATTTGTTGATGCTTTTAGTTCAGTTACTAAATACTCCACCAGGTAGACCTCTAGCTTCAGTTTTATTCAGGGCAAACAGTCAGGCGCTGCTGTTATGATGTTGGCTCTCTGTTAAAGCCTCTGCTGCGTTAAATGGATGGAACCTTAATCAGTGTCATTGCTAACACCTGCGTGTTGAGGCCACACTGCCGTGCAAGTCCTGCAGGCACAGCTGCAGAAAATTAACACTAACACTGTGTAACGGAGAACAACCACAACAAAAAGGATATTTATTTTACTTTATTAATTTTGTGAGCAAATTTTCTGAAATTGCAGTTTGGATGGCAGGTTTCATCTGTTGTTTGGAACAACATGGTAAAGTTTATCCTTTTTATTTCATGATACTAAGTGCAGACTTTTTTATCGGTTGAGTGTTTTTGGATGGCGATTATGTTTCTAGATTGGTTCAAACTCTGGTCGGCTGCTTCCATGATAAAGGACATTTTTGTTCTTACTAAGGTGGAAATTAATGTTTCGTCTGTGTTACAAGTTTACTTTGTGATAAATTGGTTATAGCCTGCTTTTACATGGAACAAATACTTCATTACTGATTCAGGTTCTTTTAAACAAATTTGTTTTTCTTCCATTCATAAATTTTGCACAGTTCTACATATGTGCTAATGGATGGCATTTATTTATTGAGTGAAATCAATAAAAAAAAGGTGTTTAAGTGGAGTCACCTCATCTTTGACCTTCATGAGATTCTGTGGTGAAAGGAGGCTACATTAAGTAAAGTTAGTACTGTACTCATATATAATAGTATGTCAGATAGTTAAAATTCATATTATCTACTTTAAGTAAATGTTTCTACTAATAGATACTGTTACCTAAAGCAGGATTTTTTGCGCAGGAGTATTTTTATAATGTTTGCATTTGTACTTTTACCTAAGTAAAAGGGACAGATTATTTATTTTACATTTGGTAGTTACATAATATATGTGTGATGTCTGTGTTTGCACTTGGTAATAGTATAGCTGTATTAACTGTACAAGTCAGTGAAGTGGAAGATTGCATATTGCTCTCTAGATGGCGACACACACTCACAGTCCAACACTAATCTGTATATTAAGTCCTTTGTGAACAGCTGCTGACCTCTCACAGTGCCGACATGGAAAAGGAGACTGTGGTCTCCGTTTAATCTGTGTCCTTGTGAAATGATGTGACTGTGGGTGATAGAAAAAACACGATATTCTGCGCTGCTTTGGTCCATGTTTTGTCAAATAAATCAAAATGATAAGCTTGAGTTAGGTTCCATATGGAAGTGTTGTCAGATGACATTCTGTAAATGATTTCAGCTTGACGTTTGATTATCTTAAGAATATTGAACCTTTTCATATGAAATTTTTTTGCAAAACTCCCTGATCCAAAGGGTCAATGCATGTCTTCACCTTTCGCAGAGAATCTCTGTGGAACATGGACAGGCATCGCCTTGCTGTGTTTCAAGAACCACCAGCTCCTGACTAAAGCCATAAAAAAGATGTCTGATGGGTGTCCTACCTACAACAGTGAAGTTTGACGGCACAACCTGGGATTAGGAAACACTCTTCAGTAATGGTGAGCGTATTGTATTTACTGTATATGTCAGTCTGTCATTAAATTTGTTGCAATTCTCCTTTAATATGTTCAAAACGTCTTTAAAATCGGATAGTAGCTATTGTGCCAGTTATTAGTCATTGCGGTAATATTGTGTTTGTAATAACAGCCGATAAATTGGACTGATCCATTGTTTACACGTTGACATGATTTGCCTGCAGGGGAGCCATCTGCCGTTTGGATGCAAGACCTCACCTGCTCAGGTAAGACTTTTTACCCAGATGTAACCCAACCTGCCTGCAGACTTGGTGCGCGCATGGCTCCACTGTTTAGTCCAATCAGGATGTTTGTCATTTATGTTCTGTCTGTACAGCCGATGTGTGTTTGTCTAATCGTATTGCAGAACAATGAAATGTTTGACAAACTCACCGGTCCTGAAATAGTCAGCCAGTGTGTATGTATGCTGACATGTACCCTCGGTGCCTTGCTGCTTAACAAAAGAGTTTAAAAGTCACAATCACAGTCGTAGATGCAAGTGAATCCCTGTTGATGTGGGATGAAATCTCGTTAGAAGCTTTTCTTCTTAAAGGTTTCTTTCTCGTTCATTTTTCTCCTGAAATAAAAAGAAAGCTCCACTTTAGAAGCAACCAATAGAAAGGAACGGGGTTAAAATTGTTTTTATTTATCCTGGCTGGTAGTTTTAAAGCATGTTGTGTGGTTGGTGTATAGGGCACAGTGTGTATCCTACATGGAGTGATCCAGAGTCAGTGTGATTAAATTGTTTTATGCTATGACCCACACATTTAAAATAGAGAGCCTCATTAAAAGTTTTCTTCTCAGACACTGGCAAACAACTAAAAAGGTCTTTAGTCATGTGGTGGCGCAAACGGCCTTCATCAGGGTGTAGTGTTGCATTAAATCTTTATGATGTTTTGCAAGTTGCCATTCTCACCGCCGCTACTAATTTGATTGTGACTGCAGCCAGACGGAAACACACACACGCTTGTGCACATACACACTCGCACTTCGATCAGGCTTTACACATTGAACAGCTTAGGTGTTACTTAGGTGGACAAACACGCACCTAACCTCACATCAGCTCTGTTTCATTCTCACATACACACAGCCCCTGAGACACATCTCAAACACCCCCACACCCTTCTCACTCACAGTTTTGATCTCCCTCTTAGGGACAAAGACACACACACACTCACAGTCTCTCTAATGCCAACGTCTCCTAGGACCCTGCCAAGTCTCGCACACCTGGGGTTTTCCATCACTTAGCCTGCTCAGCTTTATTACATACGTTTACAACTGGCCATGAATCAGATCCATTACACACACAAATGCACATTCACGTATATACACACACACACACACACACACACACACACACAATCCAGCTTGATACCGAGTAGACACCCTCCATTATGTTTGTAGACGGATATGCATACACATACGCACAGTCGTCTGGCTGCAAGCTTTCCTGTAAGAAAGTAGGTTACTGGGCAGGAGGAGGGAGGAGAAGAGAAAGATTGTTAGAATAAAAATACTATAATCTACATATGAATATAACTGTAGCATATGGTTTGTCTATGATAGTATAAATGGTACAAACACATGTTTGGAGGATTGCTGTCAAGAATTGAAGTCCACCCTGCTTGTCCTATCCTAACCTTTAACTGTGCCCTTGTACTCTAATAACTCTTTTGTACTGTTGAATCAAAGTAAACAAAAACAATTGACCCAAACAGTCCAGATGAAACAGAATAGCAAAGAATGGAGTGGTAAATGCCTAATAAATTATTAATAGGGATAGTTTTTCTGCACTGTATGTTTTATTGTTGCTCTAAATAGTTGATGTCAGATAAATACTTTGATTTGAAACAAAAAGTTCAGGAGCATTAACATTACAGCCTCCTTTTAACTGGTGTATTATGGAATACTATTTACAGTTTTAGAATACTGGCATAGTATAAGCATAATACATGGAAAAATCCATTGTTTATGACAGTACAACTGGTTTTGTTATTCTATGAGGACATAAACAAATCTCTTTGAGGGGTTTGTGCATCACAGAGTAGTTTCCTATCCATCTTTACCACTGGCCTCTGACGTTTCTACACACAGATTGTGGTCATTTGTTCAATGGAGGTCAGAACTTATCTTACACTGTCTGTCATGTTGACCAAGTTCCTTAACATGTTGGTGGGAGAATAGGAGTGCTGCTGTATATTTTCTGGTACATGATTTGATGCCATCGCCCAGAGTGACCGGTGTAAAAGCCCAGTCATTGGTCTGCACTCGCTTACCCCACGTATGCCTTCTGTCACCTTCCCCCTGGGTTTGGCTGCCATAGTTTGTCCTCTCTACTTTCACTATGGCTTGTAGCTTTGTACACAGGGCTGCAGTGATAAAGGCTCACCATACCATGTGCCGTCAGGATAGAAACTGTATCTGGTGTAACATGTTACTTATGATTCCTAAGTTTGTGTCTGATTCGCTGCCTATTTGTGTTGCCAAGATGTGTGCTAATACGAGAGAACCGACTTTAATACCAACAATAAATCTAAAGCCCTGACGTCACCAGGCTTGGCAGCGCCCTGTACACCAGGGTTTTGATGTTGGCTGGTTGAAAGTGAAATAATTCCATATGTTGCACCTGAGGACCAGTTTTGTGAGGTTGTTTATTTGGACAAGGATGTAATAAAAAAAACATGAGTGAGTAGATGAGTGACATATGTTAAGCTGCAGTCTTTTGCTTTCCAGAGCAGTGGGAGTCCATAGTCCAGCAGATGTTATAAACCACAAGTTTAACAGGAACAGAAGAATCCCACATATACCTGACGAGCAGAATCAATTTATTTGAGGATTATTTTTAAATGGATATAACATTATAACATATATTAGTTGAAACATCACTATTGCTGTTCATGAAAGAATTATCTTGATATGAACTTTACTGGCCCAGGTTTGATTTCATCCGCTGTCCAGTTTGTACTCTACTACCGTTTCATTCAGACAGATCACAGTGCGAGTGTTAAGTGCAGGCATGACATCCACATACGCCATACATCACCTTATTTATTCTTTCCGAACAGAGCAGAAGAATATTTATATTTGAATGTTAAAGTGTGAGCATACACAGTTATTTCTTTTCAGTTTCTCTCAATCTGCTGCTTCAGCCTGATTTTTTAATCAAATAAGTTTCTGCTCCATCAAGAAATAGTATCTGTATTTTTGACAGGAGAGAAAGAGGCAGGAAGGGAGGAAGCGAGGTGGTGAGAGCTGAGTCAGGATGGCCAGGGGGAAGATGGCAGGAAGCAGTAGGTGAGGAGGAGGAGGGCAGGAAAGAGTGGGCAGGGAAGAGACTCCTCTTCATCGTCCTCCTCCTCCGTCATCATCAGTGGTGTCATGGAGGGAGGAGTGGTGTAGGGGGGGAAGGAAGAGAGGTGGCGCTGACATCATCCACCTCCTGCAGCTCTGCGAGGGTGGATTTCTACATTTGACTTATTCAAACACAGGTTAGGTTTGTGCCATTAAAAGATTTTTAGTGGAATTAAACGGCATCTGGAAGGAAAAAAAATCTTATTCAACAAATCCTGAATATGTGTGAAGAGAACTGGGAAAATGGGGACAGTGATGGAGGACTGGACAGCTCAAGATAAGAGGAATAGCAATAAGTGATGCCTTTCTGGTTATATAACATTTGAAAGAGGAGTGTGTGCGTGTGTGAAGGGGATGATGGTTTGTAAGAGGAAGATGCCCAACATGTCTGTGTGTTTGACTTGCATTGTCCAACTGTCACAGGCCTCTGTTGTTATGCTGTGTATTTCTAAAGTGTGTATAATCTCACAAATAAACCAGCCTGAGTATCACTGTCTGTAAAAGTTTAGCCATACTTGGAGCAGCCATTCCTATGACGTGTTTCTGTAGTTGTGGCTGCACCTGTGTCTTCAGAGCCACAGTGGTTTCAGAGGCAGTTCAGGAGGTTAGAGTTTGTGGTAACTTTAAGCAAGTGGAGGGAATGTGGTGGTAGGGATGATGCATTGGTATTAATATGAACTACGATATACCAAGTCATGTATTGATAAAGTAAAGACAAACATAAGATGACATATAAGGAGGTTGAGTAAGACGACTATATTAATATTCAAATATAACCTTTAACAAGGGACATGAGGTGAGGTTTTGACAGAGTCTTGTTTATGCAGGATTTGCTATTCTTAAAATAATTTAAGCCTGGGTTCGCTTTGCTTGTGGCGTGACGAGGAAAAAAGTGTCAATCTGTCAGTTTGGTTCTGGATAAAATGAATTTATAATATTTATAGATGGATTGCCATGACATTGTTTAGACATTCATGGTCCTCAAATGATGAATCTGACTTTAGTGGATCACTGACTTTTCCTGCAGCATGATTCAGTACAGTATATTCTAACTAGTATGAGGTAGTTCTTCTCTTCAAACCTCTTGTCAACTATTGGATGGATTGCTATGAAATTTGGTATGCAAAGAACAATAGAGCAAAGCTGCAGCGACTTTACACCCATTTTTTTTTCTGGACATTGGTCTCGACTATAGATGTGTAACCAGCTTCAGTCAACATCTTGTACCATGAGGACAAAATGTGGGTCCAGTTGTTTTTGCTGCTGTGAGTAGGAAAAGAAAAGAGCACAAGACGTGAACACTATCTGCCTAAAAAAAAAAAAAAGAGATGTGGCTAAAACGCTTACACAGGCTTTGGAAGATAGTGGTTGTGTGAGAAAAAGTGTAAATCTCATTAAATCCAAGCTTCTCCCAACTCTTTTAAACCAAATCCCTTTCTTGAACAAATCCAGTGCCAAACCCCCCCTCAAAGTGGAAACAAAAAAATCAGTGCAGCTATAAGCTGTCTCGTGTTGTTCCCTTACCCAGACCCTCCTTTCCACCATCCCTCCATGTCTTTCTCCCCCAGCTCCTGTTCTGGCTTTCTGCCTCTCAGGTTTCACCCCAACCCCCAGTCCTCTGCACCCCCAGTGGCCCCCCTTTGACCCCCTGTTACCCCCATCCACCCCCCCTCTCCCCAAGGCAAGCCCACAGCTCCTAGCCCTTTGTGCCTTTCTTCCCCTCCCTCCTCCTCCACCTCTGCCTCCCCCTGCCTTTGTGTGGAGGAGGCCAGCGAAGGGAGAGCAAAGAGAGGCTGCAGAGGAGGAGTGTTAGGAGGTAGAGGGACCCGAGCCAGAGAGACGGATCCTATAGATCTGATGTGAGACCACAGCTTTTTCTCTTTTACGTGCTCCTACCCGACAGGTGTATTTATACGTTGATCATAGATATGCTGTCAAATTCCTTTTGTCCCTCTTTCCTGCATACCTGAGGAGTAATGCATTTTAAAAACAGATACACATACAGGGTAAACTGTCCTAGGACTTACAAATAATACATTCATTCACATTTGCATGACAGTATGAAACATCAGGAATGTTCGTAGGTTGATCAAAGAATCAAATCTTCATTGACACACAATATTCTCTACGCTAACGAATGAGTTATAATACGACAATGGAATCAAAAAGGAATTTAAACACACACAGTAGCTTTATATTTGAGTTTCATCTGAATGGATTGTAAAACATGACCAACACCTCTGCTATATAAAATTAGAAACAGTCTGCTTCAGCTACAGATTAACTTTTTATAGTCAACTTGCAAGTGAATCTTCTGAGTCTAATAGAAAAATAATAAATCCATACACACATCCAAACTGATAACAGATATAAATATGTACCATATAGCATGCTTTAGATGTTAGGAACATGACACATACATGTATGATAAACAGATTTTCTGCTTTTTCAGATGGCGTGTAAAGTCATGTCTGACATTAAAGTCATGCATTCACAATGTACGTTACAAATACACAGCACATGCACACAAAGGTTGGTAGTGTGCCCTGTGTAAAGCAGTTACATAGTGCTCACACATAGAGCTGTTTGGCCTCAATGAACCTATAGAATAGCTGTAGTGAAAAGGCTCAATAGGGGGCGATGTAGAGCAGTTTCATCCCTGACTATAATCCGTATCCCTGTTTTTCCCACAGAACAGAACAGCATTTATTAAAGTACCTTACTTAATTATAATTTGCTCCACTAGATTTTAAAGAGAAATATTATAATTTCTGCTCCACTGCATTTATTTACTTTTTAGATGCAGATTTGACACGATGAATGATAAAACAAGCTTTAAAATGCAGTGTATAGTTGTACTGTATATTAATGAAACCACTAATTTACCACCTTTTTGTCTTTTGACTGTCTGACTAAAAGTACTGTGTAGACAGGTCATGTTTCTCACTCAGTTTCATTTCAATAAATGTTCAAATGAGCCAACAATATTATTACTTTTGAATCAAGGATGTAAATTCTTTCACCATCAATGCTTTTTGCAAGTTAAAAAGCTGTTCACATAGAGGTGTCTAGACATTATCGAGAATAGCCTGAAGTATTGTATGTAATTACTTGAGAGAAAAGCTTGTGTTGTATCCATATACTATATGTACAAATCTGTCAGAAAACTTAGACGAATAGTAAAGGTAATGTAATTCTTTGTTTTCAAAAAGCATTTGTCTGCAGGACCTTAATTTGGCCCCTGCTGGTGCATAGACTCTCCTATGCAACCCAGAATTTCTAAACATGTGCAATGTTACAAACATGTGCAAACTGATTTGTTTTATATCTAACAGATTTGAGAGACAAAGAGCCAGACTTATGTGTAACCCTGTATGTGTGTGTCTGTTGGTGTATGAGAGCAAGCCTGGTGTGTGAATGTACAGAGGAATGTGTTAATCAGCTTGTCTACAGTATGTATGGATGCATTATGCATTTACTGTCCAAAGACCCACACCACACATGCATTTTTTAAAACCCAAGAAACCGAAAGGTAGGTCACTGTGTGTGTGTGTGTGTGTGTGTGTGTGTGTGTGTGTGTGTGTGTGTGTGTGTGTGTCAGATAGAGATAGAAAGAATATCTGTATGTACAGTATGTGTGAAATCCACTAGCAGAGAGCGCATGCTCAGAAGGAGAATATATTCCTGGAAAGCCAGCTGCCTCTCCTGTTATCACAACTAACTCAATTAGAAGAGCTTCTGCCGCCAAGTGCCTCTGATCTGAGAGCTACAAAATGCACACACACACACACACACAGACACACATCGGAGAACCCTTCTTCTTGTTGTAATTGAATCATCCAAAATAAAGTACATTGAATTTCCAACTAATGCAACATCGCAGCCATTACACTTACAGCTCATGCCAATAAAGCTTCATCAGTAACACATATTGTATAAATGCGTCTTGAGATGTATAGAAAACTAGAATCTGACACAGCGGTATTCACATGCATAAAGAAAACTAGCTGAGTAAGCCAAACTCGCAGATATGACTTTCATCTTCAGGAACGTCTGCCATGCAGGTCTTTAATTTAGTTGCCCGCTATGTAGCCTCCAAGATATCAGAACAAATACTTACTGACCCTTAAAAGAAAACATACGTTGCTACTGTTGTACCCATTAACCACAGTAATACAGAGATATCATTTAGCAAACCGGCCTTTCATGTGAGGCGCTGACCTCTCCCAGCGCTCATGCTTATCATGCTGATCACTTAGATAAACACACTTTACTATAAGAGCCCATTATTGTTGCTCCCAAAGCCTTCCTATGGACACCACTTATAATTATGCCCTCGGATAATTGGCTGACTAATTGCTGTTGGTGGGATACATACATTGCCTATCGTCAAACCCAAGGGAAAGCCATGCTATTACTTTTAATTACCTGCTGTTAAGTTTGACAACTGACCCCAAGCTAATTTTTTTTCTTCCCCTCTATCTCTTTTTTTTTTGAGCTGATGGTTGTGTTTCATCTTCCGGGAGGGGGAAGCGATACTGGATATCAACCTTCCCTCTAGTGTGGTCATTGCCACAATGGCCCAGATGGATCCTTTCTGTAGTTACACACACACATTCCCCCGAACCCACACACACACACTCACACACTCACACACTCTAGGGTGAACAGACACACTTCTCTTGTTGGCCTCCACACTGGCTTTTTAGGCAGCAGACCCATTCATCATGTGTCTGTCTGTAGAGGAGCTGCTATTCATTGTCTCTCCTCTTGCTTATTCTCCAGGAGCCAGCCTGTCTCTCTCTCTCTACCTCCCTCACTACCTCTCTCTTTTTCCTTTTCTCCCCCCTCCATCTCTTTCCTCGCGTCTTTTACACCCTTTTTCATATCTCGCCTCACTGAGAGAACAATGAGGACAAAGCTGGTTACCTTGTCCGTGGGTGCGTTCATTGTTAGACCCATCCCACAAAGCGAGTTTCTCTGGTGACACAGAAATCAGTTATAAATATTTTATGGATTATATAGGCTAAAGATGTCAGAACAAGCACCTGCTATGCAGCTGGCTGTTAATCAGCATCTATGATGGTAGCCCAAACTCATTATTGTAGTGACACAGAACCACAAAGAACCCCAAGTTGTAATTGAACTGAGATTACACTGTATGTGTATACACATTGCACTGATGGACATTTGACTATTTGACCCTGTTAGGGTGAATGTGTATTTCCTGATGCTGGTGGAGATGGTTGATAATGAAGAAAGTTGAATAAAGTTTTCTCCCTGCCAGTGACAAATGTTGATGTTTATGATGCTGAATTGATGATTTTTTTAATAAATAAGCTACTGGAAAGACAGAACAGTCAAAACTGTGGACAACCAGTGATTAATATATGACACTCAGGTGTCATCTTCACATTCATTTCATTGCAATAACGGTGTGTTAAGGAGACATCACTTCTTTTTTTTAATTTAATCTCAGTCTACAGCAAGTAGACAAGGAGTTTTTAGGGTCAGCAGCACTGTACGGAATATCATTAGTCCAAGAAGTTCAAGTCAAGTCACTGTTTTTGTAAAGTAACCTTGTGCCTGAACGTTGCTGCTTTTAATTTACACCTGAACTGTCATAAAAATGTCACCAGGTCTCCTGAAGGCAAACTGCCAGAATAGCTTTTACAGAAAGCGTTATATAAACCTTAACCTTGAGCGTGAATGTGAGCGAGAACTATAAGAACGGTTTAATCTAGTTTGTGCACAGTGACTGACAGATGGAGAAACACATTGTGTGTCAGTGTGTTTCTTCTCCTGCTCGTGTGCAGTGGTATTTCCTGGCGTGTGTCTTGGATAAGTCTTTTATTGTTTGTAGCACTGATGACATACTCCCAGGTGGAGCGGCTGCAGTTAGCGGAGCTAGCTTGTCTGACGTGTGTTTTGTTTATATCAGTGGTGCTTCCAGACCAGTTGCTTTCGCCTGAGTCCATCCCAGGTTGCTCAACTTTGTACTGTATGTACAGTATGGTGTGTGCATAAGTCTGCGTGTGCGTGTACACTACACAGGCCACATCCAGGGCCAAGTGCAGGGTTGTGTTGCCATGGTGAAAATGAAATCCACAATGCAGAGCTGCAAGGGAACCCCTGATTGGCCGAGGAGCTATGCATGGGATTGTGATGCATGCTGTCAGCCGGCCAATGGGACACAAGCTGAGCCAGGGCTGTTGCTAAGGGGAGTAGCTTGGATCAGAGTCAGCTGGGTTTTCTCTCTCTCTCTCTCTCTCTCTCTCTCTGTCTCCCAGTCAGTTTCTGGCTCGCTCACTCCTTCTCCTGGTGCTCGCTCTGCCTTTGCCCTCATTGACTCCTTCTCCCCCTCCTTCCTGTCTCCCCATCGCTCTCCCCCTAGATTTTTTTTTACACTTCTACACGTGCAAAAGGGGAAAGAGCACATGTTGAAAATTCACTGAATATTTCATGCAGCTTGTTGTGTGGCGCTAAGGGCCGTACCCAGCCCTACACATCAAACTGTGTTTGGTCTGTGTGTTTGCCTGCGTGCATGGAAGTTTGCGTGTTTGTTTGTTTGTTTGTTTCTTTTGTGTGTGTTTCTCTGTACGTGCATTGGTGACTCTCCCCTCAAGGTGCTTGTCAATGTAGGTTGCTATATTTCTGGTCGGATCTAGCGTGTGTGTGATGTCTCTGGTTCAGTGTCGGTGGGCTCCCTGGGGATTTGGGCTCTCCAGCTGGAGTGGGGTGTGTTTGAACACAAGCCAGGTAAGCAGTGGGTACATGCCTGGTGTCACGTAGGGCCGAACGCCCACTGCCACCGTCACCAGCCCCCCCCTCAGCGCCCCACACCCAACTGCTGGCTCATTAGCACCCTGTTCACTTCACACCCTCTCTGTACCCTGCTGAACCCTGCCATAAAAGTTCAGTTATGTAAACAAATGGTTTCTGCAGCTGCAGTTATAACACAGCCTCTCAATAATTTAAAACACAAAAAATAGTTTAAATGCATTCACAGTGAGAGAGTAAATAATGACAAATAAACAAAATATAAAATTACTCAAAACAGGAAAAGATTTGGCCTTAAATTGTAACTTTATATTGTAACATTACAGTAGAGTTATTGACCACTGGGTTGCACATCAGTCGCCTCCATATTGGCTATAACCACTCAGAATACTGGAGTGCTTTGCAATGTGGTCCGCAAGGTAATCACTTACAGCCGGTCTTTCCCTGATCAATATAACAAAGGTGTTGATGTATAACAGAAACCCGGTCCAAGTGCCGTGTGTGTGTGTGTGTGTGTGTGTGTGTGTGTGTGTGTGTGTGTGTGTGTGTGTGTGTGTGTGTGTGTGTGTGTGTGTGTGTGTGTGTGTGTGTGTGTGTGTGTGTGTGTGTGTGTGTGTGTGTGTGTGTGTGTGTGTGTGTGTGTGTGTGTGTGTGTGTGTGTGTGTGTGTGTGTGTGTGTGTGTGTGTTCAGCACATTATAGCTAGTCTCAAGAATCTGACATGTTTAATATTTTGGTTGATGATTTCTTCAGTGGTTACCATGCCAACCCATCTGCAACCAATGAGTAAGGTGAAGGTATTTGTTGTTTTCCCTGTTTTGTTTAGTTTTTTTGTATAGAGGATTATGCAAAATTACAATACCATTCCTGATATAGTATACAGGCATAAGTATTATGGAGTGGTCCATTAAAGCCCTAATTTTGATATGGGATAGAAATTATTATTTAAAACAAGTTGCATCAGAATGACATTAGAAAGTGAAAACTTGACTTTTTCTAAAAGTTTAGTTTCCTGGGTGAAAGTGAAACCAAAGTATTGTGGGTCAGATCTCTCTAATGTATTGCCATCACTTTGTTTTTCTCAAGTGCCTTTATGGGTGTTAATGACACACAGTGTGGCAGGGTGAGGTAGTGCGTGTGCAGCCACTCATTAATTATTTATTGACAGTGATGTCGGATGAGTTTTAACACGCGTCGGTCTCCAGTCCGTAGACGTCTGTGGATATAGTTGAATATGCTGTGTGATCTGGATGAATGAGGAGATGTGAGACATTGTGTTGAGTCATCTTATACCCAGTCATAGTCAATGATCGAACTTTGCAGAGGCAGCAGCGACACAAATAATGACCTTTTTGTTCCTTTTTGGACAAGCAGTACGTCACCCGACAAGTGGACAGGAGTGGAAACAAAGCATCCGCTCTAGCTACACATTTTTCTGTCTCCCCCCCTCCTTTTTCCTTCCTCCTCTCATTTCCTCCTTCCACACTTCCTGTTTCCTGGCTCTCATCCTGTCTTTGTTCAGCTTTCTCTCTCACGGGCACATTTTTTCAGCTTCCGCAGTAATGTCTTGCCCCCCCCCCCTTCTTTTTTTTTTTTTTTTTTCTCACCTCGCCGACTACATGTGTAATGGATTTTTTGTGGCAACGTCTGCCCCGGGAATCACCAAAGTGAGGCTTCCTTCTTTTGAATAAAACTGTGAATAGAGCATGCCTTTGAGATGACATAATGTGCACACACACACACACACACTCCGAGGCTGGCCTATGTCACCCAATCATTCATTCATTCATAATAATCCTCATAACCATGTATTCAGAATTAGAGATGGAGGAAGGACAGGGATGTGTGAAACATCAAGAGAGGGAGGGAGCCGGTGGCCCTCTCTCATTTCATGTGAAAACAAAGCAATTACAGTGAGTGTGTGTGTGTGTGTGTGTGTGTGTGTGTGTGTGTGTGTGTGCCTGTGTGTGTTAGTGTGTGTGTGTGCACGCATGTGTGTTTTTGTAAAAATGAGATCAAAAGCAGGAGCCCCAGCTGGCTCTTAGCTCTCCCACTGGTTCATTTGGGTTTTCACCATGGTCCTCCCATTGATATAGTGTGTGTGCGTGCGTGTGCGTGTGTGTGTGTGTGCGTGTGTGTGTGTGTGTGTGTGGTTAAAAAAAAAAAGTATTCACATGGTTTTAACATAACAGGTTCAACTTGAAGTGGAAAAATCACCAAAAAAGCAGGAATGAGAGTGTTCAGGTACCTTTTCTAGGACACATGCACATGTTTTCCAGCTAACAATGGAAAACATTAGATATGTGCATGGGCTCACACACTCAGAAAGTTTCCTTGTGTGCACTTGTGCATTCAGTGGGACTTGGAGAGCAAGTTGTCAGCCTGTGCAGGAGTTTAAAAATAGAAATCACGCACACACTACTTGCAGCTCAGAAATAGAAGCGAAAAGCATCTTGGTGGCAGAGCCCAGGCTCTTCCCCCTTTTTTTCTCTTTTTTCCTCTTTTTTTAATTTTTTTTTTCCTTTCCATCTCATCTATCCTTCTCTGGCTTTTATTTTTCTGTTTCTTTCTCCAACAGAAAACAAATAGAAACAAGTAGTGTGAGACTGCAGAGAAGTCGGAGCAAGGAAAAGGTTAAAAGAAAGTATTATAGGAGAGAGAAAAGGTCTGTAAATGAAAGCGGGCATCAGGAGTCTGACATGCTGGGTTTGCATCTCTGCAGTGCCACGTGCATGTGTCTGGGTCACACACTCTTTATGAGCATTTGTGTGTCTGATGTTTTATCTGTGTGCTCTTTGCGTTTAAGCAGCATTGCCTTATGAAGCGTTTTTGGAAAATAGGACCAGTGAGAATTTGAATGATGGAATTTGAGTAATGTTTCTGACTGATGGAGGCAGAAAGAGAAAAATGTTCAAAAAGCGAGGAAAAAACCAAAAGAGAGACTTAAAAGGCTGAACGTCAGGGTAAAGCAGGTGTCATGGTGAATAACAGAACACAGCGTTACTGCCAATATTTATCTGTTTACATAGAAAAGTTCCCTTTACCTCTCTGCCTGGCTCTCCATTCCTTGTGCGTGTGTTTTCCGTGCAGCATGGTGACTGTTTATTACCCCCCTGATCACTGCTGGCTGCCTCTCCTCCAGACGAAGAAGTGGAAGAAAAAGACAAACACTTGATGTCAGAAGATGAGGGAAAGCTAGGGAGCAGGAAGACGTAGAGAGGAGATGATGGTTGCAGTTTTAGTTTAAGATACTGCTGGCTGTAAAGAGAGGAGAGGAAGCTGAAGGGGGATAAAGACGAACAAAGACAAAGTTTCTTTCTGTTTTCCTTCACCTGCACTCTTTGTGTCTGTGTCCTTACATTTCTCTTCTCTAACCTTCCCTCGTTGTCTTACTTTGTCTCTTTGTTTCTATCAGATTGTTTTTTTTTTTTTTTATCTCTGTCTGGCTGGAAGAAAATTCTTCTCTTTCCCAAATGAGTTTCTGTAAAACGGAACAACTCTGTATTGCAATCAGATAAAACAGGATTAGGTCTGTAAGAAACTCACTCACTGACTCTGTATTGGAACGTCATTATTAGCTGAACTGCACAAGAATAAGATACCCCAAAAATTAATTTCAGTAAATTATGTAGGGTATTGCTTTATGTATCATAGAAAATATATTGTGATGTCATTGCTTATAATCAGAACTATTATTCATACTATTGTGCATCATGTTTTTGATCATCATATCCATCTATGATAACCATGTTTGTTTTGTGCCATAGCAACTGTTTTGTGTAGACTGCACTTGATTGGACAATACAAGCTTTTTTTGCTTTTTCTGTCCTCATATCCCACTTTTGCATTCAGTCTCTCTCCCTCTCTCTCTGAGATTTGACCTCTCAGGCCAGTGACCTCATCAATAAGGGGCTCATTTGGGGGAAGGGTGGGGTCATGGGTATGTGTGTGTGTCTCTGTATTTGTGTGTGCATGACCCTGATGGGGCCCCTAGCATAGTTCGATTAAAAGGGGGGAGGGACAAACAGGGAGGGGTATGGGCCCCCCATCTTCCACCATCTTAGGTTTCCGTTCATTGACTGCTAAGGCCCCAGATCTCATGTCTCTTTCTCTGTATCTGTCTCTGTCTCTTTTTCTCTCCCGCTGTATGTGTGTGTCCATTCTCCTTAAGGCAATAAATCTCTGCCTGTCTGTGTGTCCACCATCCCTACTTCTCGTTCTATTTTGTTCATCCTCCTCCTCTTCTCCTCCTCACTGGCTGTGCTCCTCAACCTGTGATTCCACTTCTCCCACCCTCCCTGCCTTTCTCCCTTCCTCTGGTCAGGTGAGAGGGAGGTGAGGGAGACGAGATTAGGAGGAGGAGTATTAGCCCCACTGTCTGGAGCCAGCAGTAACCTTATATCTCTACAGAGAGACACAGAACGAGGAAGGGTCGGTTGTAACTTGAGCTTTAATGATTGTACATTCAACACAGAGGTCATTTTTGTAGACACTGGATACATGGAGTGAAAACACACACTCACATAGTCTCCATCCCATGCCAACATGTATGCGTGCTTCTGGCAAACTTAACTTTTGAAAAGCATATTTTCTTCCTACTATCAATGATGTAATCCTAATGCAACGTCGCCATGGCGATTGTCTCCCATCCTCCGGAAACAGAGGCTTGTGGCTGATTGGCTTATCCAGGCAACTGGAAAATGGACTTTAGTCAGCTCTGTGCCTTCGGCTGTTCTCTCTCTCTCTCTCATTTAAAATGTCCTTGTTTGGAACACACAGTCACACCAGTCTTAATTCCTAAGAGAACAGTAGCTGTCCCTAAATGCCACAAATGCAGACTATCTGTTTGCCAATGATGCTTTAACAGCTCACATGAAGGAGCTCTGGAAACATTAGAGGTTTAAGCTGAAGTCACTCAGATGAACTGCAGAACACATTGAAGGGGCCTGGGTGATCCTACAGTTTGAGTTTAACAGTAAAAGTAGAGCTTAAATTGGAAGTTTTATACAAGTGTAATCCTTCTTCTGACCAGAACATGGCTTGCAATATTAGAGTGCTGCTGTTTTGCCTATATCCACTTATTGACGCCACTCATGCATTGAAAAAGCAGAAGTCACTGCTGCAAAACTCAAGCTCAAACCATGCAGTGTGGATTACTATGAATAAAGATTCTCTTACTACTTTGCCTGTTTCCTACCTTAAATGTTTTCATGAACATATTTTCATTTACTGTGTGGCTTTGAAATGTTGCTGTTTGTGATGTGGCCACAATCAGCAGAAAAAATCCCAACCAGGAGTATAGTAACACTTGCAGGGTGGTCAGTGCTGGGTATCTTTTTACTAGCTGATTGTGTTTCCTGAGTATTTTATTTCATATTGGTATTGTTTGCATTTGGTATATAGTGTGTCTATTGATCTTTTTTTTCCTGAAATCCCAGAATATTTCCACACAATTGATTGATTCCCAGAGGGAGAGTAAATGAGTCTTTTTCTTGGCTGCATGCAGTTATCTTCCTGGCTCACTGTGGATTTTACTGAGTAGATGTGCTCGATGGACCCATGTGAATTTCAGACTAAAGATGACTATATGGATTAATGTGTGAACTTTGCACCAGTAATATTAGATCATTGATCATTGAATCTATCCACATCAATGGTTCCTTATACCCCTATTCATCATCAGCTGTGTTTCCACTACAGGACTTCCTGGTAAAGGGAGGAGGTAGGAACTTCTACAGAAACCTCTCATTCGGTCCCCTCAGTGGCCTTGTAACCACTACAGAGACTACTTGCTATGTAATCGGCTTTGGCAATGTGTCTGATGAGCAGGAATAAACCTAATGTCTTCATTTGTTCGAGTTTGTTTGGAACAGGACAGTGAGACATAGAGGTTGAAAAGAATAGAGTAAAAGACAGGACAGGACTTTGAAACTCTGAGAAATGAGAGAGTGTGAAATAAAGGTATTTTCATAGAGTTGTAATCCGTCATAGTGCTGGTGAAACAGTGTTCATTAGTTAGTGGCCCTGGGCTGAACACTGCTGTTGCTTTCCACAGTCTGATCTTCTGCTGCTGAGATGAACCCAGTCAGATTATTTTCTAGCTTTGATTCACAAGACTTTCACTTTTTTATTATTATATAATGTGAAGTTAAGAGAACTTGGCCTAGTTTTAAAAGTTCTGATCTCTTCAGTTTGTTTGAATTGTGAGGTAGAAGCAATGGTAAAATGTACAATTAGTGTACATATGTGATCACAGAAAATATTATTTCATTATTATTGATAATAACACGTGTTAAGGACAGAACTGATCAGGAATGACATTTAACTGTTTCATTTGCATGGCTATCTTTTTTTGGGAAATGTCTTCATCTTCATGGCTTTGTGATTATTGGTGTGGTGTTACTTTTTGCAAGCAATTTCCTGTGCAGAGCCATGGTCATTTTTCACTGTTTTCACTGATGATGAAGCCGGAGGTTCTGTAGGTGCTGGATGTTTTTGTCTTTTTAATCATAAACTGCCTCTGTGTATTGTGTTATGTGTTCTTCTATTTATACCAGATCAACGATTGTTGCAGCTGAAATGAAGAGTAACTTTGACACTTACTGTATGATATAGACAAATGCTCAAATTGGTTGATCTAGGTTGTTTATGATAAGAGAAGAATGTGAACACTTTATACAATTGGCATGAAAATGTAATTCTGTTGAGGATAATGCAGGAGGCCTTTCTGAGGGTTTTATTATACCATGGAAAAAAATCATGGGCCAAGAATGGCCCATACGAGTAATATGTGATTTCCCTGAAAGCAGAATGCTGAGGTTTTCTGTCAAAAGGAATCGGAGAATTAGCTCTCAGCTTGTTGTGGTGGCTTTTGTGCTGTTTGAACAAAACTTAGAGCCTCATACTAAGGTGGAAAAGAGAAAAATCAAATGTTTGACAGGGCGTATCGGCAAAAACAGTGAAGAAAAGTTAAAAAGCCACAGTTGCTGCTGCTTTAATACTGTTGAACTATGGCAAAAGGTGCTGGAACAAAATGATGGGTTGTTAATGCAATGTAAAAGTCAGAATAAAGGAATAAAACAGTTGTAAATAGAAACTAAACAATGCAATGGAATAAATTCCTTCCCACTCACCAAAGCCCCCCATCTGTATCCTGAGTTGCTTGTCAACGCGGAACAGATGGCCCCTATCCAAATACAAGTAACAGCTAGGCCACAGCCTGCCCTGACCAGCGCTGATGAAGGAAGAGCTGTGGCTGTGCCTCAGGAGCAAAAACAAATCCAGTACAAATCCATTAATGCAACTCATATGCAAAAATGTGTTAGTTTCTCTGGGCCATTGAGACATAATTCATTTGTTTGTTCAAGTTTGGCTGATGTTTGGCGAAATGGTGCATGGGTATTGAAATGGTATGAAAATTCAAGAATGCTTTTGGAACTGGTTGCAATTTGTATAGTCTTTACTTAGCGTAATGAGAACTTCCGTGAATGTGCTGTGGAAGAGTTAAAACTGTATGGAGAGCACAGTGGTGCAATAAATCCTGCAGACGATGACCAAGGACAGTGGAGTTACTTATCCCCCTTTTAAATAAAGCATTTAAAACATGCAAGGCATTGATTACAACATATGCATAAATCAACATAAATCTTGGAGACCACGTCTAGCCCCTAGATTCCAGAGGCGTGTAGGGGAGAGGACTGTAAGGAAGTGTTCATTAGGATAAAAGCATCATTATGCGCTATACCTGCTCCAGGTTTCCAAATGCAGAAATTGAATTTATATGTCCATGAAAGCCACGTGCATACTGTATGTCTGCCGTGTTAACACAAGGCCAAGGTGGTAAACAATGACCTGTGGTTTGTTATTTACAACTACACTAGACCCTGTTTCAGCAGCTATGCCTGCCTATTTGCATGCCATTGAGGAAGCCTCTATGGAATTGAAACACAGTTAAGGTTTGTTAGGTACAATGTATGTCACTGTTCACATACCTCATGATGTATTATGATTTAAAGAGCCAAGGCTTCTGCCATCCATACTTCTAGGTGGAAGCATTAGGAGACACCTCTCATCCTTCCCCCAGTGAGTCTTAAGAGAGTCATGACCCTAAACCCAAATCAATGCCTCCCCTGATGAGGGCAAACAGCTGTACTGTGATATACAGCACACACTAGTCCCTTTACAGAGCAAGAGCTTCTCCCTAAAGCCTTAAACCTCAGCATAGATGGATCTGCCTATTTCATAGATGGACACACATATATACTGGGTGGGCTGTCTGCACTGGAAAAGGTCGACTCATTAAGGGGGGGCTCACTTCCAGGATACAAACCAAACATTTACACTGACTCCCACTATGGTTTGGGTGTTTGTTGTGATTACCTGAGTATTTGGGACATTAGGGGATTCCTCACAAATGTAGGAATCCCAATTCAAAATGAGGAAGTGGTGCAGAACTAATGGGGAGCTATACAAAGACAAGGTTGACTCATACTAAGGAACAGTTATATCACAGTTCAGCTCATGATGTTCTAGACGAGAAAATGAACCATATGTGGTGGCATCCTAAACTGTGTGGCCAAAGTAATGAAGAACACTGGCTGGGATTACAAGTGCATCAACAACCCCTTCCTGCTGCACCCTGTTGCTCCAATTGAAGTTGATTTCTGTGGTCCATTTTACAAAAAGACGAATGGAAACAATATATTTTGGTTGCAAAGAATTACTTTACCCTTTGGTCGGATGCCGACCCGACTAGGAATGAAGCAAAGACATTAGCAGAGTTCCTGCTAGCTGAGCATTTCCCAAATATTCGCGTGTTTTGCAATTAATTCATCCCAAGGTATTCTTTTGTTTTAAAATAGTGTATAAAGCCTTAGGAATAAAAAAGGAATTCAATCATTGTATAAAAAATAAACTATGCTGGTTTCATGTTATTCCACTGATTGTTAGGCTTCAAGGATATACACAATGTGTTCTGGTTAGAAATTCTGAAAGTAAACAGCTGTGTGATACTGTTATTACCAAACATTGTCGAACTAAGTAGCCAGTAATCACCCATAATTCAAAGCTTTTGATTGTGATACTATACTGTAGAGACAATGGAAAAAGCATGGTTCCTTTCAGTCCCAGTATTTACTCATGTCTGTGCAGTGAGCCCCAGGCCACCACACATCAGGACAGACCACAGACAGGTCTGCAGCCCCACAGCACCGTGTCAGGGTGAATGAGTCCTCGGTGGGCTGAAAGGACCAGGTGTGTCACATGGTGGCACAAAGGGCCCCCCCAGGGCTCGTAGAAGTGCCTTAGGGGGGTACTGGACTTTGGATCTCCCCTCCCTGTCCCTCTCAGGCCGGGGCTTTTCCTGTGCAGCGTGGCACAGTGTGTGGCCTGGCAGCGGGCCAGCGCAGCCAGCCTGCTGCCTCTGCCAGCCTCCTTCCCCTGAGACCAGAGACAAAGCTGGGACATGGCCAGACACTCCACGCTCGCTGTTTATCTCTCTATCATTCCTCTCCTTCTCTCTCTAGACGGTCTTTCTTTTTATTCTCAGTCATTACTGTTCAGCCTATAGATGTTTTTCTATCCCATCTCCTACTTCCTCTGTCAATCTTTCTACTCTTTTACGACACATTCCTGCGTGATGTTTTTCCTTCTTCTCTTCTTCTGGTTTATTTTACTATGGAATTCTGTCTGCACTGTTATGAATCAAAATATATGTCAAAAAATAACACAAATCATTAGGAACACGAGGGGCCACTGCTCCCTCTGTTCCCGACATCTACACACAGGTAAACTTTAACCCCTCCCTCTACACATACCCACCTACACACAGGTGTACAGGTATCAACCTTGCAGTTATACACACACATTGTCTCCCATACACTCCCACACAACTTCTAACCTACACAGTCTCTCTCAAGCCCTCTTACACACACACACACACACACACACACACAGATGTACTACTGCAGCTTTCCCATATAACCCACTCAACACATCCCCTTCCCACACCCACACATAATGTACACCCCCCCCCCCCAGTCTCTCTCTGCGGTGTGTGTGTGTGTGTGTGTCTGTGTGTTACAGTGTCTGTCATCCTGTCGCTGTGTGTGGGCTCCACATCAAACCAGCTGCCTAACCCATAAAGGCTAGTGCTAGCCATCCGACTAGCGTCACTCACTGTGTGTGTGTGTGTGTGTGTGTGTGTGTGTGTGTGTGTGTGTGTGTGTGTGTGTGTGTGTGTGTGTGTGTGTGTGTGTGTGTGTGTGTGTGTGTGTGTGTGTGTGTGTGTGTGTGTGTGTGTGTGTGTGTGTGTGTGTGTGTGTGTGTGTGTGTGTGTGCGTGCGCCCACCACCCACGGTGCTGCTGCTAACTGCTCTGTGTGACTCCCCTGCTTTATAGGGAGATGATTGGTTCTTTCTCTTTTAATATCACACTCATTTTCAACTTTCATTTATTTATTCTCTTTTTTTGCACTCTTTCTGTCCCTCCCTCTTTTTTCAACACTGAACCATTTCATCTGCCCTTTGTATACCGTTTTATTTTCAGTATTCCCTCCTCTTTCTTATTCCTCCTTCCGATACCTTTCTAATTACTCTGTCTGTCACTCTGTGCATTGGATTATCACTCTGAACCACAAACTTCACACCTCATATGCAAGAACAATACACTCATGAGAACACATCCTGGGTGCGAAACAACCTTTATATAGGAGTGTTTCATGTATTAAAACTTAGTTTTTATAGCAAAGTTAATTCACATAGAATACTACATGGATCTCTTCATTCTCCCCTTTTTTGTCTGTCGTGTTTATGATACTATTGAGAGTCTGATCTAATCTAAAGGTTTACAATAGACAGTTTGGATATTCCTTCTCATAAAGCACTTACCTAATTTAACGGAGGTCACTGCATTTCAAAGTCTTAACCTACTATTACCTGTGTTTGTAAAAATGTTAATGTCAGCAACAAGACTCACCAAGGTGGATATAACAGAAACAATAAGAATAGAGACGTACAAAATGGTCAAATATACCATAGTAGTAGTTGCACCTTTGAACTTGAATGATGTTGTTTGCTGTTCCATTATATTGTTTCATTGTACATCACAGTGAAAAGCAACCATAAAGAACAGCATTTTCTTACATGCTTTTGTGTCTGTGTCTCCCAGTGTTTCCGCCTGTTTTTGTCTGGCTGCTCCGTCTGCGTGCCCCTCCCTTCCTCGTGTTGCACTGTCAGGTGGAGGCGGGGCACAGCAGTGGAGCACACCTGTCCTCAATCACCTCATCATTCGCTGCATTTAAACCCTGGCTCTCCTTCCACTCGTCACCAGAAAGTTTCGCTAGCTCTTACGGTAGCGGTACTTTGCGTCTCCTGCCTGTTGACTCTGCCTCCCTGCTCAATTCCCTTTTCCCTCTCCTATGAAAGAATAAAGACTTTATTTGACCGCCACTGAGTGCCTTTCTGTTTGTGTCCCACCACAAACTCATGACATTTTGCACATAATGTACATGTCATGATACGCCTGCTGATCAGCACTCAACGCATTAACACCTCAACCCAGGCCTTCATGGTATGCTTCTCTAAAATTACATTAGTTAAAAATGAATTGAACTATATGGTTCTGTATTAGAGGCTTTAGTTGCATTACGTTGAGGCTAAAGTACAGCTTCATATTACATTGTTCTGACACTTTCTGTCCCTTTAGGTCAGCCTCACTTTTCAAAGCGGACTGCAACTTCGCTGACTTAGGTTCAGTTTATAAGTGACTTTATGGACAAAAGAGAGATTGACCAGAGTGATTCTCACTCAAGGGCATGCTGGTGTGTGTGGAGGGAAGTGTGTGTGCTGGGTAGCTAATCTTTTTAATTCAATGCAGTGTTTGAAGTTTTCCCTGGTCGGCTCCAAACTTTAACATCAAACAGCAGGTCACAGCATCATCCTATTCCTCCCGTCATACCTTCTCTCTCTCTCTCTTTCTCTCTCTCTCTCTCTCTCTCTTTATCTGCAGTGTCCTGCAGATAAAGAGAGGGCAAGTGAGATTAGACATACTGACGCCCTACACACACTCAAACAGGCCCAAGCAGTTTCACAAGCAATGACCCTCAAAGACAATGTCTTTATGGATATGTATGTCATCCAAAAAAATGTGTGCCTGTGGTTGAGTGTGTGTGTGTGTGTGTGTGTGTTTGCAGCTGGTCGTTTCATCATCACTTTGTAACCATATTTGACACACAGGGCTATTTTTACCACACAGACCCACAACCCCATGACTCACAACTCTGTACAAGACAAGCGAACACACACAGACAAACATACAATAACACATGACCTGAGGATTTCCACAGACATGTCCTATGGTACTGCCCAACTATCAAAAATACATTTGCCTCTGTTACTACAATCTGTGTGTGTGTGTGTGTGTGTGTGTCTGTCACGTGCCTCTCAGGCAGACGCTGAACAGCTGCATGTGGTTTGTGTTTGTGTATCTGACAGCGACTGGCCCCTCTTTCTCTCCTGTCTGAACTCATGGTGAGTCGTCCTCCTCATTCGCCAGCTATCAAAGCACTGACCAAGTGACACACACACACACACACACATATGCTCACACTCACTACACATACTACGTCTTTTGTTTCTTCACCTAAGAGGAGCCAGATGCAAAGAAACACATGCATGTGTGTGTGGGGGTGTTACTGTCTTTTTTAATTTCAAGTTGTTTTCATGTTGTGTGTGCCTGTTCCTTTGTGTGCTCATTTCCTTTGGTCCTGGGTGTTTCTGTAACTGTACACACATTTGTGCATGCAGTATGTTGGCATACTGTACTGTACTTGATCAGGAGTAAAGTTTTATGTGCATGTGCTGTGTCTCCTGGTTACAGGCTCGTTGTTTGGTCTAAATCTCCTGTCTTTTCTCTTTTGGCATGCTGACTCAGCTGATTCGGAGCATTTAATAGGGTGTGTGTTGCAGATCCGGCAGCATTTAATAGGGTCTGTGTGCTTTCTGGGCTCAGATTCACGGCCCATTCAGCCAACAAAATATCTGAACTGAGAGAGGGGATGTGTGGCCTGTGTGTGTGTGTGTGTGTGTGTGTGTGTGTGTGTGTGTACTGTGATGCCAGTTAACACAAGTCATTACAGCATGTGTTGGCAAAGATATCCTAGAAAAGTATATGGTATATTCTATAGGTGGAAAGGAATGGTGTGTGCGTGTGTAATAATGTATTGACCTTGTCTCTCATTGCTAGTTCCCAGAAGGTTGATGAATAAATAAAGGTGGAGTCCTTGTCTGCTGCTACTAGCAAGACACAAAACGATACTGCACACTCACACAAAACCATCGTCCATACTGTTTGCAGGAGTTATTTGCACAGTGGAATAATGTTTGTTCTCTCTGATTCTCTGACCTAGAATTCTGCCTTTTCTGTGCCTCTGCATTCATGTACAAGTTGTTTTTTTTGTAGAACAGGTCCAAAGCAGTCCAAAATACAATAAAAAATTCTCAGTAAAGTATGAAGTAAAAGTATGTGTAGCTCAGTCAACCTTAAACCACCTGTCTAATTTTGCAGATTGCAACATACAAATTATTCAGCCTATGCATATTCTATATAAAATATCAAACCGCCCTGAATCAATAACATTATAGGCCATAAATGAAAAATGCTTCTAAAATGTCACATCCGTATTAATGTAACTTATGAAATATCTTCTTAGTAAATTCTGACTCTCTGGAAATCTGCTGATATTCTGCTTGAGGCCGCTTGTGCACTTTATGAGTTGTGGATTTGGCGAGCCGTTGTTACGCTCACATTAAATCATTCTCACATTCTCTCTCTGTCATGCACACACACCCACACACACACACAGAGCAGTTTGGTGGGAGTGCTCAGATGAAATGTGAGACCGCTGCTGAGGTCGCGAAGGTTAGATCAAAGGTCAGTCTACAGAGTCAAGCCTCTGCACGTGCCCCAAGCAGGTGCCATAGCAACCAAGGCGGGCAGAGGTAGGGGAAGTTTACAAATCGCACACAGGCAGAAATGATTGCAAGCAGCCATTTAAATTAAACACACATCATCACACAAACATTTAGTGTGATGATGTGTAGAACATGGACGAATATGGTTTTCACATTATAAAGTAATCCACTAGGGATGTGTGCCTGCATGTATGTAATGGGCCACCACAGTGTGACGTCAGGTTATTTTTTGACAAAAGTTGAGTCTGGTTCAACTTCTTGCCGGACAGCTGCTGCTTTTTTTTTGCTGAGCCCTATGTGGTCCTCATTCCCGCAGTATTAACACACTGCCCCCATTCAAACGAATAGCAGGGCTGCAGTTTTTCACACATTGCCAGATTTGGTGTGAATGCAGCCTTAGTGCTTTTGCGTCATTTGGTCGTCTCCACCTTTTAAAGTTCATTGCATTCCATCCTCTAATTTGCAGAGCAAAAAGCCTCATTTGTAAGATCACACGCTGTATTTTTATCTAGATATGTCATGATTCATACAACTGCCAAAACCGACTGAACGACAATTTGGACTACAATTTCCCCCAAAATAGGCTAATGGCTAATTATGTACCACATGGTGTTTACACTGTCTAAACTTCCAGATTTCATCTGCAGATTTTCTCCTTCTTAGATGGACTGGTTGCTGCCTTGGAACGTGTTGCTAAGCCTCCTTCATGACTTCCTGACCCTCTATGGACCTGTTATTTGTGTGAGGGGAAAGCCCGGTCTTTGACTGGTCGTGTTTAGTTTTCTTGCCTTTGTGTCTGTTCATTATAGAACCCAATATTTCACAGACCTGGGACAAGTGGAAGCACATTTTCGCAACTCTCATTAAAACCACAATAACTCATAATAATGGCTGTCACCCTAGTGAACTGAGGCCTTATTGGGAAACATAAATCACAGGCGCTAGGTTCCACTTATATCTAGTGTATTTATAACCCATGTGCCATATTTAAATTACAAATATCCCAACAAATGCACTTTTTAGTTATAATTTATAGAGTTTTGACATTTATCTAAGTATTCTTTTCTTTACTTTTTTGTCAACTTTTTCTTCAATTCAGCAACACATATTATTCATAATACTATGTTTTCTAATTTAAAAAGAAAAATACCACATGTAGAACATAGTATGTGGACAACTTTGATGTGGGCTTGCAGGTTTAAGCTCACTATGATTTAAGTAAGCAATAAATTCCTTTGTGCTGTCTGTGTCCCTCTCAGACACACTCTTATTTAAACACACACACACACACACACACACACATAAAATGTCTTGCTCCTTGGAGGTCAAAGCTGCAGACATCAAAGACAAGCACACAGCCACGTCAGTAGCCACTTTCAGACATATACTTCACTTGTTAAATATTCAAGCTCTTATGCCTCCACATCAGGTTAGTCAGGACATGTTAGCATTTCTGCATCGTTGCAATAGGTCAACGTTTGAGATTATGTAATTATGAAATATAACACAATTATTTTATATACACATTAGTTTAGACATAATTGTTCTAGAGATATTGCATGCACATCTTGGTAAGAACTTAATTATAATTTCTTATGCACAGGGAAAAATGTCACATATTGTGGTGCATTAAACTGAAGGAAGACGCCTCCAACATTTTCAAAATTTAGTAATTGTAATAAAATTTTGTCCTGTTTGTAATGATCAGATTAAAATGATCTTTCTCTATGTGCTTTCTACACCTGTTCCCTCTCATGTGTACACTACAACCTTTTACGTAGCTTGTTCAACGCAGGATTGTTAGGCTGTTATTCCACTTTATTGTTATGGCACAGTTATGAAGTGGAATGGGGAATCAGAATTGTTGCCTGTAGGATAATGTAAGGATGAATTAGAGCATTGAGCAGTATCCTGCACAATGCTGTAAGCCAACCTCACTGTATCACTTACTGTTCATAGGAGCATAGAAGCTCATTGTAGCTCTACATATCTCTGTATTTATATGTGAATTTTGCCGAGGCAAATGGTATTTCTCTCACTAGACGCAAACACTATTGCGTCTGCGGTCACATTTTTGCTTCTAGAACCTGGGCATTCTGTCTACAATCCTAGGTGACCATTATGACAACTTTATTGGTTCAGTGTAAAAAAGGCAAAGTCGAAATATTGAGGAGTCTTGTTCGTGCGAATACTACAAATTCTGCATAAGGAGGGCTATCTCATTCCCATCCACCCGGATCCAGCCTGTCAGCAGAGCATTATTTCTTCCTTCCTTTCTTCATTGATTTAGATAAGCATCAGAATGCGGAAATGGTTAATTTCTTCAACCTTGTTTCCCTCACAGCCTCGGAACCACACCCTGACAAACGATTCTTACAGTTCAATTCTTACTTATAGTTTTTGAATGAGGCATAAGCAGTGATAATAATTCTGAGTGGAAAACACATCGGAGACAAAAGAGCCGGAGAGAGAAAAGGTGAAAGAGAGATGAGAGCATATGGATGGAGGAGGAAAGAGATAACTAATTACAGAAAGTAGAGGTGTAGTTTGGTGTTGATTCCAGGAGGAATAATGGTCCCAGGTGTGAACAGTGTGGGGAGAGGAGGAAAGAAACCAGGTCTCCATGCACCATATGTTCTCTATCTGAGAACTAAAAAGAATGAGATGAAAATGGGGACCTTTTCTTCTCATTCTTTTACTCTCATTAATTTTAGGCTTTCTCTCTCCATCTTTAGCACAACTTGCAGTACTGTAGGTTAAGAAAGGTGACAGTTTGGATGTATATTTTTGATTTGTGATCGTCTGCCTATGTTTTTGCGTGGCTTTTAATAAGCCTCAATAGCTTTCATCATTCATCCTTACTATCTACCTAAGGTATTTGCTGCTTTTTCTGTAGATATGGAGGGATTTTAGTATTTGACTGTCACATTAGGTTTATCTTTGTTGTTTAACGTCCTTTGTTTGCATCGCTCATTATTTGATTGTGGATTCCTGTGTGCATTGGGTATGACTGCCGCTTTGAAAAAATACAACAGTTTGACTGTTAAAAGTATTAATGAAGTGACACTTTGTAGGTTGTCACACCGATTTGTTAGTACAGTACAAGTCCACCTGTCCCTACTAGTGTTTAAGTCTTACTGCAGAACTATAAAATGACATGACTAAAAATAACCACTAAACTAATTAAATCATCCTTTCCTCAACACAGCCCCACTCCAGGCGAATATCCCACCCAACCTCCCCCGGATCACAAATCTCTCCACCCCGTCATGAAATGCAAGCTGTTCCCACTGTACATTCCACTCAGAGGAATGAGCCAACTCCCCTGTAAATTAGAGAGCGGGGGGTTCATGTCATTGTTTTCTGCCAAACAAAGGGAGTTAGCACACAGGAGTGGTGTGGCTTCCAACCGGTGTTTTGTGTGGCTTGCTGGCCAGCGACCAGGAGGGAAGGAGATGCTGTTGTTTCCCCAGGTAGGAGTGCCTCAAGGCTCTGTCCCGGGGCCCCTATTTAGTCTATTGTTCCTCTCCCTGTCTGTTGTGACTTTATGTATGTGTGCCCATGTGTGGACCCTCAAGCAAGGTACCCCGTCCGTCTGTGTCTACCTACGTACCCCTCTGTTCCCCGAAGAAGAAAGATAGGAGGGAGACAGGGAATAGGCATAGAAAGGAGGGGGTTACAACAGAGGGATCAAGCAAGTGCATTCCTCGATGTGCACAAAACATGTCCACAGGGGGAACTGCAAGCCCAGCAAGATTCACAAGACTTGCAACTTCTTAAAACACGGCTCCCCCATCCTCATCCTTGTCTTACACCACCACCACTTCGTTCCTCAGCTCCTCCCCCTGTCCTTGGCCCTAGAGTGGTTTAAGGAAGAGATAATCTGTGGAGGAATTCTAAAAGGCAAGAATCTAAGGATTAACCAGAGAGAAAAATGGTAGATGATGGAATATTGAAGGGTTTACCCGAAATGATTGCTTGGTTTTTTGTGATTTGAGGGTTGAATCTGTGACAGCGTGACCAATTTTGGTTCACAAATAAAATGATTAAATATTAACAAAACAAAAAAGCATCAACATAAACAGGATGAGCTGTCTTTTCTGGGGCATGTGCTGAATGAGATGGTTGCAGAATATAGACTAGCAGTTGCAGTGTGCTTCTAAAATACTATACTACTTTTCCAAAATGTAGTTATATTCTAGAATGATTCTATTGTGACTTCGTAAGTGTAAATTAGTGCTTAAATGGCTTGGTCTAATTTCTTTGACGGCATTGTTGGTATGTTGGACATTCCTAGTTATACTTTGTTGAACATGCAGAATCTGTTGGTGACCATTCCAGGTTCTATTTGTGGTCTTAGTAGAATTGACTTTCACATTTGAGCAGGCTGTGTTTGTACATCTGTGCGAAGAGATGAACAGAACACATCTCCTAGTGGTATTATGGGACCTAAGGGAGTCTGTCGATGATTTAGCTTTTTATTAACTTTTATTAGTTTGTACTGCTCCATTCTCATGACTCAAGTTCCGTGTCAGACTGTAAACAATGACCAATGAACGGAAAAGGACGATTTGAACTGGATATCCACACGCTCCACCAGATGCACAGAAACATTAATACTGACCCCAGAGGCTAATCCGTCATCAGGCGATAGCCAATAGGTGCTAAGATTGGGGTGATTAACTTCTTGTTCACCAATCAGACATCTATGGCCGTATCTGGGTCAATCCAAAATGATGTAAACACAAATTATGGTGAATGAATGGGCAACTAGTTTAATGTATCCTTAATTGTATGAGTTTCTCTTTAATGTATTTTTCTGCTTTATTTTATCATTGTGTACTGGATGCTTTTGACTTTTGGTTGATTGTAATAGTATTATTCCTGGTCGCCAATTTTCTAATTTCTAAAACAGGAAAGCCACTGATTTATATAGAGGTATATTTTCTGTCACAGTTTGTTCTTCCCTTAGAATTGAATTAGTACAATTTTAGAATATGTTTTATCTGCCTGCAACTACAACACAATCCCTCTGGACTTAAGCTGACCTAATTCATTTTGTCTAATAAATGTGCTGGTCTTAAGTATCTGGCTCTAACACATATGTTTGCAAGGACTGTGTTCAAAATGCTGTTATACGATCTGTGTATAGATGTGTTATTGTAAACAAGCTGCCTGTTTGACTTAGCTCCTCCTGTCCTACTTAACCAGTCGATAAACAGGCTGTAGCTTTAATTATGGTAATGTTGCGTGTTCTTACATCATGCTGGTGTCTTGTTTGTGTTTTTGTCTGGCCGTGTGTGCATTTGTCCGTATCTGTCACCATTTCGTCAAGTGTGTGTTTGTGTCCGGTGTGCGTGTGTTTTCAATGTCAGAGGATATAATCACAGTGGGTGTATGTCTTGGCTGGCAGCTGTAATCAGCACCACTCTGTGTGGTTGGTCAGTACATTGGGTTCTGTTTGCATTGAGCATCCGAATATGTGTGTTTTTTATATATACATGGATGATTTCATCAGTTTGCATGTATTTGTTACGCCTCCACATAATTTCCGCTGTATTATCCTCTTGTCTTAATATTTCTGAGTCTTACTGTGTGCCTGTGCATGTGTGATTTATATTTATAGGATAATTTCAAATGAAATCTCCTTCACGCAGTGTAAAAACTTCACTCATCAGAAGGAAATGGGCATCATTCTCCTATAAAATCCAGATTCTTTTATTAATTGTGGTTTCAATGTTGCACTTCATTCAGTATTATGACGCTTTCCTCTCAATAGCAAAAATAAGCTTTCACATATTTGTGAATGAGCTGACACTTCTCTGAGTGATCAGCACAACGGGACTCTGTCCAATCGATATGACTTGATGGGCTGGAAGTTTCCACTAAAGGATAGCACATAAGTGCCACTGATGTATGTCATGTATAGTTTGTTATATTTATGGTATGCTTGCTTTTCAGGTGCAGGCGATATCTGGCCTGGCCCACCCTGTTACAGTCAGTATACACCCAGCAATGGCAGGTAAGGCGTGTGTGTGTGTGTGTGTGTGTGTGTGTGTGTGTGTGTGTGTGTGTGTGTGTGTGTGTGTGTGTGTGTGTGTGTGTGTGTGTGTGTGTGTGTGTGTGTGTGTGTGTGTGTGTGTGTGTGTGTGTGTGTGTGTGTGTGTGTGTGAGAGTGTGTGTGTGTGTGTGTGTGTGTGTGTGTGTGTGTGTGTGTGTGTGTTCCTACCCTAATAGATTATCGATGCACTGCTGGGTTGATTGGCTACAGCAGACTGTGGAAATGGGCCTGGACTCCCCTGAGGAAACAAGATATCTCCAACACATGCAAACACACACAGAGCTAACACACATACAGTAGCTACAAACACAAGCACAATGCTGTCAGCGCAGGACTTTAAAGCACATTTTGTACACACATACACACGCACTCACATACAATTAGACACACAACACACCTGCTGGGTCTTCAGAAGAAGCCGAGCTCCAGTTGGGCGGTATCTGAAGATGAAAGCAGGACAAGAGGACCGGACAGACAGGCATGAGGGAGAGGAAGACGAAGAAGAGGAGGAGAGAGAGAAAATAGGGAGGTAGAGAACAAAGAAAGAACAGATAAAGGAGGAGGAGGAGGAATATGGAAGAGTGATAGCCAGCTCTGCACGTGCCCACCTCTCCCTTCTTCTCTTTCACTTTCCTGTGTGAACAGATGGGTGGAGGTTAGAGATTGTAATGAAAGCCAAAACAGAAAAAGGGACAATCCATGCAGAATCTACACGTACAGTACGTACAGTAAAAATACACTGGCAGTCACACTGGCAGTCACACATGGCTGCCTACACACACACACACTTTTGCTCCACTAGAGACATACTTTGCACCCTTCTTGCCCTCTCATCATTCTAAGGCTGCTCCTAACATTTCTATTATAAATGACACTGACATCATATTTCCATTGTGCGTTGTGCGCGCGCACATGTGTGTGTGTGTGTGTTCAGAGTATAGTAGCTACGGACAAGTCAGGTCAGCCAGGTTTTGCAATCTCATTCCCGCAGTGCTGCCACTATACACAAACACACTCACACGGTGTGAGAGTGGGCAATGTTGATGTTTTTCCTGGACGGACAGAGGGACAGAGAGGGGGAGGGAAAGGACGCAGAGGCTCCAGGCAGATGATGAATCAGATGAGTGCAGGGAAGAAAGCGATAAGGTGGGATGAAAATAAAGGGGGATGGGAGGTAGAGAGAGGAAAAAAGGTAGCATCAAACTTGCGAACCCCCGTGGGTCTTTGCTCGCAGAGTGCGGAGGGCAAACGGAGGCATGCCGGAGAATTCAAATGTCTTGGTGTCAGTGGGTTCACGCACTGAATCTGATCATAACACACACTCCTGCTTGTGTTTGGAACTGGTGAAATTTCTGCCATGTGGCTTTACATTTTAAGGAGGGAATTTTCATCATTTGCAACCAAACTATCTTCACATAATGTCAGAGGGCATCACTAAACTCCAGACAGTACACATATTACCAGTAACCAGTAATACATGGATTGTTATATAAGAGGGAAAATAGAAAGAGCTTAAGGGTTTTTCACATATATTGTTTAGATGACCTTTTTAAAAAAAAAATGTTATTTTGTGTGGTGACATACAACTCATGACACCAAAAATTCTTGAGGGTACATGAGATGAAGCTGCAGCTTGGCAGCTCGGTTTAGACTGACATGCTGTGTTGGTGCTTAAAAACTTTCCGGGTGGGACTTGCAACGTGGCATTTTTTTTTTTTTTTGCTATAAAAAGGATTTATCATTTTGAAGACTGTTGCAGCTCAGGTGGATTTGACTTATTTTGTTGTGTCGCAAGCACTCATTTCACCACACTGTAGCAAGCTCTAAGATGCGTGGTAAAATGAGTCAGTGTAACCCACCATGGGTTGCAGGTGTGTGTGTGTGTGTGTGTGTGTGTGTGTGTAGTCAATGGTCACTGAGTCTATACATTGTCAGCTTTCTGCCTGTCATGGTGGTCAAATGTCCTGCCAGCATGGACTCCGTGCTCCTAGTCAAACAAGTTTAGTTTGATTTATGTTTTTTTTTCTGGCCAGACCACCCTCTCTTAGCTTTAGCTGTGTTTACATCTGGCTGTCAAGTGAATTTTGTGCAAACTTTGCAAAAAAAAAAAAAAAAGAAAAGTAAAATGCAAATGAGTTATTTTCCATCAGTCAGTATGAAGTAAATGAATAGGCTTCCTGGATATTTCTCATAAGGAAATCCACTTAAATGCTAATGACAGCTAACTGTCATTAAATAAACATTCATGGTTGCCTTTTATGTTGGAGTTTGACATTTATCAAGGGCTCAATTTATATGATGCAAGGGGTTAGTAGGAATCCTGCTATAGTTACTTGTGACATTGTTTTTAATCTCACACATATGCATCTACTGTTAAATATAAGTGGTGATATTAAATTATTCTACAAAACCTAAGGTTTTAAACTGCTAGTTCCAGTGTTGTTAAAATTACTTGGCAGCCATGGTAATGTTATTTGCATATCTGTAACAGAACTACGGAATCATCACATCCACTAGTACTTGTTGGATAAATTCCATTTTACAGTTACTGATTCAGTGTCCATCAGCTCCTTATTTCAGCAGATCTGTCTTTCTCTCATGTCTCTCATTAGATGAGCTGTAGTGAGGAATGAATAGCAGGAGGAGGAGGCAGTATGATACTTGATGGAAGGGAGGGGGTATGGGGTGAGACGATTCCTAAACCAGTGTTAATTGAACACAGCTGTACCTCGTTAAACATTAATTGGCAATTAATCAGTTCATACCCCCCTCCCCCTAGTTGAAGCTATGTTGAATATATCTTTTAAAAGAGAGAGGGAGAGAGAGGGAGGAATAAAGTAAATTATTCACACTAGCACAAGGAAAGCCTGTTCTAGCTCAGCCTCCATCTCTCTCTCTCTCTCTCTCTACTTTTTCTCTCCTCCATCGCCTCACTCTTCTCTTCCTCCCTTGTGCTTCATTCAGCCCATTAATCTAGTTTTCTGCCTTTATCTTCGCTTCCTTCCCCTCGTCTGTCTGTAGTTCATCCAGAGATGGAGAGAAAGAGAGAAAGATGTCACAACAAGGAGGAAGTGCCAGCGGGGTGTGTGTGTGTGTGTGTGTGTGTGTGTGTGTGTGTGTGTGTGTGTGTGTGTGTGTGTGTGTGTGTGTGTGTGTGCGTGCGTGCGTGCGTGCAGACACTCAGGCTACATTCACATTAAGCCGGCTAATTTTGAAAACGCTCCATTCATGTGTGTGAATGATGTGTACCACACTGAGGGTTCAGGCGGGTTCTGTTCTGTTATCTCTTTTACTGCAGTGGTTCCCTACCTGGGGTCAGGACCCCACCAGGGGTCATTAGATTAATCAAAGCAATTGCGAGATAAGAGAAGATTTAAAAAAAGAAAATACGAACAAATTTGGACACACAAATTCATTTTTTGTTAAGCATTCTTCTAATTTCTTGTGGATTCCTGTATTTTACATTCTCAGGCCTCTACAAAACAAGACTTTCGAATTCAGTCCATGACTGGATAGTTTGTGGTCAGCGTGGGAAACAGTTAATTTATAATTATTATTATTAACCATTCAGTAATAATATGAATTTTGAGGAGGAGAAAGAGAAAAGATGCAGGGGAAAGCCGCTTCAGTGCAGCTGCCTCCTGCCTCTTGTTGCTCTGCTGCCGGTGCCCCGTCGACAAATCATTGCAGCAGTAGCACTCAGAGGTAGACACCTGCACCACGACGCCTCATCTAGTGTTTCCGGACCCTCTCTACTAAATTACTAAATTCCTTAGACCAGCTTCCAAGGGTGCACGGAAAGGTGAATTATTGTCTGCCACCATGTTGGATCCACAGTTATCACAAAGTCACTTCTGTGTTTTCTCATCACCATGCTGCACCCTCGCCGTTCTGTGATCAGCTCCCTCACTGGGTGCAACATTAGGTCCATGGTGTCTAGACTCAATTGCAAAGTAACGTGAATTGGTGTGGGAACAACTCAACTCTCAGAATTTCCTCTTCTTATCTCAACTACCACTGTCGAATAAAGGCAAAATGCAAAAAAAGTGTAAACTACCTGTCAAAGCTGCTGAAGTTTATCTCCAGCATACATGTACACACACAGTGTGTGTGCAGTAAACCCAGTCTGTCCTGCAGATCCAGTCTGTCGGGCTGTTCTGCCCTGAGCTACAGTACTGATCACAACAGGACTAACATGTGCTGCCCTCAATGACAATTTCTTTTTCTGCTGCCTCCCCTCAATCTGTCCTCCTCCTTTTCACCCACTTGCGTTAGTTTCCTCTCCCCCAAATCTTGGCTATTTCCATCTCACTCAATTAGACAGTCTCTTAAATGCTTTGTTTCCCGCTGTCTCTTTTCATTATCCGTCATGGCTTCCTCTCTCTGTTCGCTCTTTTTATCTGTCAGTTTGGCTGCATCACAAAATTCCAAGCTATTACTCGCCCTCTCTCTGCTTCTACCCCTCTTTTTCTCCCTCTTTCACTGTTCTCTATCAGCCGCCATCTAACCTCCCCCCCTCTCTCTCTCTCTCTCACTTCCTCTCCCTTTCTCCCTATCCGGGCTTCGGCTCAAATATTACAAATGTATTGCATTCTGGCTAGGGGCCAAATCAGCAAGGCGATAAATCAATACAGCAAGGGAATTATGTAATGTGCCACCATATTGACTGGCCCCCTCCTCCTCCTCCCTCCCTGGGTGGTTTCCTCCTCCGCTCCTTGCACTCTGTCATCGACTCACCTTGTTATACTTCTCTTTGTTTGTTCTTGTTTAACCAGATAAATTGCTGAAGTCTTATTTACAGCTTAGGCCTTACAGGGTTAGTTCTGAGGTGACAGCGACATGCAGCTTCGTCGTGGAATAATTACCACATTAAAAACAAATAGATGTGGAACTGCAATGTCCAAATAACATGTTTAATTTGTCAGTTGTTTTTAATCATAGAAAAGGACAAATTTAAAGCCAAGTTTTGATAGATTTTTAGAAACCGCATTGTTGAGCATTAGAGAAGAGTCTCATGATTGAGTATTTTTTTATACTTGTAGGTGCTCTGTGTTTGTGTATTCATTTGCGCTGTTGTAATGTTTAATTTCAGCGTCTCCTGTTTAGCCTGCAGAGCATCAGAGATCCGGGCATTACAGTAGAAGTAAAACAGAAGCTCCACATATCAAGCAACATATGCTGATTTTTTATCTTTCTAGGTTCATGTCTAAATATTTAGACTATACTTGCCAGTCTGTTTTAATGCACTGCTGATGTGCATATATGGTACAAAGAACGTCCAAATGGATGTGATTATTAAGTATCCTTTATTCATAATAATCCACTTTCCCTGCTCCACTGGCTCTTTTTGTGCCTTTGTGTCTAACTCCAATGACGGCTTGTTTGAATCAACAATATAAAAGCTGGAGATGAAGCACTGTGCCACTGTATAATATGTTTTACTGTTTAGTAGACGAGAGATGGAAATTGATGACACAGTGACTCTCCCTCAAAACTGTATCTGTGATACATTGCATTGCTTTAAACTCTGTTTGCATGTCTCAGATAAACTAATTAGACATGGTTGTTATCTGTAATAATGCATTTCCATGCCAGCTGTTATGTATACATTATCAACATATATGTTGAATGTGGCATGTTTATCTGATCTGAGTGCATGTGTAGCAGTAATGCAGTGTGGAGCTCTGGTTTCTTTATGGAGAGAGAGGGAGGGAGAGAGGGGGAAGCAGTCTATAGGAGTCAGTGAGTGCAGTAAGAGTACCTATATTTTCTCCAGCCTATGCCCTGGTCAGCAGCTCATGCTGTATTTTCCATACTGTCACCCCCTACCCGCCCTCTCTCCCTCCCTAACTCTCTCTCTCTCTTTCTCTCTCTCTCTGTCTCTCGGCTTTCCGACTACTTTTTTTTTTTTTTTTCTACGCTCTGGAATTCCATCTTTCCGCACGTGGCCAGCACTCAAGAGGGCATGCTGTATGCATGAGTGTGTTTCTGAACGTGAGTTGTAGGAAACATCTCCTGGTGAAGAAATAAAACGTACATTTTTGTGTGTGTGTGTAACATGCCAGGAAGTGGGCACTACTTGTTCCACTGTCCCGTCCTGCAGCTCTAAAATACTGTACTTTGTCTTCCTGCTGTATGTGCAGTATATTCTGTGCCAACACACTTACTGAAGGTTACAGGGCTGACATATACTTGAAGTACAATATAATCTTTGTCAGAAAATGTCATTTTGAATAGTTTTCAGTATTTTATCATCTCGAGCGTAAAGGCCCTGACACACTAAACCATCACCAAATAATGAATGTGTCTGATAAGAAGTTGGAAATGACACTGGTGTTGTCAGCTCTAGGTCTGTCCATGATAGGCTACTTTCTCTCTTCCTGTTGAACACAACTGCCTGTTCCATAAAACAAGCTGTGATCTCTTCCACCAGCAACTTACGCCAACTACATGATAAATTGGGTGAGAAGCAGCCAACCTGAGGCGAGATGTATGCCCGACACAACATTGTCTGATGATCAACCACTGGCTTGGTGTGTCAAGGCCTTAGGTGATATTGATCTGGAGAGCTTCGTTCACAAATGGCAAGTTATTTTCTTGAAGAAACAAAATGCACGGATAAAATCACTGGAAGAACAAAAAAAAAAATCATCCATCATGCAATGCACTGCAAAAAGAAGTGAAACATACACACATTCACAATAATCCCTGCAGAAAGACATACGGTACGTGCAATGATACATTACATGCAGGAATTTGTAAGCTCAATTCAAACAAAGATGTCAGCACAACATAAAATCAAGCAAAAGCAGAATAAAAAACTGGAATAACGTTTGTCAGTATTGCACGTATTGGTATAATTAAATATTGTGATACACATGCATACCAGTATGACATAATAATGTATATACTACAATATCCATAAAAGCATATCAATACCATATAACAGACGACTGCAGGGAGTTTACAAGTCTGACTGCAGAACTGTACATTTATTAACCTCCTGTGTTTTGTAAATATTCATCTCAGGTAACAGACTTTCTGGTTCAGGTTCGACCCTGTGCTTACTATAGGTTGAGCACCAACATTTTTCTGCACAACATGACCTTTTGTGTGCATTCAATTTTATTGCCTTCTGGCTTATTTTTAATCTGTCAGCTCGTCTGACTGCTTGTGTTTGATGCACTTTGTTTAAGTGAAGTCGTGTTCAGCAATGACTCATGTTGTAAGAAATTGAACTGACCTTATGAGGTTACAAAATTACACATAAGTGAGTTCATAAGGAAAGAGCAGTTAAACAATTATCTCATCTCATCAAATTGATTTTAATTAGACAGAATTAGATGTAGTAAATCCAATCAAAACGCCAAATGTCTGCAGATGTTGTGAATGTCATCCTGGAGGCTGCTGTTCTCACCTACCCGCATGTGAGCCGGTCTTTATGCTAAACACTTATCGCTGGCTTCACACATCTGGTGGTGCAAAGATGTTAATGTAATAAATTCATACGCGTACAACCGCACACGCTACAGTATTTTATAACCTCGATCGAAGGTTATCTGCATTGATTCGATTTTTTAAATCATCAGTGTGTATTACTGGAGGTCGAGGCATGTCTCCATCAGGCTTACATCACACTAATGAAGAAGAGAAATCGAGGTAGAGAGTGAACACAGAGGCTCCTTCTGCTCTCCAATCCCATCTGTTTGACACACAGAGGGAGGGAGGGGAAAGATGGAGAGAGGCAGGGAGCAGAGAGGGAGGGGTGGTAGACGAATGAGAACGAGGCCAGATCAGGCTGAGGGAGGGATGGGGGGCTTGGGGTGGAGGAGAGGGGGAGGTGCTGTTTAGAGAAAGGCAGGGAGTGAAAAAAAAATCAGAGGGAGGCAGGCTGGGGGGTTGGGCTCCAAGCCTGTGCATGTGTATGTGAGAGTAGGAGAGAGAAAGCAGCAAGCGAATGTGTGTTGTGTATGTCTGTGTGTGTTTGTGCGCGTGTGTGTGCGCTCGCTCTGTTCCTTTCCTTTCTTTGTTTGACTACTGAGTGTGAAAAAAAAAGCAAGACAGAATATAGAGAGATAGAAAGAGGCTGAGGGAGAGAAACATAGACAGAAGAGAAGGAAGAAAAGGGGGATCTAAAATGAGAGACACTTTTATTTTTTAGAGAGGGAGAGAGGAAAAAAACAAAGGATTTCTATTTTGGTCTGGGGTTTTTTCCTCTGTTTTTTTTATTATTTTTTATTTTCAGGCTGTAGGTAAAAAAGGAAAAATGTCCTAACAACAACAACAACGCTGCATGCTTTTGACAACAGTGTCATATTCTAGAGCTGTGTGTATTTTGTGTGCTGGCTCTGTGTGTGTGCGTGTGTGTGTGTGTGTGTGTGTGCGCGCTGAGGAGGTGGGGGGAGGCAGCCTGTGCAATTTAAAGGGAAAATACAAGGCACACACAAAGCTGGGAGCGCAGGCAGTCAGGCAGCAGCAGCAGGAAAGGAAAAGGAAAGGTGGTGGGAATCTGCTGAGCTGGCTGCCGCTTTCACCAACAACCCTCTTTTGGATTTTACTACACCGAGCCAACCTTGTGTGTCCCTCCCGAGCTCAGCCCGAGCCCGTCCACGGTAAGACAAGCCTCCTATCCACAACCTCTCAGCTGTTTCACCGCCGCCGCTCTGCAGACAAAAGCAGGAGAAAGTTGCTGTGTGTGTGTGCAGATGGAGAGCTAAGCTAAAGGCTGAAGCTAAGGCTAAAAAGGCGTGAGGAATGCAGCACAAAGGGAGCTTGTGTGCTCCAGCTGGGGCTGTGTGTGTGTGTGTCTTTGTGGACAGGCTTGAATGTTTATGTCACGGGGCTTCCCAAACTTTTGCATGTGAAGGACGCCCCGAAAATAGACGTGTACCACACTCCAGAACACCTTTTCAGTAAAAGATGAGTCCCATCCTGACTGGTTTTGTAGATGGAGACAGTAAAAGCTTCATTAAAACAGTCATTTTATTGTGTCTGCTAGTGCTTAACATGAAAGCAAATGTTGTGCATTATGTATTATTGTCATTTCAATGGAAAACAAAAGAAAAGCCCAGCAACAAGAGTCTTGGGGGTCCCAACGCGTTAGTTTAAACAGCAGTGGTTCATATCAGAACTGGGCTATTTAAATGTCCCTGACGGCTCGGCAGCCAGCTGGCTCGCCGGCATGGAAAACAAAACACTAAAATAGTTAATTTTGGCTTCTCTATCTCTTTGTCTCTTCTTTCGCTACACCTTCATTCTCTTCTCCAATGTCTTTTCTCTCTTTTTTACCTTCAGCGCTTTGCCGATTTAAACGCCAGTTTGTACAAAAGATTTCTCTCCTTCCTCCTCCTCCTTTCCCCGTCTCCTTTTCTTTTTATTGCCCACATCTCTCCTCTCTTTATCTCCCCATTGTGAAATAGACAGGTGACTGCATTGAACAAGGGTCTTGTGACTTTGCTGCCTAAGCATTAATCAGTGAACGTCTTGTGCGCACACACAGATGCCGGCTCCCATTAGCTTCTTGTGCTGTTTGTATCAGATGATCACACACAAACACACAGCTCAGTAGTAGAAAGTGTGTGTGTTGTCCGTCCAGTGTGTTGTGGTCTGGGGGCTTTCAGCTTGCTCTTGTCAGTAGTCTGGTCTGTGGTCAGCACCCGTCTGTATTTGGTGTGTGTGTGTGCCACTGATGTGTATGAGCTAATAGGACCCGGCGTTCTGTGTGCGTGTGTGGTTGTGCACATGCGTGTGTGTGTGTGTGTGTGTGTGTGTGTGTGTGTGCATGCGCATGCTCCTCCCTGTGTGACTGTGTGAGAAACACAACACTTGTCCCGGCATCTGCCTGGAGCTAAAATCGGTATTTGTGTGTGCGCGTGTGTGTTGGTTCTCGTCCCAATTAAATCCTTTTCCCCATGCTTGAATCGAAGCAAACATTCCTCGAATAAAAGCTCCACTAGAAAGACGTCTCACGCGTACTACTGTAAACCGATCCCCACAGTACTCCTCCACACACACGTGAGCGCCCGGCCCGCACATGCGCACACACACACACACACACACACACACACACACAAGACCAAATCACTGTTACTATTCCATTTGCCACCCCCACCCTTCCTGTTCTCCCCTGGGGAATTTTCTCCTTTCTCTCTTTATATTAGTTCATTACCAGCGGAAGTAGAGCATCTTCTACCCTCTGACATTTCTCTCTGCTTTATTCTTTTCTTTTCTTTTTTTAAATTCCTCCACGACTTCCTGTCCAGCTGCAATTATCCGACAGCGGTGTGCCAGGCGCAGTTCAGCCAGGGTCGCCTGCTGTGGGCTGGAATACATCATAGCTGTGCGCTCACTATCTGACATCGCCTTGCCCGATTAGGAAATACTGTATACAGGACACAGCCAGCACTAATGCTGCGCTAATCTGTTTATACTGTGCTGCTGGTTCCCATACAGAATCCAGTGCATGGTGCAGAGGATGATATATGACATGATATGTATAGTAAATTACATTATGGTATGGCAGAATGGATTATGCAAGGATCCAGAAAACAATTTGATAGACTTGTCTTTGTTTCATCAATGCTGTTTCATAAAAAGAATCAAATGTATTGTAAAGTAAATTTTTTTTAAATAAGAAGTCAGGTATATATGGTTTGACAGAGTCACATATTAGAATATAAATGATTAGAATTGGAGTGAATATAATTGTTTTATTTTGTATATAGGAAACATCTATATGTCTATATTATATTAGCAGTTATAATGTAGGTTGAACAGCTTATAGCACATTAGAGAACATTATTACAATTAAACATCTTAAGTATGGTAAAAAAAAATGCCTTTTTTCATTATAGGGCTTGTTTGTTAGATTTTATTCGTATCATTCCAAGCAGTTGAAATGCTGTTGTATTAAAAATATTATATATAGTTCACCAAAACAAGCAAAAAAAATCAAATTTGTTATATACATTCAAACCTCATATGCCTACATGCTAATGGAAGGAAAATAAGAGCTGTCCATAGCTGTTTTGCATAGTCATTAGTTGTGTGGGGGGGGGGGGTCCCAGCTGTGGCTGAATGTGCATGTTTGACCTGTGCAGATAAAATAAGGGGATGTGGCCCATGATGACAGTTGATTCTGGAGCGGTCTGTGTAGCAACAAGGCATTTCCTGCACTGAGAGCCATTAGGACGCCACCCAAACCCCCCGCCCACCCCCCCTGTCTGTCACCCCCTACACCCCTGTGTTCCTCTGCAGATGTGCATACACACACAAACACACACCGAGGGGTGGGGGGCATTTTTTTTGTGATTGAATTTGCGTGTGCTGCTCCCTCTTTACCCCTCCTCAGCCCCGGGGCAGTTCCCTCACGGCTGAAGGGGGGGGATTGTGCATTCATTGGAATGGAGGCTGAGATGGCGGGGGGGGGGGGGGGGGGTGATTGAGTGTGCTGCCTGGAGAAGAAAAAGTGAGACAGAAAGAAGAGAGAGAAGAGGGGGAGGGGTGGGTTGCCTTGTGTTTTAAAAACAGGGGAAACTGGGGGAAGAGAAGGAGAGGAGCAGACAAGCAGGAGAGGAGGTGAGGCGGTGGAGGGGGGGTGGGGGAGGCTGGCTGGCTGGCTGGCGCCGTGGCTGGGTTGTGTCTGTGGAGCGAGGGGCTGGGACTGGGCTAATAACAGCTCATGTGAAAGTTCAAATTTGATGTCTGTTTGCAGCTCTGTCTGTCTCTGATTTGATGTCACATTAATTCAGACACTTTTATCCATAATTCTTAACTTTCTGATGTTGATGATGCACACTTCCTGGGAAAAGTCCTGCAAGAAGTTGCACTTTGTTAAAATACCTTTGTAGTAGAAGTGTGTTACTGGGTGACATAATCAGTGAATAAAGCACAGCTTGTCTACATGTCTCATTCTTGCTTTTTAAACTAAACTACATAGGAGAATTTTGTCAACTTTTTTTTTTTTTTTCATGAAAGATAAACTTTTGTTAGTTTTCCATCAGAGTTGGAGCTTGACATCCTGGTCACCAGTCCCTATGCACATTCTTTAGATTATCACACCACTTATTCTGCAACAGAGGGATAAAGCTTTATGTAAATACTTGCATGATGCCCTTTGTATATGTGTTGGCTGGTGACTTGTCTTAAAGGATATGTATGTCTTCAGTCTACTGTATGCATTTAGTTTGTATCATCAGAAAAGAATCATGCACAAAGACTCTACAGTACAACATTACCTTTTATTCAGTGACTAAATGGTCTGATTTGAGGCTTACTGAGGTCTACTGTATGACTGAACTAGCTTCCATTTTAAAAGCACCGTTAAGGCACAGAGGGAGAAGGATTACGTGGTTAATTCTATTATGCAGGGTCAAAGGGCTCAGTCAGATTAGCTTTGGCCTTGGAGCCAATATCTACCATAGAAACAAGATGTATAGCTGCATATGATTAGCAAATAGGGAGAGACAAGATGAAAGAAAGGATGGTGGAAGACCAGGTCCACATGCTGCAGACTGACTTCCTTATTTATTCAGGTTGCTCTTGATCTGGGCTGCAGTCAGAGAAACACAAATTAGACAAAGCACCGGAGATGAAGAGATGCCTGTGAGAGTGAAAGAAAAATAGCCATGCTGAGACATCTTCAACACACACACACACACACACACACACGCACACACAGGGTCATTGGCAGGGGTAGTCTGCTGAGTGTGCACATGGCTTCTTTGTGTGATGGAGAAGGGCTGGGGTTTGTTGATTTAAGGTAATGGCTTCCAGTTGTCTCAGTCAGGAGAGAACCGTGTCACTACTGCTGGAGATGGCAAGGGGATTGGCAGGCTGAGTGAAAACAAAATCCATACAGCCCCATACACACACACACACACACACACACACACACAACATTCATGCTGACATACCACCAACTAACACTGCACTCAGATGCTCCTAAACACACACATTGTGACTTGTATATGGCCTCTTGTTATCCTCAGTCACAGCATGTGACAGACTGGCTCAGGTGTGTGTGTGCATGTGTGTGTGTGTGTGTGTGTGTGTGTGTGTGTGTGTGCATGTGTGTGTGCAGTCCTCACTGCTTGGGTAATTTTATCACTGCTTGACAAAGGTCAACGGTACAACTGTGTGTATGTTTATAGCATCACTTGCATAATATGTGTGAAAGGTTGTTAAAAAGTGCTAGGTCTGTAATGAAGGACAGAGTCCTTTATAGCTCATGATGAAAGGGGAGGCAATGAGGGCGAAGAGAAGAAAGGGAACGTTTAGGGGGGTTTAGCACTAGAAAGACCAACCTGCAACCCGCTGCTTTGAGTTTTGGAAGTAAAACACATCGGGTAATTGATTGTGCATGACGTGTACTAGATTCTCTGTCTTTGCTTCTATTGCTGCACCTACCACATCTTTGCCCTAACAAACTGTTCTTGTTAATGATGCATGAAGATGCAGCAATGTGTATTAGTTCTCGCATTCAAACTGTTGGTTTCTAATTGAATTGAATCCTAATGTGACTGTTAAACTGCGTGTTTACTCTTGATTGAGGCTACTGAAAAGCAAACTTCAGAAAAGCAGGATACCAAATATGTGGCACTGCACACACACTCGCATAAACACACAAACACATGACAATTGTTCCATGCCTTGTGTTTTTACTGCACTCTGTAATTGAGCACGCAACAAATGTGCAGCCGCTTTGAAGGTCTTTTGCTCTTATGCAGTTCTCCCTTTCGTTTTCTCTCTATTTGTTTATTTGTGGTGTTTCTCATCAAGTAATGTGGCCCTACCCAGTATTTCACTGCAAGTGCAGATTAGTCTCTGTACTCATGCTTTAGGATTGTACTTGAAGTTTAGTCTACACCCATTCTTGTCTGTGTGTGTATTTGTGTGCATGCGTCTGAGAATCATTGTGAATGAATGACACGGTGAGTGTCCTTCACCGGCTCTCTCAGGAAACTGGGTTGTATGTGTTTGGCTTCTGCTGTTAATGGTGCAGGACTGATGTCCCATCCTGTCTCGCCTCACTGGTCTCATTGGTCTTTCCGGCTTGATGGAGGTCTCTTTACCTCGCAGCTGCACACGTAAGGTCATGCGATCATCTTTTTTTTATTATTATTATTTTGTGATAATATTCAGAAGACGTTGAGATTGATCCTAGAAAGGAGATTTTTCTTGATCCATCAAGCTGTTTGTGCTTATCTATTTCTAAAGTATTTGCTGAACAATAATCTACTTGCACATCAACAGAAGCTTTTCAACGTACTGTATACAGCATATTAGACTCATTTGTCTCTTGTTTGGAAAAGAAAGAAAGAAGAAAGACTTTACTCACCATTCATTAATTTCCTTTGGATTCTGCTATCACCTTTGTGGAAATTGTGTCCACCAAAGACAAATCATACAGTTGCAAGAGATTGGATTTGAAGGAGTATCTCTGAAAAGCATTTTAGAAAAGGGGTCAAGTGGGAGGGGGAGACCATATTACTTCTGGATTATATGGTAAGATATCGTACAATAAACTGCAATGCAACTTTTTGGTGCTAAAACACCAAAGAAGAGAAGAAACTGTTTTTTCCCATCTATACATGACTGCTGAAAAAGTTCACCCTGGACTCAGTTATGTGCGGATGAAAGGCTGAATCCTGCAGAGAAACATACGGTTTAAAAATACCCACGTTGGTGTACGTTGCCCCTGAGAGTCAGTGCAAACTACAGGGAATGTGTTCATTTGATTCAATGCTGAAATAAAAGAATAGCCTAATAGATGTATAATCATTCATTCCTTTAATTTTTCAGCTGATCATTGAGACTAAACATTGCAACAGCAAACAGCTGATAAATACGTTTTCTGTGATAAAACAGCTAGTCTGACTCCAGTAATTTATTACTATACATCCCACAGATGTTCACTAATGACACATGCCATATGCCACAAACACACACACACACACACACACACACACACACATAAGGATATCTAAGTGACCCCATCATGACTTCAATCGATCGAGCTCATTGGCTTACAGTAATGCATTAACCTGATTATGTTACTAAGAGAGACTGGGCATACAGGGTTAAAAAGAGAAGATGAAGATGTGTGTATCTGCAGCAGAGTCTCACAACCATGATTAATTGATCAGTGAGGAGGGAAACGTGCTTTGTAGATGATTTGGTAAGAGGTCTCTTTTCCTTCTAATTTCCATCTTCTTTTTTCTCCTTCCTTCATGTCTGTTTTACTCAACCTGCCAACTCTCTTTTCGTCTATATTTCCTGCTCTTCCTTTTCTCCCCTGTGTTACATCAACTCTTATTTAACCCAGTTCCATAGTGAACTCTGACCCCTCTTCAATGATAACTGTGTGCATGCGTGTCCCATGATGTCTCTCGCTACACATTTTCTCAGTACGTGACTCACAAGTCACAGCGAAGCTTGGAGAAGTCATTTTTATTTTGGTAAGCTCCAGCTGAGGCTCTCAAGTTTGCAACTTTACTACCAGCCTTATTTTATGTGCAATGTAAAAATAACCCTGCCGTCTTATGATCGAATTTTTGCGGATTTATATGTTTATGGACATTTTTTTTCTTCCAAAAGTACATTTGGCGAAGCAATGTCTCTGAGTGTTAAGGACGATATCTGTAACTCTGCATGAGTGTGTCTGGAGGGCAGCGGGTGCACTGTGACCTTTATGGGCCTGTGTGTGTGTGTGCGCGTGTGCATGTCCATATATGTGTATGTGTGTGTGTGTGCGCGCGCGCATGTGTGTGTTTGCCCCTAGACTGGTAACATGATCTGTCTCAAGGAGTCTAGCTCTCCATTCCTCCTCTGTCTGTCTGCACCCTCCCTCTCTTTCCCCCTCTCCTATATCTTTCCCTACAGTATCTGTTCACAGACTTCTCTCATTTCTTTCTCCCCCCTTCCTATTTCTTTCATCCTCCTTTCCCCCGTCCGGTTCTGTTTTTCCCTCCTAACCTTAAACGTGTAAATTGGTGTCAATCAAAACCTTGAAATCCATCTGTGCAAACCAGCAACCCCGAGGTCCAATTGGCTTTGGGCTTCTGTCTCTGCACACACTGCGATCACATGGCTTTGATTGCAGAGAACAGAGGAGAAAGAAATGGGAGGGGGGTGTTGGTGTTTTAATTGATTTTCTCTGTTTTCATTGTTTGACTAGATGTCTGGAAGCTGCCCTACTGTACTTACTGTAATGACATCATATGATAAAGAGTGTGTGTTGGATAAGGCAGATGATGACACAGGCTTATACTAATAGAGGATTTCTATTACTGATGTATAGAAAATAAGCATCCAAACCTGGCAAACGGTCAACAGCAATATTTCCTCCTCCTTATCTCTATATTTAGATACAGAATGTTTTTGCATAAATGAAAAGCTGCGACCTTACATATAATATTCTTCTTCAAGTCCCTGTGTTCACGTGCTTGGGGAATAGAGAAACCTTTATTAAGAGACTGCTAAGAAGCTAAAAACTCCAGGCCGACATGTGTAGGTGGTTTTCATATATTGGAGCAGTGTTGTGCTTTTAAGAGTGGGTGTTATTGCCCAAACTGAAGCCTTCCATCGTCCCACCGCCCACTGTAACCAAATATTCCCTCAGAAATCCTCCGTTTTCGTTCTCTCTCATAGGTTTTAGGCTCAAAACGACTCCTCTGAGCCATTTATTCAAAGTTTCCAATCAAACTGGAGCTTCACAGGGCTAAGCATGCGGAGTGTTTGGGCAGTGTGTTTGCAGTTTCCAGGACCTGTGTGTGTCCTGTACTCTGTTGCCATATGGCGGCTGTATCAGCCCACAGTGTAAACACAGCTGGCTGCCTCCCGTGGCTGCATGGGTGAACAGCAGTCTGCCTGCACTCACACAAGCCCTAATAGGAGGATCACATTCACTGCTTGTACATTAATATGGCTATTAGGCACATTGGGATTCATGGCGTGTTATTTGTAAGACACATTAGTGTCGATGTTGCAGCCTGATATTCACACTATTATCCACATTAAGCTGCTGATTATTAAGTCTCTTAGTGGCAGCTCGTGTTTCATTGCTGTAGGCAAAAAAACAAACGGGTGATATTTTTGTTATCAATAAAACTGTCATTCGAAATGTGCACATCATAACATGACACATAAAACTCTGATGGATAAACAAATAATTTGCATCTCTTAAAAAAGTGAGTCTGCATCCCAATTTTTAAAAAGCAGTTGTAGACATGCTATTACAACCTACAGTCCTCTGTCTTCTTGTTTTCACACAGAATATGTGCTGATCCAATAATTTGTTCCTATTCATATGGCTGTCTGATAGAGGGTTTTATCCAAGAGTAATGCTTACGGTCGCCGGAACTACAGACACAAAGAGGGAGATAACGAAGAGAGGAGAGGGCAGGAATTGAACATTGCACATCATAAATAAAATGTCAGAAACACTGGTGCATGCTAGCCAGTGCTCAGGGTAGCGTGAAATCTGCTCTCCCCCCCCCCTCCTCCCTTCTTATCTTCCCTCCCGATCACACTCCCTCTCTCGCTCTTTGTGTGCACATGCATGCATGCGTGCGTGTGTGTCTGTGTGCGCTGGGTAATTGAGGTGTGTGACCTTGCTGTAGGCCTGGCAGGTGTGAAGGGAGGGATGGAGGGAAGCTGGAGATTAAATGAATGGGGGGTTAAGGGAGGGATGGATGGATGGATGGATGCAGGGCTCTGCTGTTATATGCTGGCAGACTGATAGCCTGCCTGCATATATGTATGGTAATGTTCGGCATTCTGTAGTGGGAAGACATGCAAGTGATTGTATGTGTGGGTGGAAGTACATTCTTCTGCTGTACGGTCTGCATAGGACTTGGAAATGAGATTGTGTGCATGTGGGTGTATGTGTTATCAAGCAGACAAGATGGTAATATATTATTTTCTTTATACTCCAATGTGTGCAACTGAATCAGTTTAAAATTAGTGCATATAGGATTTTCCAACAGCAATATCAAACAGAGTCGCAACTATAAACCTATGACACTAATGGTTGTGATGATTGGTATCTATCCATTAATATCGCTGTAATTAAGACTACATTTTCTTCTCTGATGTTTTACTGTTTAGAGAATAAATATGTTGGAGATCATTTTCCACTGACTCCTTCCCCTTGTCTTGTCTTACATGATAAATCCTGTATAGCATCCTTGTGGTGTTTTGTTCCATAAAGCAATACTGCATAGATCTCAGATCGGGTGACACGTTAGTCTAATATCAGTGACAATCATACATGTTCATATATAAATAAATACAAATTACAACAATTGAATGCAGAAGGCAAATGCAATAAGATAAGTAACAATAAACATAGAGAGATCACAGTAGGTTACTGATTCTACGTTATTATGCAGATGTGTATAAGCTTACACACTCTGAGCATATAAGCTGGTGATAAACCTACCAGGCAGACCCTTGAGAATATTTGCAGCTGTACAGATGATGGAAATTTATGTCTCCAACCCAGGTGCAGCAGCAGTCTAAGGATCCTGCCTGAGGATGTGACTTGTAGAGGGACCAACAGTGCAGTAATTTAGTGAAAGAAAAGCAGAGGTACTTTTTAAAACAGATGGTCCAGTGCAGGGAGGAAAGAACAGGGTTAAATGTAATATATTTTGAATTCTTTTTGAATTTGTTAAAGCCCCAGCAGGTTAATTTCATACCAGCTGTACAATGATTACAATAATGTTCCGCAATGTTTAATCCATGTAGCTGTTTTAACATGAAGGCACTTTTGCATCTCCACACTGTGGCGATCATCATCTTCTCCACAGAATAGTGTGGAAACCGAGCAGAGAGGCAGTGTGCTCTCACACACCCATCCCCCTGCTTCCTCTTCTTCTCTGTCGCTCTGTGCCCTCCTCCCCTATGCTCTCTGCATAGTAGCACAGTGCATCTGTGTCATGCCACTGGGTTCTGGCGTCCTGGAGTAACCCCCCCCCCCCCCCCCCCCCCCAATCCTCTCTCTTTCTGTCCTTGTGTGGCTCAGACTTGCATCCCCGATCACTTCATCTCCTCATCACTCGCTCCTTTCTGCTTTCTCCTATAAAGATGTCTGTCTCCCACCGTCACCCCCCCATCCCTCTTGCCTTTCTTGGTCAGTCTCCCTTCCTTTATCCTTCATGCTGTTAATATATATTCTTGCTCTGTCGCCCATCATGCAGCAGAAAACTCACATACACACTGGTGCGCGCTCTCTCTCTCTCTCTGTCTCTCTCTCTCTCTCTCTCGCATGAAGCATGCACAAACTCTGTCTCGGTGCATACATTAATAGATCCATGCTTCTTAACTGGCTGCTGCATGCATAATCTATCTGCTCATACAGAATCCGAACAGTGCACTTATGTGTGTGTGTGTGTGTTTGTGTGTGTGTGTGTGTGTGAGGCCCTATGCTCCTCCCCCTAGAGAGAGAGAGAGACAGACAGGTGTGGACCAGATTGGGTTCTGCCTCATTTCCTCTGCCCTGTGCAGCTGGTCAAGGACACACATTTACACACAAAGGCATGTCTTTGACACATGGTTATGCGCACATGCACATACACACACAAGCACTCTTCAAGCGCATGGACAGAGACGTGCATACTGCACACACCTCAAATAAAGACACAATAGGCGCTGTATAAGGATCAAATGCAGCATTAGCATAAACTCTGTGTGTGTATGTGTTGTGTTCTTAGGGCTGCCTGCACTCAAATTCCTATGGATAAGGATTAAAGCAATGATTACGACACAAACGGCAGAGTATTTCCATGGCGATGATAGCAGATTTGTAAGTGGTGGAAGTCCCACTACATGTTATATTCATGTAATATCTAACAAAAGACACACGCATAACAACACCCATCTTTACAATATTTATAGGTGTATCTTGATTATTTATCTTTGACATGACAGTGCTATATCAGCTGTCCATTTTTCATGCTGTTATCAAATGCATCAATACTGGAGGCACATTATAATCATGCCACACACACACACACACACACCACTCTCCGCTGACTTCAGCAGCTCTGGTGTTGATGTCAAGCACAATTTTATAAGACTCAGGAGGGAAATCTACTACTTAGCATTTTTCCCACTTTAATTCCTTTGCGCCATTTAGCTGATTTATTTAAAGTGCAAGAGTAGAGGGAGATTCAAGTCTTAGATCATCAAAATTACTATCAGCCAACTGTAAGGAGAGCAAAGGGTATTACCATGAATTGGTGGCATTGCTTTGTTTCCACTGAATGTGTCCAATATAGAAATATTGCTATAAGGTTCCATTAATAGGTGACGTTTTCTGCCAGGCTGCAGTTGACTAAACTGCTAGATTATGCATGTGAAACGTGTCTTATCCACACCCGTGAAATAGTCCTCCAGAGCTTCTTTGTGTTCTGTTGTGTTCTGCTTTCTGTCACCTCGCTTGACTTATTTATTTATTTATATTTTTTTGTAGTATTTTCATTGAGATAGATGTTACGTGGTGAAGCGTGACCTGTACGGTTGGGAGGAGCTCCCCAGCACCGCCATCCACACATAAACACACATACAGCATCTATGGTCTGTGGTATCTATGTATTCTGTACTTTTTCACATGATTTAGGGGTCTGGTATGTGATTATAGATGGACCAGTGTGTGTGCCCGTCTGCTGTGGCGCCTACTACCCAGCCAGGAAGTGTGGGGTCACAGTGTCTGGAGGGCAGCCAGGCTGCCGCTCCCTCTCCTTCAAATGTTTAGACACCCCCCCCCCCCCCCCCCCTTTAAGAACTGTGCCTATAGGAAGAGACATTTACAGACACTGAAAATGGGGGGGGGGTATGTATACATTATAGGGTTGTATGCTTACTCGCTGGGGAAAGTGATTGAGTGCTTGTCATAGTGTGTGTGTGTGTGTGTGTGTGCGTGTGTGGCAGGGGGGGGTCCTGTGAAGATGGTATGAGCCACCATGTGGGGATCACGTGTGCCATGGCCAGATAAAGGAGTCTTTGTGAGCACATGCAGAAGATGCAGCTCAAGTCACACACATCCATTTGCACGCTGCACACACACTATAGCGACACACACACACAACTCTTTTGCTCCTTCACATGATGCTGTACCTAAGCTCACTTTTCCTTCTGGCTGATTGCAAATTAGAAATATCCATTTTCCTTTATCTTTAATATGTATGAAAGCATTGTGGTTTGGAGCAGACACAGACACATGGGTGTGATTCAGTCTTTTCGGTATGTAACGGTTAACTTTAAATGGCATTGTGCAACTGGATAGTATAGTTTAGCACCTTTTTCACAGGTATGTGGGCTTGGCAGGACTTGTAACACAGGTACACACTCAACCTCAGAGCCAGTTTAGAGTGTCTCCCTGGACTAATGCTGCCACTGCCTTTCAGCCTTTACCACACCTTCCTCTTCATATTGCTCACTCACACACACACACACACACACACACACACAGGGTCCCTAAAGAGGTGAGGAAAATGGTGTTGTTATGACTCATTATCAGAGTCCCACCACTTACCACCTTCAGCAGAAATATCACTTTCTTTTCTTCTATTTTCAACATGTTTGTTTTGTTTGGCTTGTGTAAAGCCGATGCCCTGGGCCACATTTCTCAGACTAATGTGTTTGTCTGTGTGAAGCGAGTTTAGGCATGTCAGCAGCCTGCTCCTCTTCATTCTAATGTTGTTTTTGAGCTTCCAGGAGTGTGTCAGGATACACAGTGTTTAAAGACCTGAGTTGTGTTGCAGGTAAGAGTGTTATGCTGCAGTGCAGAATAGACCAGAAGTCATTATTTTGCTATGACAATGCTGCAATTCTTTCATTTTGCATAATATTTCCATACTTTTTATATTTCCTCCACTTGCAGCCCAATAAAACAGCTTTTATAGAAACAGTAAAAGAAAAATTTGCTAATAGAGGCCACATTTTCTTAAAAGTTTCAAGCCCGTCAGAGCAAAAAGTCTGCTGTATCGATAAGCAATATAATTTATGATAATTCCTCTGTACAGGTGGAAACTTTAGACTGGTGGTGGCGCTAGAGGAAACGTTTCATGCTTAGCCATAAACATCTTCATCTATGTGCCCCACTCAGTCTTTGTGCACGCAGGTATCTTAGCTGCTGATTTCAGGGATGCCGCTGACAAGTCAGAGTTTGACGACAGAGCCATGTTTAATTTAGGAGGATTGACGTCACAGCGCTGTGTCGCCGTCGACTGCTGCGGCTCCGAATGGTTTCACCAGCTGTGAGGAAACGCATGCTGCTGAGTGTGTGTGTGTGTGTGTGTGTGTGTGTGTGTGTGTGTGTGTGTGTGTGTGTGTGTGTGTGTGTGTGTGTGTGTGTGTGTGTGTGTGTGTGTGTGTGTGAGAGACAGAGAAGAGAGGACAGTGAGTGCATGGCAAATGTTAAAGGGGATATATTCATCAAATACTCATTTACACAAGCTCGCACAAACATCTCACACACACACATAATCATACTGTTCATAGGTCTTGATTTTGGCAGCCTGCAGTGCTGAGCTGCTTTCATTAGCGTCTGTCTAGACACGATTTATTACCAACTGTCTTTTCTCCTTTGCTCTGTCTGTCTCTCTGTCTTCCTTTTTGTCTCGTTGTGGGCTCATAGCTGCCGGATTGTGTGTGTGTGTGTGTGTGTGTGTCTTTCACCTTCCTCTTCTTTATGTGGGTGTCATTTCTCTACTTGTCCCCAAGAGGATGTCTGTCTGTCTGTCTGTCTGTCTGTCTGCCTGCCTGTCTGTCTGTCTGTCTGTCTGTCTTTGTCTGCCACTTCATCTCTCCATCCGTCCTAGCACGTGTGTCTTGTCTGTGTGGGAGTCCGAGTGGGTGTGATGGTTTGTGAGCCAGGCTGGGTTTTGACCATGACCTTTTACTGAAGCCATGTGGCAGAAGTTCACGGAGCCAAAACAGCCCCGACCACAGTCAACCTGACACTCCTCCTCCCTGTCTGAGGCTCTGCCAGCTCTGTCCATGCAAACACATGCATGTTTACAGGCAAACGAGACCGAAAGCAGACTTGCTGCTTCTCTCTTTGCATGTACACAAAAATAAACCTCCTCCACCACAGTTTAAATCCACTTTATTGGGCATGAGTAGCATGACATTTCATATATTAGCTACACAGCTTTTTAAATGGCAGATCTGACAGGAAATGCAAAAACAGATCAGTGTCACAGTTTTGAATGCAATATCTATAGTGTCGACAAGCATAAAAATTGACAAAGAACACAGCTAGTAGAACATCCTAATTGCAGTCAATGTGGCTGAAAAGTGTGTTAATAGTTTTTTACCATTCGGTTGGTTGGTTTATCACAACTCCTGAAATCCATCAATCATAAAGAGCGTAACCACCACATCCTTCTGTCATTCAAGCTTCCACAGCAGTGCCTTCATCTAAGTGTCCTTATCTACCCGCATCCTGAACTCACACACAAGTTCAGGATGTGGTGTGACAGCATTCCACAGACAGCTGAAATTTTTCACAAAGCAAAGTGAACAATTAGCTCTTCGCCGTGCACATACCAATCATAGACTGTATAAATAATAGCGTAGCCTCCGTGACATCACCCGTTGGTTTAAGGACTTTGACGCTCAAATGCAGGGGCCACCAACTTAGTTTTTTTTAGCCAGAAGTGTCTCTCTCCTGTGAACATATTTGGTTGAGAGTGTGGAGCTGGGAGGGCGCCAAGCAAACAACACGCTGCAGCCCCCTAGTCGCTCAAAGCTTTAATTCCTACCCTCCCCCCCTCACCATGGAGTTTGCCAATCAGTGCTTGTAGTATCCACTCCGGGGATGGTTCCTCTGCCAAAAGGTAAATTTAAGGATTTAACCTCACCTAACCTAACCTGCCTTGAGTGACTGCCTACAAACACGCAACCCAGAAAGCAGAGCAGCCAAATGACCATGCAGAGACCCAGAATCTAGACAGAGAAAAACCTTATCATTTACCACCACAACAGCCTGCTATTTTGTGTGTGTGTGTGCGCAGGTATGAAGCTTTTTGTCTTAACATGAAGACAGTCACTGAATCACCTGTGACTAAGGGCTGGAGCAGCCCAAACACGGCCATTCTACTCACGCCATGCAGGTTCACACACGCTAAGGTGTGTGTATGTGTTTGCCTTTAAGTGAATGTGTTTAGGAGATTTTGACTGTACACTCAGTCAGTATGTGTGAACATGAATCTTCCTATCAGCCTGAGAGGAGAGAGTGTGTGTGTGTGTGTGTGTGTGTACTTGCATATGTTCATCTTATATGTTCACACCTTGGGTGTGTCTGTGTGTGTGTTTTCAGTCTTAGACAAAAGTATGTTTGACTGTGGTGTTCTATAATTTTATGTAAACACACACTCGTTTTCTTGACCAGATTGACCTGGTTGACGCTGTGTGTTTTCTCAAGGTGTTTCATTTTCCAGTTCACCTGATTGTTCTGGTTCTCAGATTGGTTCATTATTTAGCATATATACAATCTCTCTACATTTATATAACTTTTGTGGTGAAAGTTCATCAGTCGGACTGAAATTATGTAAATACATACATTTTTCAAATTTTACTGGCCATGTTCAGACATTAGCAATGCTTGAAAAAATGCAGCCTTCTCATTGATTTCAATGAGACTAGTCTGTTGCAGTGGGAGGACAAACTCAGAAGGCACCGGCCAAAAAAATGCACGGTCATTCTGCAAAAATCTGTAAACAGGCTCAACTTTTGCTCCCAACGTACTGCAAATGCACATTCCTGGTAGATTATTTGTGATGTGACCGAATAATTCTGCTGTTTAGTAGGATACAAGCGTTGCTACTGTCCTCTGTGTCCAAAATTGTAAAATTCCAAAACCATATAATTGTAAACCAGAGTCTGGAGCCATTAAACTTTTTGGGATTTTTGTTTTTTTTTAGTTGAACAAACTGTTTAGGTTAACTTTTTAGATTTTAGTGAGGCAAAATAAGCAATCAATCACACAGTGACTCAGAAAGGTACAAACTCTCAAGTTGCAGGTTGCAAGTGGGAGAGGGAGCTAAACTTTTTGTTGGGGTGTATATAAAGAGACAGGAAGTAGACAAGTGCATAAGAAATACCATAAGCTGCAAGAAAGGATGGCAAGAATCAACAAAGTACTAAAAATGTGAATGGAGGAAGCCATTTCAAGTAATTTAAAGCCATTTTGGATAGATGTTTAACATACTTAACTAAATAATTAATCCAAAAAATATTTGCCTAATTAGGGGTGATAGAAATAATGTTAGTTGTATCAGTAGGTTGGATTTGTCCTCTCACAGCACCTTAAGCAGCACGCGCCCAGTCTGAACACTAGGTTAGACGAGTCTGCACAGTACAAATAATTATTTTTCTTTTCCCACCATCTCTCTCTCAAACTCACCATGCTTCATTTGGACTCTCTCCTTATCTCCCTCATGCTATCTTACTTTTTACTCCTTTTTCATCTATTGTCTGGCCCACTGCCTTCTCCCCCTCCTCCTCCCTCTCTGCCTCTTCATCTCTTCCGCTCTCCTCTACAGAGTACTCTCTTGCTCCTCTTCTCTCTCTCTCTCTGTCTCTCTCTCTCTCTCTCTCTGTCTCTCTGCTGGTTAATGTCAAAGGAAGATGCTCCCACTGGTTAACCTTTGCAGACAAATGCTAAACACCACTTTCTATATCTTTCCATCTCACTCAACCTTTTATTGTTTCTCTCATGTTCTCTTAAATATGATCTTTCTCTCTGTTATATCTGTTATATTCACGTGATCTTTAATGTCAGTACAAAGGTGCATTTCACTAACTTTCTTTTAAACCTGTATGTTTTTATGCAATGCAACACTCTGCGACACTCGTATGCCTTGCACCACCACAAGTCCTGATATTGATCAAGGTCAAATGATCACGTCGAAGCTTATGACATTTATTCAATGTGTCACAAAAAATATGTTCGACTCCTGCAATAATTCAGCTTCCAACATTCACTCGCTGACCTTCATTTAAGGCAACCCGCTCAGAATCGACAAATATTCTCTCCCATCCACCTATGGACATACACGCACAGTCAGTCCACCTTTACAGTCAGGCCAGCTGTGTCCCCCTTTAGGGTGTATGACCTTTGACCTTGAGTTCAAAGGTTGGGGGCCTTAACCACCAGGCTACAAGATCAGTAAAGGCTGAGCCAGCTATATCTGCCTTTTATTGACAAACCTCCCCCTTTCTCTCTCTCTCTCATATATTCACACACGCATGCACACACAAGCTGCCTTAGGCTACCGCATTGATTCTGTGTGTGCATGCTCAATAGAAAAACATATGGAACCCACCGTGTGTGGGCGTGTTTGATGCTGCAGCCCTGTAGGTAGGATATCAGAGGACGAGGCCGACAACAGAAGAACGAGGGCGGAAAGATGAGGAGAATGAAAGAGCAGGGGGAGGAAGGATTATCCTGTGGTTCACAGACATGTTAAGTAACTAGTGGTAGATCAAGATATATAAGCAAAATGTGAAGATGTCTGTCAGTCTGCAGGTCAAAGGTCATTGAAGTTACAGGATGAGAATAGGGAGGAGAGGATAGGGTGATGGCTCACATATGAAGTGTCAGGAGGAGGAGGAGGAAAGAGTTGGAGACAGCTAGGTCACAAGTAGTGTCAACCACAACCAAATGAAAAAAAGAGTGTGTGAGCGTGCATGTGTGTTTATGTGTGTGTGCATGCTTGTGCATTTATATAACCATGCTTCCCTAAGTGTTTAAGTATTATCGCAGGTGCTGTTGGTCTCGGGGTACAAGCAGAGGTGTGTGTGTGTGTGTGTGTGTGTGTGTGTGTGTGTGTGTGTGTGTGTGTGTTGGGGGTGGGGAGGTGCACCAGAGTGCCACCTGTTCTCAGTCACGTGGCCCAGCACTGACACTGAGTCACTGAACAGGCGGCAAATGAGGGACACACACACAGATGGCTAAGGCGCTGGTCCAGGCCCTGCTGTGTATTTTGGCTGACACACACACAAACATGATATGGTTTCATAAGCCACACAGAATGTCATATCCACAACATCATGACAGTGGAACAGTGAGCAAACGCCATGTGTGCAAGCAGGTGAAATAAAAAATGAGCTCTGGTGGTCTTGTGAAGGCAGAACGAGGTGTCGATCTTTTAACCCACCTTGACTAAAGTGCTGATGAATTGCTGACTGCTGCTTTAACCCACACTGGAATGTCACAGACATGCCTGGTCCCCCTGACATGCCTGCCAGGATTTGTAGGCTTTCGATAAAGTAGTTATTGTTTCTTTTGGACATGTAATGTAAGAGGATTTCATTACATCACTTTCTTCTAACTGATTATAATGCTAAGTTGTTTTTGGACTCTAAACTGACCTTTCTTCCTTCATGTTGTGGTTTAGGAGGTGGGAGGTGTCATGGTACCCTGCTGAAAGACACAGACTACATTACCCATGAGTACCAGGTAAGGTTCTCTTTTATCAGTTTGATTCTGTCAATCTTTCATCCTCCAACACACACTCCTTTACTGGAATGTTACCTTATAGCTAGATTCAGTTACTGTGATGTCTTTAAAAACAGGAAATACATGTAGATGAATGGGGTAAAATCAGACAAATGAGAGTGAGTAAGACTGAAGTAGGAGGACGACCGAAAGTGAATGAGTGTACAGTACACACACACACATGCATTAGCTAAGAAGGTAGTGGGTTGTGAAATCTTGGGTGTGAGTGGAGCGCTGCTCCTCATGTAATGACTCATACACACAGCTTCAACTGTTCTTTAGGACCTGTGTAAGTCTTCAAAGAGTCGTTTGCTTTTAAGTCACATATCACACTTTCAAATATTTGCTCTTCAAAGCCACATTAGAGGAACCAGTGGTGCAATACGCTAAGTAAATATCCATTTCAGCTTTACATGATTTATCAGTTGAATTAATGACTTTTGATAATCACTTAATTTGAAAAGTTATCTAAGTTTTGGGACTGTTGTCACATTCAGTGTAATAAGTTCTGGCTTCAATAAAAAAAAGTTCCAGTTTACATGTGCTATAGTACGTATTTGTTATAATATTTTTATAGTGTCTGCTAAACAGGGTCACACAGATGAGTTTGGTGTCCACGCTGTCAGCTCTTTAGAGGAAAATCAACCAATTACACAATCCTCCTTAAAACATAGCACATTCTTTTAACATCCATCAGAGCATTTAAATGTCCTCTAAGTGGAGTTACTTTTCACTAACAGCCATATTGAGAATATTATGCAGGACTGGAGTACTTGTCTTATCATAGGGCTACAGTCAGGATTAGCTGGTTGTTTGAGGAAGTAGAGGGAAAGCTGGGCTCCCTATCGGCCGCTCTCTCCTTGAATAAGGGCTCTAATTATCAGGGCTGTGGTGCTCCATTCAGCCGGCTACATGGCTGCTATATGTGGGTGTGCTAAGCCAGTCTGTCTGTCTGACTGCCTGTGTGGCTCTTTCAGTCTCCTCGTAGTGTGAGTGTGTGTGTGGAGGTGATTATTATCGTGTCTCTCGGTCTCTCTCGGTGTACCCAGAAAGGCTGACTCACGGTATGCCACATGTACACACACACACACACACACACACACAGTCCCACACACAAGCCTACGTATCGGAGGCTGAGAAGTACCATCTGTACCAGGGACACAGTCTCCTATGACTGCAGCGCACACAGACCTGCTCATACTTTCTTTCTTTTTCTCTTTCTGGACCTCATCAAAATTATGCGCTGTTTATTTTACACATGTTTGTGTGTCTGGTATGACAGGAATTTTTCAGTCCCGTACCCATGGGAGAGCTGTTATATATATTATATATATAGTTGGAGTGTGAGAACTGAGCCGTCCTTGTCCCCGATCTCTTTAATTACCCACACAAACTCTCCGCCACACACGCGTGCATCTCTCTCCCTTCCACACACACAAATACAGGATTTCCAACCATGCATGAGAACTGTAAGATCTTAAACACATAGTACTTCACAAGTCTTTCTTTTCCCTTATTGTCCCTTCCTGCCACACACACACACATATTTGGGACCCCCGGGACAGACTCTAATGCCTCCAACTTCCCTTGTTGTGGGGGAGGAAGGACGGGGATTGAGTTCAGACATACATTTAATATTCTCAGACACTTATTATACAGAACAGTACATCTATGAGAGAAACAGCTGGCTGGAGGAAGCTGTGTGTGCGTGTGTGTGTGTGTGTGTGCACGCATGCACGCACGCATGCGTGTGTGACTGGAGTCCCACTTGTGCCCACATCAATCAGCAATCCTCTTCCTGTTCACTTTACTGGGCTAATAGTCTCCCACCACACTCTTTACAGTGCAATTACACACACATACACACACTAGATACAACAACAGGCACTCTGTAAACACACCTAATAGAAGTTAGAGCACAGTGTAATAACCTCACACTCTGGCAGAAACCAGACAACCAGATAAACTGACTAAACTAGAGCCAAAATATAACAAATAACACAAGCAGCGGAACATGTTGCTTACATGTTTGTCTTTAGTTGTGATGAAGGGAACAGACACACAGCAGTGCATCAGATGACATTTAGCATAATACAGAATGCTTCCAATTAAAGAGTATCGCAATTTTCTTTTGCATACAGATAATTAGTAGTAGTATTATGAGAGATAAACATGCTGCATCTGTCCCAAAATCCAAAACAACCATCTAAAAGCCACCTAGAGTCATGAAGCCCTCAACCTCAACACAAAACACATTTGAACAATTGTTGTCACTCAGTAGAATCCAGTTCTGCCCTGATGGTACACACTGTACAGGCCTCAGCACAGACACTCGTCTGTCTTGTCTCATGCCTCAGTTATCTCAAAGTGTTGTATGAGCAACATGTTGGTTGTATTGTGAGTGAGAACAGAGCATGAGGCGCTCGGTACGTTTACATGACACCTGGGAAAAAAACAATTATTGCCTTAATCCGAGTATAACCGGACAACTGAAGTGCATGTAAACACATTACCCTGATTAATTAAGTTCTTCAATTCAGATTAAGGTCACATTCAGACCACGTCGGAGCATGTGCAGTGCGACACCAGGTTTGGCGTGGTGAGGACCTGCCATCTCCTTATGAAATGCAGATCTTTAAGTGCATATAGGCCTCTTTCCCATTTATATCACTCTAATAAATACATATTTCTAAGAATGATTAGATAGTAACAGCACAGAGTAAAAATGATCACTTTGATAAGGACAATGGAATTGTTGACAGTGTTCCCTAAAGTTATTGCTTCATATTATTTACTACTGGTACAAAAGAAGAAGAAAATGCATATTTCACCTCCTTAGTAGACATGGAAAATGTTGAAACATGCTATAGCTTTGAACAGGATTTTGGCTGAAAAGACATTCTTCCCTTACCACCTGCACAGAAAAATTTTAAAAATGTTCCCAGGCCACGCAGACCATGTGTGTGGTATGAATGCTCCTTTTAGTTAACATGTATTCTAAATGAAAATGGACCAAAACACAAATCACAGAAGAAGAAATGAGTAAAGTGAACATTACGATTTGAAATGGAAAATGGGGGGAAACTGTGATTATCCATCTTGTTGTTCTGAAATGCCGGAGTGGTTTGTTTATAATGTGACAACGTAATAGGTCAACCAGAAAGGGCCGTATTAACCCATTACACGACACATATCGTCCCCTGGTTTTGACGTTGCTGTCAGTAATTCGATTTTATTTTTATTTTTTTATGTAAACTGGGACAAGGACAGAAGTCCAATTAGATGCCAAAAAGGAATTTTGAGCAAAGCTGGATTAAGCTGCGTGATAACTCATTAACTGCCAGCGTCACTGCTTTGTACCAAGGCAGCGGGCGCTTTCAAAATGTTTTGATTTTTGTACGCGTTTTATTTAGAATTGTTGTGACCATAAATAAACAGCATCTGTGTATCTCCTTATGTCATCCTCTCCGCATCATCCATGACACACTCCCGTCCTCCCTGCGGCGGGTAATTTTGCCTCCTGTTGTCCTGCTGAGGCAGTGCTTTCTAAATATAACCTGTACGTGTGTGTGTGTGTGTGTGTGTGTTTAAGCGTGTGTGACACATACTGTTGGTCGTACCAATGTGGCTCTTTGGCGTTATTACAGAGTACAGGATGGTTTATTCGGCCATGCAGGGCTGCAACAACCAAATGTTTCCGGGCTTTTAGAGAGACGACTTTGTGTTTTCCAAAGCCCTGTTTACCTCACACAGGATATGTTGGTCGCCTGCTTCTAAGCTCAAATAATTATTGTGCTTCTGTGTCATGAGATTTAAGATGTTAATGTCATCTATTCGACAGGAGCAAGACTCTTATTGGCCTCATAATTCACATTTTATATACAGGTGTCGCCATGTGAACGACGTTGTGATAAAAGTAAATAACATATTAGTTAGATATTGTATTCAGATGTACAATTTTATAGTTTATTTAATAGGGATATATACATAAACCTTATGGTAGGTTAATATTACTTTTTAAATAGCGTTCATTGCAAAACAGGAAGTATCTGGGCATTGAGAACAGCAATAATTTCAGCTTTATATTGTATTTAGAAAACGTGTTTATTTATGTTTATTGTTTGAAGCATAATCCACTAAGGCTTATATATAGATCCTATTATAGATCCTATTAAAGCTGTTTATAATAAGACACGTAGGTGGGTGATTAGTCAGTGACCACTGCTACTTGAGAATAAGCAGCTACTAATGGCTGGATAGAAAGTTATATATAAATACATACCAGGTATAAGAGTTTTAACCTTTGCTCACAAATAAACAAGAACATATGTTTGATAAGCCTGGTTTATTATTATTGCTATTTTATCATCTGTAAGTTTATAGTCTACAAACCAGGAATACAGTACCTCATACATGTGTGGGATATAACCTCTATATCCTTTTATTAGAGTCGATTTATACACACTTGGTCCTATTTATAGCCCATTTGTGTAATCTTAACAGTGTAATAGTGTCTCTTTCTTCCTGTGGTAACATGGCGCCAGAGGGTCATATTCTTCCTTATCCAAAAATAGACGCTCACAGGAAATCTGCTCATTGACTCCAGCAGCCGCTCACCAATCCGTTCAGAAGCCAAAAAGAGCCACATGGACATGAAAAAAAAACGGTTTCACACGTAGATGTTGCGTGTCTTGGCGGGGGGAGGGCAGATCGGTACCGGTAGTCGTGGAGAGGCAGGCGGACTCGGTGCCAGTTTGCGCTGTCAGGGAATTCCGGGCCGTGCGTGACGTCAGCGCCGGGCGTGTGTGAGCCTCTTGTTTCGGTGCGCGCGCGCGCGCGTGTGTGTGTGAGTGTGAGAGAGAGATAGAGAGAGGGAGGGAGGGGGAGAGAGCGTGGCTCTGTCCCTTTAAAACAGAGCTCAGCGCAATCCGATCCTCGCCGGCTGCTTCTGTGCGTGGAAGCAGGAGACGAGGAGCGAGACGCGGAGAGCCGAACCTCAGGCCCCGCCGCGGATCACCAGCCAACACCGGAGGAGAAGCAGCTCCGACGGCAGGCGGCTCGACTTCCAGCCTGTTGGGTTTTTTTGTTTTTTTTGTTTTTTTACGAGAGGAAGCGGTGGAGACGAACTGGGATTATCGAGCTGGAGCGGCTGTGCTCGCGGATACTGAGACTATCAAGGAACCAAGCGGATACGCTGTTCACTTTTCTCCTCTTTGGCGAAGAACACGTGAATGCGCGGTGAGTTGCGGGGCAGCAGCTGAGAGCTGCGGGTCTTCAAAAGTCCAGGCGGCTTTGTTTTGGTTGTAAGCGGCTGAGACGTGAGTGAGGGGGAAGTTTAATGTGTCCGCGTCTCTGGTTGAACTGGTTATCGCTTGTTGTAGAGACGGAGCTCTGCTGCCGTTCAGGACCACAGGGACTGGATGATCGTACCCGATTAAAGCGGAACCTCTGATCGCCTGTGATCGAAGAGGTTGGGGGTTCACACAGGTGACTGTGAGCCCACGCTACATTACATCGCTACACGAGTGACTTTTGAGGCTGTGGCCACCAAACAATCCCCGAACTCCGAAAGCTGTTTCATTCTGAGATCAGACCTGGTGTATGAAGCGTAAAGTAGTCAACTAGTGGGAACAGCCCACTGCTTGTGTCGCTTTTGGACCTGTCCGAGCCTGATCTTTGTCGTCCTGAAAACTCCTGATCATCCCGTGGCTAGAAAAGGGAAGGAGAGCTGGAGGACAGGGAGAGAAAATTGCCTGTGTAAGGAGATCTCACGCTATTGTGTGTGTGTGTGTGTGTGTGTGTGTGTGTGTGGCTCCGCAGGGGGAGGAGTGGGGGGGGGGCAGGAGCACCGAGGTCGGCAGCCGTATAAAGTGAATGGATCGCTGCTGCCACCCCCAACACCCCCAGTCAATCCTTACGCACACAAAGAGTCGGATTGAAAGGAAGTGATTTGCATCACCTCTCTTTTTTTTTTGGGAGGGGGAGGGGTGGTGTTTTGGTCTGGGTTTCAGGAATAGTCAGCGCGCTAAAGTCTGACCACGTAGGATTGTGTGGTCAACGTGATCTGTGATCTAATCATCACATTCAGGAGGACCCCGGCGACAAACTAGTCGTTTTAAACATGTGCCAGGCGTCTTACGTTGGGTCAGAGACGCAAACCACAAGTCAGCTGTCGTTTCACACCTTCACACCCAGCTGACCCGAGTTCCGAGCGGTTGGCGTCCAAATTACGCACAGCGATTGTGTCTGGTTAAGGGTGAAGGACGTCAAACGGGGACACAGTCCGGTCACGTGGGGGCGTGGTGCTGTCTTTCTGGGACATAATTAATAGTTGTTGATATTGGTGATTGTTATTGCGTCGCCGCCCACACGCGTTAAACCATTTCCACCTTTTTCTTTTTTTCCCCACTGGTCGTCGGACCAGCAGTCCGAGGCTTGTTTGCCACTTTATGACCCGCAATAAAGGAGTCAGGATCAGGGCGAGCGGAGTGTGCTGGCATGGGGTCGCGAAGAAAACAAAAAGAGCAAGCCTTTGAAGATCCACTTCCGATCAGCCTGATCGATTGGCATGGAAACCAAACCGCGTTTGATGTCAGAGGTTGTAAAAAGCTGAGGCTCCACATCGCTCCACACTCCTGGCCGGCTGTGTGCTGCCTCAGCTTCCCCCGCCCCCGTTTGTCCCGTGATCTCAATAGGAGCGTGTGTGTTCGTGCGCGCGCGCGCGCGTGTGTGTGAGTGAATGAACAATCGCCGCCCATTCTACTATGAGTGATGACGAACATGGAGGAATATTAAAGTGATATACACACATGCCAGGAGGGAGATGACAGTGGAAATAAGCAAACTCAACAATAGTGACTGACTCACACACACCACTGCATTGAGTAAGAAGCAGAGGAGTGTGTGTGTGTGTGTGTGTGTTTGGGTGTGTGTGTGGAGGGGGCCAGTTTCCAAATTCTACCCAAATGTAGTCCACTTCTCTAGTTTACCCATCATGACTCGATCTTCTTCAGCGTGCACAAACATCAACCTTGCTTACCTTACATACCAGTATGGAATTACCACCCAACAAATACAAGCCATTTAATTTATTAAAAGCCTGTTGTGATTATAAACCCATACAAAAAATTTGTGTCCCCAAAGGTTCACCTCTCACACATAGTGCTTATGACAGATAAAGTGATATTAATTCCAAATGGCATCAATGTCCAAAAGGAAAACTCACAGTACTGACAAGCGAATCTTTCTGTCCGCTTACAAGTGATGCAATCTTAAGAGTGTTGTAGGAATCAATCAATAACCACAGCAGGTATTAAAGTCTGTTCCTACTCTTAAAACCTCCTCTTCCTGTTTCACATGTGGCAGAGTCCTTGATTAGAACAGCAAGGTCCAGGTCTCTAACAGTCTTTAGTTGGCTGAGTGTTTCTTGTCCAATTGGTGAACAGAAGTGTTCTTCATCTGTACTGGTTACAGGCAGTGTTGGGTAAATCCTAAAGACCAATTGTTTTTCAAAACTGATTCAACTTCTACCTCCTTTTAGTTGAAGCAAGGCCCACGTTCAGTCAATTTCCTTGTTTCAGATGAATTCTTTGTTTTCCTGTAAATCTGATAAGAGGATGTGAAATTTATTTAAAAATCCAAAACCGCTAGTCAGTGCTTTATAGGATTGGACCTCCGGTCTAGCTTTGCCACAAGTTTGTGAATGATCATCACAATGAAAACACTCATTCATTCCAACATCTGGCTCAGATGATACGTGTGGTGTTTTTTAGGCTGTCTCCTTTTGTCTGTGCCAGTTTGTAAGTCACCAGCTGGGTTCGGTTCGGTTCAGTGTAAAAAGGCAAAGACAGAATAACAATGACTCTTCTTCGCACCAAATAACTTGCGATACCTTTTTATATAGAGTTCTGGTGACTGCTCCTTTGCCAGAAAGAACCTTCATCATCAATCCTCCAGATGACACCCCCTATAAGTGTAATATTTCCACTGCACTGGACAGGTTGAGCTCAACCTACTGGACTTTTTGGTGTCCGTTTTGAGGAACACGGATTACAGAACAAACTCCTCACAAGTTATTATGCAAAGATATGTTGGGGTCCCCATACCTGTAGCCACAAATCAGGCAATGTGGTCTCAAGACTGGGTCAAACTGTCAAAATTCATCCTAGGAACTAAAAGAATTAAGCTCATTCCGATACAGGAGTGGGTCTGCAGGCTGTCCTAAAGCGCTTACTCATCTAACACCACTTTGACAGTTGATAGTGATGAAACAAGAGTCGCTTGCGTGTGCTCACAACTACTTCTGTTACATCTTACTGAGTGCAATAGCCAGACATAGGCAAGTGTGTTTAAAGGGAAGCAGGTGGGGGGAAGTGACTGGATTGTCATGGTGAAACGTCTGTATGTGTGACACCACGCTGTCACTGCGCTTCCAGTAAGGAGTGTGGTTTCTCCTCAAAATGAGAGAGTGAAAGGGAATAGGGGAGGTGCAGAACATCTGCCCTGCTGATGACTTCTCAAACACTCCCCACACACCCCACCAGGTCAGGCGTGAAAACACAAGTTCTTCTACGTGTGAGTTGGCGCGATGGTTGGAAACCAGTGAGGAATTTCCCATCAGTTCATGTCAAAAGGGAACACTGATCATTTAAAGGGAGACTATCATAGTGTTTATGATAGACCTGAAGTGGAGGAGTTTTCACGGTACAGTACTAACTGTATTCAGCGCCTTGCTGCTGCTCTTAGTTGCTGATTGGCTTCTTTTCATTTCTACAGTGCAGCAGCAGTCCGATTGTCCATACTTTGGCATACAGAGCTTGTACAGATGGCAGAATGAAGGTTTTAGAAGGTGGTAGGGGCCAAGGATCAGTCAACCATGTGTGGAATTCCACCATGCAGTGTGAGGCTGCCTGTTGTGGATCCTGGTTTCTCAAAGTGGGGGCCAGGTAGACTTCTGCAGGATTCGCCATATGTGAATGGATATATATATATATATTTTAAGACCCCATGAAGGTGCAATTACAGAATAGTACCAGCAATATAAAATAAAAAAAATATAGTTGCCTTTTGACAATTCATGTGTCTATTAATATACTTTAATCGCTTTTTTAGTTCTGAAATATGGAAAAGCAGTTTGTGTGTATGAATGACGTCTACTTATTAGTGCTTTCTCATTAGTTTCTATGGAGCAGCAGGGATCCGCTATGCTGCCAACCAACCACAAGGCATAGACATCATAACTATAAATATTGTCCATACATGCAGCTGTGCTCCAGGTTCTGCTACGCTGGGTTGAGGACCTGTGGAGGATAAGGGAAAAACAGATTGTTATAATTTAAGCCAGACGTTGAGTGAATGTATTGAGCTTTAACAGGCAGCAATTTGAATGCAGCAACAATCTTCAAAAGGAAACAAAAGAAAGATCAATATAATATTGGATCCACCCGGGTTGAATGAAGTGAGACAAAGGGGGTGTTATTAGTCCTGTGTGCTTGAGTTGAGAAACTCTTTCCTCTGAGTTCACTTTATTTCTGTTATTGCTGGTTCTTTGCCACAGATGATACCGTGGTAGAAGGGGGTGTAAAAACCTACACGCTGTGAGTGTGACTCACACGCACATTTATACGCACACTCTCACATGTTGGAAAGAATTTTCATCCTTCCTTTTTACCTCCCCTCACCCCTTGTGACTATTCTTACCCACCCCAACTACGCCTGCTTAATAAAGAATATCTCAGCTGAGGAGCAGGCCTGTTCATAAAAAGTGGTATCGCCGTTGGTATTTTTGAAATCTGTAAACTGGCCTTGGATGATCTCTGGACTACACAAACAAACAGCAGCGTCATAACAAAGGCTGTCAGCCTGCGTCACAGTTGTTCGGATGAAGTCAAAATGATCTGTGCATAATTACACCCACTGTAAGCACAACGCTGGACTGGCCATCTGTACGCATGCTGTCATTAACTCTGAGGCACATAACACACACACACACACACACACACAGACTGCTGATGAGACATAATGTTGTTTGTGAGTCTAGGGTGGAAGAGGAAGAATATGAAGTGAGATCAGCCTGCCCTGTGTGTCAGAAAACATGTTGATCAGTGAAGACCTCAGATAAACTCTTATGAATTTTTCTGTCTGCCTCTACAGCTTAATAATAATGTTGGGGAGACGCGACTGGTTCCCATGGTAACTGTTACCAAGGGAGCTGAGTCCATCGTCTTGTTTAGTGCATTTCTGTGCTGGTCAAGTGTGTGTGTCCGTCCTGGACGTGGAATAGAAGCACCTGGAAACAGAGCAGTGAGCGGGAGGGGGTTTTTGCATTTGTGATTTTGAGGCTGTTTTTTCTCAGAAGAGGCAGAATGCTGTTTTGTCTTTGGTTTAGATTTCTTTTCTTTTTTAATTAGAAGGAGAGGCAGAAATAGTTAGGGGCTTTTGAGGTCGCTTGAATCTGGAAATCGAGAGTGACGTTTATCGAGCCACTGACGGTTATCAAGGAAACTCTCCCATTTCTGGTTTGTCAGGATTTACATGCTGCTTCCCCTCTGGTACACGCCAGGTGTTGAGTCATTGTATTTTTCGTGTGCCGAGAAATCCAGACGTGACACTTTCTCTGTAGAAGTTTCTCTGAAAGTGAAGTGGGCAGCACGCGAATGGGAGGAGTCAGTGAAAAAACAGACACACACACACACTCATCTTGCCATCATGTTTGTCATCCTCTTTTAACAGAAGCTGAAACAAACGGAAAATGAAGCTTTTCACTTAAACATACTGGGTCAGAGACCAGTAAAAGGTTTCAGTCAGTAGACTTGTTTTTGTTGACGAGGCTTGTGTGAGTCATGAGTTGGATACACGTGCCGTTCACACAAAATGACTGTGTGTCTGAGGTATATTTTAGGAGGCATGACTGAAACCGACCAGGTTTTTTAAATTGACTCTGTTCGTTTCACATCTGCAGAAACTCGTATTAGCCAAGTAAGGATCACTTTCATCTACTTCTTCACAGTCGAAGAAGCCTGTGAAACGCACATAGTTCATATCTGTTCAACAGGAAGCTTCAGCCTTCAAACCCCTCCCCAAGGCCTCCCTGACTCTCACAGACACACACACACTTCAGGGAGGCCTGCTTCCTGTGGCTGTGACGACAGCTTCCTCTTCCCGCAGTGATCTGTTCCTCTCTTTAACGTCACACACACACACACACACACACACACACACGTGCATTCTGATCTGTGCATCTGTTTGTGAGGGAGATGTGCCACACTAACCCAGTTGTGCGTTGTCAGTCACAGGCCCAGATGTCACAGTGGTGAGCGCAGGAGACAAAAGGGGCCTCGTGTTTTCATGTTTTTCTAGCGGCCCCTCCCCTCCTCTGCTCCTCTGCGTTTCTTTTTTCCACAAACAGACAAAAAAGTAGGCTAACTGTTCCTCATCAGTTTGTCACAGTGGGCCCGGAAATCAGTGTTTTCATCACTTGTAAAATCTTTGCAGCCAAAGCGTTTCTTTAGATTAAAAAATTGAATGGAAAAAGAGGTGTTGACACACTGAACAGCATGTTGACAGGCCGACCACCAACAGCCAGAACGTCACAGCGTTAGTCCGCTGGTTGCAGTTCACCTAAAGCTCTGCTTTCTCACTGCTGTTTCAAAATCCAGTTGATTTTGAAATATTCAGCCCAGCAAAGGTTAAATGTTAAAATTTTTGGTATTCCTCCCCTCTGTGCTTCACAGCCTCTCTCTGTCATGGCCTGAACCTAAAACAGATGTGATGCATACAGTATAGGGCAGAAGGAGACAAAGACAAATAAGAGCTTTTTTTTTGTGACAAAATGTTTACTCACATTTTTTAAGTAGGGCCAATAGGAGCTTTTATGTGTCGTCTTATGGCTGATGTGCTGCTGTTGGCTGTAGAAGACCTGGGTGTAACTGGGTGAGGGGTAAGGTAGGAGTTCTGTCCCCTGTATGTTGGCTTGTTGTGTTCAGATGCTAGCAGGAAATAATCAGCCATCATGGCGGTCAGATGCCTTCGTGTTTTGTGCGGGAACAATAGATGCTTGCTGTGTCCTCGGCTGACCCACTCTGCCCTGGATGAGCGCCCTTCTGATTTTCTGTGAATGTGATGAGGTTTAGCCCGCATCGCTGTCTTGGAACAGCACACACACAATCACTGACGTTCACATGCACACAAACAAACAAACACAACTGCGTACATGCACACACACGGAGCCTGGCAATGAGGCGAGGGTGGACGGATGCAGGGGCTGGCTTTTCCTCTCTGTGTGTGTGTGTGTGTGTGTGTGTGTGTGTGTGTGTGTGTGTGTGTGTGTGTGTGTGTGTGTGTGTGTGTGTGTGTGTGTGTGTGTGTGTGTGTGTGTGTGTGTGTGTGTGTGTGTGTGTGTGTGTGTGTGTGTGTGTGTGTGTGAGACAGAGAATTGCACAGTGTTTCCTCCAGAGCATGATCTCTATCTGGGACTGATTATGTAATGAGTTGAAGAGAGAGAGAGAGAAAAGACCATGCATGGCCTTTCCGTTGTCCTTGGCTAGAAATTTGGTGCTGCCAGAACTTTCCTTATTATCTGTTATCTGCCACGTCTCTCAGTCTTATCTACTCATTTCTTATCAGACCGGCCCCACTGTGACGTTACCACAGCACTAACAAATTCCAGCTGCCCGAGTTTAAACCCTGTAGCTTCCAGTGTTCAGGAGGATGATCCTCTCTTCTCTTCCTCTGCCATCTGTTGCTCTTTCCCCAGACTGTATTGATCCACATTACCTGTTGTAAAGAGTTAAATCTCAAATCATTCATCTTTTATTGAATTTTAAAGCAGGCGCAAAAATCTGCCACCAGGATGAGAGAAAGCTTGTTGAGTTATGAGCGTCCCTGCCTCCCCTCGTCTATCTGCAGTCTATTTTCCTCGCACAGCCTCAGTGTGGTTGTCTGGCTGAGGACCAGCACGGGCCCACGTTTGGCAGGGATGGCTGAGGGTGAATAAATTAAGGCTGCTGCACAGAGACAGACGTCATCTGAACATCTTCATTTCACCCCCACCCCCTCCTTTCCCAAAATCGTGTTAGTGACTAAGCAAGCTTCCCTATGCACGGCCCTTGTGGCTGCGCACTTGTGACTTGGTTTGTGTGTCATGTGGAATTATGGTCGTGTGTGTGTGTACCTTTTGTTGAACACCAACAAGCTTCTTGCTTGGCCTGGCTGAGGATAGTTGACACAGCTTTGTCTCTTTGCCAAAGCGTCGTACTTGGCCGTGACTCCCAGCTGATTGTTGGAGTTGCTGTGACACTAACTAACTTTTGCAACCACAGCAACAAGGGTGTTGACTGGAAAAGCTCTTTGGTGTCTGGTGTTGATGGGGGGATTTTACTTGCACAAGATGTACTATGGGGGAATTTTTGATGTAACCATTAATTGTGTCGTCACTTTGGTGGGAATTGATGTAGAACAGTTGTTTGTGTTTTAAAGCTAGCACTAGAGGAGATAAGGTCCTTCATTTTCTACTGAATCTAGAAAACTAAAACTAAACTCAATTGCAGAAAAAACACAGGCTTTTCTGTGGTAAAGATGAGAATAGAAACTCACCAATATTATCAGCATTGCCTCATGTCATCATTTCTCCTAAACTTGAGGTTTAGTAGTTTGGTTCTGAACTCGGCTATAAAACTCCCCTGCATCACATCCTGTTTGTCACATCGCAGCGCATCAAACTAAGCTGCTGCATAGGAAGCAGAAGTGACATCACACCGTCCGAGAAATTCCCGCTGCCATCACATTGGTGGCGGTGAAACCCGCCCCAGGTCAGCTGACTGTACACGGTGTCTCAGAAGGGTGGAGTTTATGGGGAGCAGTTTGGGGTAAGCCCTTTCTCTTAACCCTGAGTCATGGTGGGGTTCCCCCGAAAAAATGAAGTCCGCAACGCCCCCAACAGCCACAAACTTTCACTGTTCTCTCCTCGCACATATGTGTCATAGCTGGGACAACTACATTTTATCACTTTAGTATCATCTGATAGAACCCGAGATGGTATGTAACACTGTCTGCTGTCTGTGTACACGATCTGGTTTCAGAGTACTGAGTTTCTCACACTGTGCTGTGAGCAATAGGATAGCCAAGATAGCAACTGGGATAGACGGCTGTTTGGTCACAACAGACATAAACACACACCATCTATAAAAGCGGTAATTAGGACCTCGCCACCGTGTCCCTGTTTGCACCCGAGTCACAACTGGGTCTCTGCTATATCAATCTTATAGATCTCAACATTTCCCTCATGCTTTTTTTTTTTCCACACGTGATAGTTGACTTAGCCACCACTCTTCCTGTTAGCGCAGGATCAGCCGTGTTTGTGTGTCCGCTCGCCTGTTAAAGCTGCGCTGTCAGTCTCACCATTGTGTCTGTGTGAGAAGAGAAAGAGAGAGCGAGAGAACAAGAGACCCCCTCGCTCCTATTGTCTCGGCCTCCCTGCCTATTTACCCCTTTGTCTCTGAGCCTCCCTCAGGTTCTCCACCACTGTCCTAAAACCAGGTGTCATCTAAGAATTCAGAAAGCCAAGAGGAGGGAGAGTAGTGACAATACTGTCTGGCAGGTTGAAGAGGTTCTCCCTTCCACTCTCAACCCTGAATTACATCTTTGAGACTTAGGTTAATAAGAGGCAAGGCAGCAGCGTGGCTTCATGTTGTTTTTATGACAGCTTAACATGAATGTGTTTGTCGTCTCTGTCTTTCAGTGTTGAGGAGACCCCAGAGAGATGATTGGCAGCCGAAGCTGAGCCTTAACACAACTGTGAATCAATAACTTGCTGGTGCTACTCCAAAATGTAGGTATCTTTTTATCATTTTGCTTAAAACATGTCAAAAACAGTCTTGACAGTTAACAGCAGCCGCTCCGCCAGCCTATCTCTACACAGCAGCACGAGCCAAGAGATAGCCGGTGTGTGTATGCGTCACTGTAGAGTGAAGCAGCCCTCCTGACAGGCTAAAAGTGGACAGCGATTGAAATACCCCCTACTGGGCTTTAAATAGAGACAGTGTGCTCCAGAGTTGGTGGGAGGAAGAAAGGAAGAGAATAGGGACTGGTGGGAGGACTGTGTATGACCACAGCTAATCTGGGAAAACCGGTGGAGGAGTGCTGAGCAAGACAAATGAATCATAACCTGTGTCTCTTCGCACTGTTACTCGCCAATTAAATCATTATACCTGACTTGGTTTTACCTTTAATTTTCATGTCAGCAGAAGTATACCGTGGTTCACTATTTTTTTTCCAGTACCGGTGAATGTTTGGTGTGAGCACATCCTTCTCAGCCTTTGTCAGGAATCTCTTTTGTTGTATTTTTTTTTAATCAAAGTACTTTTAAATGTGGACTTCTTGACTTGTATTTTGACACCTTCTGTCTTTTGTGTAGCGTGCGTGTGTGTGTCCAGTCGGTGCTTCAGAAGGCAGGGAGGGGAGGGAGTTATCGCTCCGCTTCTTTTATGCGTTTTCCCTTCAACCATTTTCCTTTTGTTGTCTTCATGTATGTGTGTATATGTGGGTGTGTGGGAAGGTGTGTGGGCGTTTCTATGGCACAGTTCCTACTCTCCACTCCACCTCCCTCCATCCCTTCCCTCCTCTCTATCTCTTCTCCTTAATCTATCCTTCCATCCTGTTCAGACCGTCTGTCGCTGCTGCCCCCCTCTCCCTCTCCATCACGCCTGCCGTAATGAGATTAAACCTTAGTGTATCCACCAGGCATGCACACATCCTTCAGATCGCTGCAGCACGCACACACACACACACACCGTATCAGCCACATAAGAGAACACACTCTTCTCTTTCACATGCACTACACCAGCACAAGCCTGACACGAACATGCAGCTTGCACACTTGGCATTGCTTCCAACCCACATACACTTCCACACACACACTTGGCACCTGACCAAAGCCTCTCACTCGCAGTCTTTCCCTCTGTCTGTCTTTATCAGAAGGCCTATAGTAAGGATTACAGTAACCCCAGGTCTGTCCTCATAGGTGAGCTCCCTACTGAGCCATCTGGGCCCCTGTAATAATCCCTCATTCTACTGACTGGTTTACTTGCGCCTCCTACAGGCTGCCTGACACATGACAGTCACATGCAGACAAAGACAACTTTCATAATGTGGGACTATACTAGTGCTACTTTGGGGGAAACTAGGGTAGAAGCACCAGACATTTGAAATGTGGGAATTAGCTGTAAATAAGCAGATGATTTTCTGGCATTTATTGACTTTACAGTATGTCACCATCGCACAGATTCTCATAGTGGCTCTCCTGTTCTTATCCGTCTCTTTCTAGCCATTAGAGATTTAGGTTCTCGGTGCTGAGGACAGAGGAGTTGGACAGGACAGATATTCTCAGTGTTGGAGTGAGGCCCTCTCTGTGCTGCAGTGGAGGGCTTCACAGACACAGTCTGGTGAGTACACATGCTCTCATTCACTATAATCTAATATAGATTATAGAAATATTAGAATATTTTAATACTTGTTTGAACTTGAAACTATAATCTTGGCTTTTTTGAGCGGTCGTCTAGCTTATATATAGCAGTCTAAAAGTAACATTTAACCTAAAATTTGAGTCTGGATACTCCGGCTGCAGTCTATAATTTTGATGCACTAACTAGTAATTGCAGTGCAATGCATTTTTAAGGTAATCTGTTGAACCCTGGTGTGTTTGTTGTATAATGTAATGTTATGCCCTATGACCCCAAAGGATGCTATAATATTTAACAGTTGATATTACTTTATATCAGTAACACACAGTCATTAGACTATTAAACTATTCAATAGTTCCCCCTTAGGTAATTATCACTTTGTCAAACTGTAAAGCATTTTAAAATGTATCCCCCCTCCTTCTGCTGTCCACATGTTCCTGTATGTGTGTCCATTTGTTAATTATGTGATTTTCTTTACGACTCGTTGTAGGCTGGATGCATCACGCAGTAGAGCAGTTTGGCGGGCGTGGCACACGGGATTCCTTCCCTCTGGATGGACTCAGCCGGGGACCGTGGGCTCCCGTGGGCGGCCGCGCCTGGCAGCCACCTGCCAGGTCTGTTGCCTTGACAATGCGTACACAAAAACTTTCCCCAAGCTGCTTTGTTAACTTTAATCCTTCAGGTCTAACCTGTAATTAGAAGAGAAGGAGTGTTTTATCTTTTTAGAGCAGAACTGAAGTAGAATCTTACATTTACCACCTCGGTGTGAAAAATGCTTTGATATGTTTTACAAAACTGGGTTCATACCATTAGGTGTTCGCCTGGAATGAATCAACACCAGCTCCTTCCCCATCTACCTCCTGGTCCTATGGGCGGACTGAACCATCCCAGTAAATTCTTTAGTAATGGGTAAGTGCACAAACTGATCGGTGAAAAAAAGAAGATAGTGGAAGTACGTTTGGAGTAATATGTTTTTTTAATTTTTTTGCAGCCCCATGCGAGGAGGTGAGAAGCTTGAGCTCTCACAGCCAATGTTGCCAGGTCTGCAGAGGGAGCAGCAGAGACCTCCTCCTCATCATCATCATCTTCACCCTCCACCTCCCCACAGAGCCTGGGAGCAACTAGACCAGCTGTATGAATCCCATCTTCCTCCTCAAGGGCATTCTGTTGTGCCTCTGCCCAATGAGCACTCCCTTCGTCTCCATAATGGAAGCTACGCAGGCAGTGGAGGACCTCCCCTCAATCCACATCTTCCCCCCAGCAGGCCCAACCAACTGCTGAAGGTGAGCTACAATTCTTCTAATCATTTCACAACAGCGTTTTGCACTGAACAGTTGTTCATAGGTTAAAATAGCAAAATGTCTCTATTCATGGTGTGTTTTCTGTCTGCTTAGTTTGGGGGTCCTCAGGAGCAGCTTGTTCCCAGGGGTCCACAACTGCTGGGAGATGACATGTGGGCTCAGGTGCACCAGGTATGAGCTCTCTAATTGGTTATGATCATGTTTCATCATCCATATAGACTCATAATAGTCTATTCTGTCTGTCACTGCTGCAGTCCTCTCCAGTCAACGTCCTTGTCACTGGGCCTTGGCAGAAAATTCCAGTAAAAATACAGTTTGACGTTTGATCCTTTTGGTTTTCGTGTTAACAGCAGAGGGGCTACCTTGGGAAGATGCAAGGGGGACAGCTGAAGAGACCTGGCCCTCCGCTGGGGGAGCACTCCGTCATCCAGCATACTCCCATACCATCCCTGCACCTGTCCTCCCGCCCAGCTGCTGAGGACTGTCCCAGCCCCAGCAAGAGGAAAAAGAGTTCAGATCAGGTATCAGAGGACGAGTCTTTTTTCATTTACACTTTTTTTTTTTTACACTTTATTTTGTTGTTGTCATTATTAGTCAGATTTTATTGTGAAACACATCGTAATGTCCCACTCTGTGTGCAGGTCTCCCATCCTGGGCAGCGATTCTCCGGCCCAGGCCAGTCTTTATCACAGCATCAGTCATCAGTCCACCATCTCCCTCCTAAACCAGCCTTCTGGAACCCCTTTCACAAGGACAACACTCCCTGGCAGCCACAGGCCGCTGACCGCAAGAACCCACCTTCACAGGAGTTCCAGGTCCGAACAGTATGGAAATATGCCTTTACTGGATATAGGCTACATAGAGCTATATATTGACCGCTATCAAAGGAAATGCCTTCATTGGATTGATTGGTGCCATAAGGAATATTGATTTCTGAATCTCTGAGTATTGTAAATAACATAAACGCCAAAATTGATTTCCTTGTTCCTGTTTTATTAGGTAGCAGCAGTGATCAGATCCTTCTGTTAATCTTCTATTTCTCTAATCATCTTTTGTTGTATTATTGCTCTTTCTCAATTGTCTATCAGGAAACCCACAAACAAGGAATCGGCAGCTACACCCAGAAGTCGTCTCCTGCCTCTTCCACTCCTTCAACCCTCTCTCCTCAACAAAACTCCTCCTCTCCTGGTAGCTACAACCATGGATGTGCTACAAAAGACACGTTCCAAACTCAGGCTGTAAACCAGTCCCTTCACTCCTCCTACCCCAGCTCCAAACTGGGGCCTGCTCTGCCCTGCCAGGCCATGGAGCCTCGTGGTATTCACAGCCAGAGAGGCCCTCTCATCGTGGGCCAAGGTGGCAGCCAAGCTACCTCTCACACAGCATCCACCCCAACCAGGGAAGACAGAGATCCACACCTACATGCCCAATTATCACCAGCAAACCCTCCTGCATCCAGCAACAAGAGCAGCAGCAACAGCCGTGTGCCTTACAGCCACTTCCAGCCTCATCCAGGGCTGGGGCACCAGGGCCCCCCTCCACCTCCTCCTGCCAGCAACACCTCAGTACCTCAGCAAAGTGGGCTCCATGAGGCCTGGAGATACCAGAGCAGGCCCAGCAGTCACTCGTTGGTGAGTACAAATCATTTATGCAATAGTTATTTGTACCATGTGTATTAAGTATACTGTGTAATTCCTTATGGAATTATTTGTGTTATGTCTGATATAATCTCTACGTGATTAGGCTGATCATATAACATGCATTCATTGAAACTTGCTCTGTATGTGTCTCTTAAGGATTCGGGCATCTACAGGCCTCCAGGAGTGCTACCTCAGCGCCAGCAGAGCCACAATCAGGCTGTGGACAGTCGGGTTCTGGTTCCCTCCCAGCATCACTCTCACATCAGCCCCGCTCTGCCAACAACCAACTCTACACGTACCCCTGTCATCACCCCCAATCCTCCCATGTCACAGTCCTCCTGCTCCATCAGCGGCTTTAGCAGCAGCACTGGTGCTATAACTGTGGCTGGTGTCTCCACAGCAACCACATCACCCCCTGCTGGTTGCCATGTGAATAGTGGCAGCAGTAATAATAATATTAGTTGGCAAAGAAGAAGAGAGCCAGCACCCCAAATCTCCTCCAGCACCGTCCCTCGTCCCACCGCTCAGCTGGATGCTCTGCTGCAGCCTGGGTGTCAGGGGGGCCAAGCTGCCACTGCCAGCCATTCCCACCAACAAGGGCTACCCAGACCACAACAACATGGACCCACCAAGTCCCAAACCACAAAGGGGAAGACATCATCCTATGCTCAGGCTGAACTGGAGCATGCCTTTTCTCCATCATCATCATCATCATCTTTGTTCTCCTCAGGGCGCCAGCGGGCCGGAGACAGTGTAATTACAAGCAGAGTTTCGAATCCTCTTCCCCAGTCTCCTCCTGCGAACTACCAAGCTCCTCATTCGGCTGTCCATCCGGGCCGTCAGCCTTCAAGTCCAGCCCTGTCCTCCAGACTGGGGCATCAGCCAAACTCTGGCTCAGCCCAGGCTTACTCTCAGCAACACATTCGTCCACCAGCCCCAGCCCTGGTCCCCCAGTCCATCGAAGAGGCTCTAGATAAGCTTGATGCTGAGTTAGAGGGACATATGCAAGCTGAGGAGAGACGGAAGAGGGATAAAGAGGAAGACGAGAGAAAAAAGAGAGAAGAGGAGAGACGAAAGAAAGAATGGGAGATGAAACAGAAGCGGGAAGAGGAGAAGAGGAGGAAAGAGTTTGAAAAGAAGGAGGAGGAGCGAAAAAAGAGAGAATTGGAGAAACAGGAGGAAGAGAGGAGACGGAGGGAATGGGAGAGGCAGGAGCAGGAGAGAAAGAAGCAAGAAGAGGAGAGGAAGAAGAGAGAAGCAGAGAGGCTGGAGGAGGAGAGGAAAAGGAGAGAATGGGAGAAACAGGAGGAGGAGAGGAAAAGGAGAGAGTGGGAGAGACAGGAGGAGGAGAGGAGGAGGAGAGAGTGGGAGAGACAGGAGGAGGAGAGGAAAAGGAGAGAGTGGGAGAGACAGGAGGAGGAGAGGAAAAGGAGAGAGTGGGAGAAAAAGGAGCGGGAAAGGAAGAAGAAAGAATGGGAGAGGCAAGAGGAGGAGAAGAGAAAGAGGGAAGCAGAGCGGCAGGAACAGGAGAGGAAGAAGAGGGAGCTGGACAGGCAGGAGAAAGAAAAGAAAAAACAAAAAGAGTTGGAGAGGAAAGAGGAGGAGAAGCGGAAGAAGAAGGAAGAGGAGCTGAGCAGTGCAAAAGGCAAAGAGCAGACTGCCATTGAAAACCTGGAGCGCCTGCTCTCTGGCACCACGTCCCCGCCCCCACCACCTCCTCGTCTCTCCTCTGTTGCTGCACCTCCTGCTGGGCCACCGCCCTCCAGCTCCCAGGCTTCACACTCATTCCCGTGGCTGAGCCGTGGCGGCGTTCTCCCTTGTCCCCCCGGCCAGATGCCCAGCACCACTTCTCTAGAAAGACTGCGTCCGCCTCCTCTTACACCTCAGACTGAGTATGCACGAGAGAAGCAGAGGCAGAGAGAGTTGTGGAGCAACAATGGCGGAACGACATTCGGTCCCACATCAACACACAATACCTCAGGGATGAACCAGCCGGTGTACCCCAACAAGCCCCCGGTAATGCAAGCCGCACCAAACCAATCCAAAGACTCGGCCAGGGAGAGAGATGGCAGCCAACACTCTCTCCCCACCATGGCACTTAGAGAGCCCCCTAAACTCTATCAGGCTTTTCCAAGAGAAAACCTGCCACCCCCACCTTTGTCTACCAGCTCCACAGGGGGAATCCTCCAGAAGAAGGTGACAGGAAGTGGGTTGGAAAATGACTCTGACAGTGCTCAGTTTGAGGAGGAGTCCTCGGAGCTGTCCACACTCCTCCCTGACGGTCTGGCGAACATTATGGCTATGCTGGATGAATCTATCAAAAAGGAAGAGGAGATGTATAACAATGAGACGACTGGGACCGCAGGTCTCCTAGACAACTTCTCCCCTAGTGTCCAACCCATCAAGAGCTACCTGTGTGCCCCAGACCTCATCCCAGCACTGAAGCATCAACCCAACCAGGAAGACTTTGGGTCCAACCCCCATGCCAGCCCTCCTGTGCTCAGCCGCCAAGGTTCTCTGGCATCGCCTTGCAGCCGGACATCTTCTCTCAATGACGAGGATGAGGACTACCTTAAACCTTCTGCACATGTCCCACTGAATCCTAAACATCCAGTGGACATTGGAATGGGAGTAGGGAATACAAACTACCGCCACAGCGACCTAGCTAAACTTTATGGCCTCCCTGAGCGGACTAAAAGCGAGGCAGATGAGGCTGAGGAGGATGATGACGAAGAGGATTCAGAGACCCCATCTTGTTCTCCACCTCCACAAAGACCCCACCTGCACCAAACAGGTGTTAACAGCATGTTCAAATCTCTCGCAACAGTCCTGGGGAGCCAGAAGTATGCGTACCGTGGCGGGCCTTTCGGGAGACCCCCTCCTTCGGCTTTACTCGGGGTCAAATATTCCTCTTCATTGTCACTAGGTCCTGATATCTGCCGCCAGCAAGGTAGCTCTCCCACATCAGATTCAACCAATCCACCCTTCAGTCCAGCTGTCCCCCCTCCAAAGTCCTCGCCTCCTCTAATGGAAGACAAAAAACTAAAAATAGAGGATGTCGATATCTGGAGAGATGATGGAATAACAACAGAGGAAAGGATCAAAAAGGAGTGTGTTCCTGCCATAAAGCCTGTTAAAGTGATCAAGGAAGAGCCATTGACAACTATCTCTGAGTCTTCTCTGGCAGAGTTGGGCAAGAGCTGCGAGGTCATGCTGAGTCGGCAGTCGCTTCCTAACAAGAACTGCCTGGATAAATCGGAGAGTCATGGTAAAGCAGAGGACAGACACAAACCTGAGAAAGTAAAAGAACACAAAGAGAAAGACAGGAACCGGGATAGAGAGAGGGAGAAAGAAAAGAAGAGGAAGCATGGTCACAGCCACAGTAGCAGCAGGAAGCATGAAGATAGAAAAGAAAAGAAGCATAGGGAAAAGAGAGAGGAGACGGCCTTTTCTTCTTCATCGTCATCATCCTCTACAACTCATTCCAGCTCCAGTCACAAGCGGCACAAGGATGGCAAGAAGAGGGATCGCAGAATTCTTGGAGACCTCGACCTGCAGCGTAAGGAGGGTTCCGAGAAGAACCGGAGTCATTATGAAAAGGATAAAAAGAAACGAACGGACGCTTCAGGTGCTAGCTCCACCAGTGAAGGGGAGCATGCGGAATGGAGCTCAAGAAATTCTGGAGAGAGATCATCCGAGCACAGAAAAGGCAGTGAATCCGGTTCCTCTTTAGGTTCCACAGACTTTTTGAAACTGAAGGCACTGTCAGATGGGCCACCAAAGGAGCTGAAGATACGTCTGATCAAAGTGGAAAGCGGGGACAGGGAGACCTTCATCACCTCCGAGGTGGAGGAAAAGAGGATCCCATTGGAAGAAATCACCATCAAGAACACTGCCAGTGAAATCATCAGGTCCTGCAAGTAAGTGCACTGTGGAGGAAGACTTCATTATGGTTTTTAGTTATGCTTTATTCATAGCTCTAGGATTTATCATTCAGGAGATTTCTAATTAGCACCTCTTATTACTACACAGTCTAAGTTACCTTTCAGATATTTCTGTATATACATTATTGATAAAAACCTGTGTAATATCAGACTTGTTTTTCATCTTTCCCTTGTTCTAGGGGTGCCAGAGTGAAAGGGAAGTTCAGAGAATCTTACTTGCTCCCAGCCTTTTCTGTCAAGCCCATCATGAACTCAGAGGAACCTATTCCCAGAGAGAAACTCAACCCTCCTACACCCAGCATCTATGTAAGTCACATCTAGTCTGGTCTATCACATAATAAAAAATAGTGTATGGACATTTGATACATGATTGCACTGTTACCCAAAAGTGAAATACACATACCAAACAAGCATCTTCATTCTCACCCGAATTAAAATAAAAACATAACCTTTAAATTAGCATATGTTATTTATGTAAATAAAGTAGTGATTGATAAATGTTGATAGATTTGCAGTTATAACAATTCTGTACACTTTCTTACTCTCTCACCCCCTTTACTGTTGAATGTCCGGATGAAAACCACATAAAACACATTCTTAAAAGCAAAATAAAACAAGGCTTAATATATATTGTACAAAAAAAGTTTATTTTGATACAGTATGTTTAAACTTCTGCCCCCTTGTGGCTCTTTTACATTACACTGACGTCATTTTTCTTTTCCATAGTTGGAGAGCAAGAGGGATGCCTTCTCCCCGGTGCTGTTGCAGTTCTGTACGGACCCCAAGAATCCTGTTACTGTCATCAGAGGCCTGGCTGGATCTCTACGCCTCAGTAAGTTTATACTAAATTTACATGAAAAATGCATGATAAGCACTCTTGATATTTCTGGCAAATTATCTCTAGGTAAAATAAGTATGAAATGCTACATAAACATTTAATTAATGAACTGCCTCAGAAGCATGTTCCTAATCTTCTTGTTTTTTTTTTTTTTTTAGACCTGGGACTGTTTTCCACAAAGTCACTGGTGGAAGCCAATGCCGAGCAGGCGGTGGAGGTGAGGACTCAGGTGCAGCAGCCTGCTGATGAGAACTGGGACCCCAGTGGAACGGCTCAGGCGTGGCCGTGCGAGAGCAGCCGCTCCCACACCACCATCGCCAAGTACGCCCAGTACCAGGCTTCCAGTTTTCAGGAGAGTCTGCAGGTAAAGGATAATACACTATCATATGTTTCAGATATTTAGAGTCTGGATTTCTATGTGACATTCAGCGGATTAACATGTCTGTCATTCATGTCTTCAGGAGGAGAAAGGCAGCGATGAGGAGGACGATGAAGAGGATGAGAAGGACAAGAAGCCATCCACCAGTTCTGATACACCCAGCAAAGACAACTCTAAAGAAAGCAGGTAAGGACGTTGTTAAAAGGAACTTATGGTTCAATAAAATATTTAGTCCCTTAGTTTGAGTGCCTGTATGTTTCCTCTTCCTCAGTGGTGAGCAGAAAGCAGTGGGAAAGATCATTAAATTTGGAACCAACATTGACCTCTCTGATCCCAAGAGGTGAGTAACTTCAACACACAAACTGCATTGCCCTCTAGTGGTCATCAACATTATTGTGGTTAAAGCTCTTGTGTTATTTGTTCACACATCACTAAAGATGTTCCTACCCAATTTTTTTCCTGCTAAGGTGGAAGCCGCAGCTGCAAGAGTTGCAGAAGTTGCCAGCTTTCATGCGTGTAGCATCCAGCGGAAACATGCTGACCCACGTTGGACACACCATCTTAGGCATGAACACTGTCCAGCTCTACATGAAGGTTCCGGGGAGCCGAACACCAGGTAAAAAACACAACACACTCCTGTCTGTAATTATGAGGCATTCCTCTACGCAAATGTCCATACTTTTATACCTATATGAAAGAGAATTTTCCGTCCTCATTCAATAGGTCACCAGGAGAACAACAACTTCTGCTCAGTGAACATCAACATCGGCCCAGGAGACTGCGAGTGGTTCTCTGTCCATGAGAACTACTGGCATGCCATCAGTGACTTCTGTGAAGAGTGAGTCAAAGCTGACATATCTTGAATTTATTTATAATTTACACAGGTTTTACTGCTTTAGATAGATATCTGATGTTTTCTTTTTCTCTGCCAAGAAGACAGGGGGTAGACTATCTGACTGGGTCCTGGTGGCCGGTGTTGGAGGACCTCTACAAGGCCAACATCCCTGTGTACCGCTTCATCCAGCGGCCGGGAGACTTGGTGTGGATCAACGCTGGGACTGTTCACTGGGTTCAGGCAGTAGGCTGGTGCAACAACATTGCCTGGAACGTTGGACCTCTCAGTGGTAAAGAACTAACTTCTACATGATTACTTTCAACACTAATTCGTTCAAGAAAGAACGTGTTTCATCCTTCAACCTTCCTTCATGTGGATCTGCAGCTTACCAGTACCAGCTGGCCCTGGAGAGGTTTGAGTGGAATGAAGTGAAAAAGGTCAAGTCCATAGTTCCCATGATTCATGTGTCCTGGAACGTGGCCCGCACTGTCAAAACCACCGACCCAGAAACCTACAAGTTGATCAAGTAAGTTCAACCTGTGGCAGACAGATCGTTAAATAAGATTTTCTTAATATTTATGCTACCTTCATTGACTATCTCAAAAACACTATTACCCCTAAGGAAAGTAGAATTTCAGCACTGGATTATTCAATTCTTTTTTAGCTGGGTTACTATTCTTTTTTAGCTGGGTTACTATGTCACAGTTGTAATATACTTTTTAAAGTAATGTTAAAAGAACTTTATTTATATTAAAGTTGTTGTCTTTACCTTCCTGCCAGACACTGCCTGCTGCAGTCCATGAAGCACATGCAGATTCTGCGGGACCAGCTGGTTGCTGCGGGCAAGAAGATATCCTATCAGAGTCGAGTCAAAGACGAGCCTGCCTACTACTGCAATGAGTGTGACGTGAGTCCCTGCCACTCAAAACTATTCCTGTCAGAGATACAAACAGTAGAAGTGTGTATGTATAATAGGTGCAGTCTAACAAAATAACCCTGCAATACATTTTACCTTTGTGGACTTATTATATAGAGTGTTTAGTAAAACTAAGGTGCTGCTTTTACTTGTCTTTGGAGGATGTAGTTTACGGTGTGCCGCTCACTTTCCTACAAAAAATGCCACTTGACTTCACACATAACTTTAGCCAAAACCTTTAGCTGCACCACCTGATGTGATAAAACATGATTTAAATGTTTCTCCTCTGTTACAGGTGGAGGTGTTCAATTTGTTGTTTGTGACAAGTGAGAACAACAGCAGGAAGACGTATGTGGTTCACTGTGAGGACTGTGCCCGTCAGCGTAGCCCCAACCTGACCAACGTGGTGGTGCTGGAGCAATACTCCATAGAGGAGCTCATGAATACATACGACTCCTTCAGCCTGGTAAGCAAACACTCACCTGTTTTCTGACCCGAATGCAATAGTTGCCAGTAGTGCCGTCCATCTCAAAAGAAGTTGGCCTTTCCTTTCTGACCTGTAACAAAAATACTGGTTAAAATGACATTACGGAGTCATACAATAATCGTGTTTGTTGGGTCTCGTCTCACCAGGCCTCCTCCTCCTCCCGGTGACAGAACTCCCCTCCTGCGTCTCCCTCAGCCATAACCAAAACTCCTGCAAGCCAGGACAAAAGACACAGTTTCACTTTGGTTTTCAACTTACCCTTCATTATTTAAGATCATTTTTGCTACTACTACTACTGCTAATACTTGCCGAACAGCCAGTTGAATACGTTTACTCATCATTACTGTTTACAAAAAGAAATACCAAGCCGCCAATAAAAAAACAGTTTACTTTTCAAATGGTGCTTTCAACCAGACGCCCTGGAAACAGTGAAGTTGACAACCAGGGGGCAGTCGGTGCTGCCATTGAACAAACTGTGGAGGGTAGGGTGTTTTTTTCTGTCAGTACCAGAAAGAAACATTTTCTGTTGTCTTGAATACTGAAATTTGTACATGCTGTTTGCAATTTTTGTGGGGTGCTGTCTTTTTTAAAAAATAATTGTTTTGTTTTTTTTTCTAAACTAGATCAGCCTAGATATATACCACATTGGCCTTGTCACTTGTATTTAGAAAAGAGAAAATGAAAAATACTAATAATAGAGATATGAACATTTTTCTAAAGCATTAAGAATTTTTAAAAAATACAATTGTTTGGAATGCTTCAAAACATACGGGTTTAACGACTTTGGTTGTTTTGGGGGGGGACTTCATTTGTCTTTTAGAATCTTGTATGTGTTGTAAATCTTGTGTTTTTATGAATTATACTTTTATTTCTTCCAGAGATTATTATTCAGTTGTCACACATCATCAGGTCTTTCTGTTCATTACTTCTATCTCTGAAAAAAGAAAGGAAAAAAAATCATTGTCATCCGGTGTTTGTGTGTTGTACCTCTTGATTGTTTTTGTTCCAATATGCAGACTTAGTATTTCCTGGATTTTTTTTTTCTTTTGTTGGCATTGTACATTTAATTTAAAACATTTCCTCTATTTATTGGATATCAATGTTCTCCCTTTTTAATAGGGTTGTACAAGTTTGAATTTTTGTTTTCTTATTTTTTAATGGTGACCGATTGCTCTGTAAGAACTGAAATGTGGGGTTGTGTGTCCGCGGGAGTGGAGGCTGCTGTTTCTCTGGTGCTTGCCTCTCCTGACTCCTGCCTTTTTCTCCTGATATATATAAATGATATCTTTATCTTGAATATAACGCCACCTTTCCTGTAGACGATAGGCACACTGCTCACGTAGAGAAGATGACTAATGGAATGCTGTGTTTGTATGCTCATTAAGGAAAAAAAAACATTTTTCCAAAGTGTTTCGAGAAATGGTAATTTTTTTTATTATGTAGGGGGTTTTAGACAAGATTATTGATTTTATATCTGTTGAATATGATAACGGGATAGATGGTGCTAAATGTTCTCTTTGAACAACTTTTTTTTTCTGTTTGTCTTCTTAAAATGAGAATTCTATTTTTCCTGTTGCAATATTACCTTACCCTTTTCCTTCTCTTTGTGGTCATTTATTTATAACTGCACTGTTTAGAGAATTCACACAGACATACTTGCAGACACACACACCAAACTGAGCCAGACATGTCTTAAACACTTGTGAATTTGTGTGACATTACTATGACCAATAATAATAAACACTTTTTGATAAACCCAGAAATGACCAGCTTCTCTCTGAAATGTCCAGTATTTCGACACTGTGCACCACAATCATTAACATACACACTTTTTATATCAAGTTACATAATATGAACTATTAGAATATATCACACACTAGACTCAATTCCTCTGTTATCAAACAATGCAAATCAACGTATATCATAGAAAGCAGCACGAAGTGTGAATTAAAGGTGTTTCAGTTTCAATAATTGGGCTATGCTAATGTCATTTTACATTCTGTGGCAGTATGCTGTAACAAGTGCCAATCCTGGAAGTCTACTCTTGCTGAAAAGATATTTTTTACAGTTTTATGCACAATTGTATTGTATTCCTAGATTTCTGTGAACAGAGGGTTGAAGCTCAACATCACTATCTTATTTGCCACCACACACACATCAAATGACTCTCAGACCTTATTAAATCCAATTAGATGGTTCTCTCACAACGACAATCCCCTCAGCTGTGACAAATGTTTGGCAGCACTTTGTCGTTCACGTCCTCACCTTCAGCTTGCTATTGTTAGAAATGCGTGTGAGAAAGTAAGACTTGAGTCAATGAAAAAAAAAAAAAGTTTCCATTTAGCACACAGCATCCAGGGTAAACTAAGGAAGGAGATTGTACAAGCGGCAAAACTTCAGAGATAGCGGAGCAGGAAATAGCAGGGAGCACTAACAAGACATGCCCAAACTTCAGTTTCCTCACTGATCATTCAAAACAACTTTTCAAGCTGATTTCTTGGTCTCTAGAATTACTGCTTTAACACAAAAATAAAGTTTTGATGTGAGATGGAAATTAATTTACACACCCATAGCCATTCTATTATACACATAAAGTGCTGCAATAGTGAATATCTTCATGCAACATGAAAGATTATGTCCCTGTATGACAAGGACAGACTGAAACTACAAAATTATTGTAAATGTAAATTCAAACATGTATCTTGTATCTAAACTTCTTTAGAGCACTGGAAAGTTTTATCTTGAGTATTTTCCAGAGTTTGTCTTTCCAGAGCAGTTATTAAACTGTAACTGAGCTCCAGAGCCCGACTAAAAACAATGAGTGGCGGAGCGTTGGCAGGTCACTGTGTCCTCAGGTCAAGTAAGAGGCCACAGGGTCATCAGAGAGACACAGCATTACTGGACAGACTGAAGGAAATCCTGCTTCAGCTCACACAGGAAAACCTCCTCCGTCCCATCTGTCCACTCCGCTGCGGTCAGGTGACGATGGGACGAAGGCTCGTCCCTTTGCAAAGACAAAATACTTCAGCTGCACAATCATCACTTCACGGTGTAATCATGAAACTTTGAAGCTTGTTTATGGTACTTCTGTTGACCACAGGAGGAAAGATTATATAAAAACTATTCCATTACAAACGTTTCTATACACAGAAGATCAGGGGAAGGCACAACAATGTTCCAAAGAACTCACTATTATCAAATGAACGACTATAGATAATAAAATACTGTTAGCGGTGTAACTGGTTCCCTATACAACAGTCTGCAATAATGACTGCATGGGGACTAACGAAGGGCTGGGGGTAAATACAACATTGCAAGCTCAAAGTAGAGGAAAAAGGGTAGAAAATCACGATCAGACAAGAATAATTACTGAGCTTATGCTCTGATCTTTTCTTATCATTTAACTGATTACTGCCTTCCTCTATCTCTTTGTTCTTCTTACTTCATCCTCCTTTTCTAATCTTGTTTTTTTTTATCTCAACCACATCTCTTGATAATGCACATTTCATCTTCCATTCTAAACACTGCTGACTGTAGTCTCGTGCTTGACTGCACACCATCTTCTCTTTATATTATATAACGTGTTTAAAGGCTTGCACTGCCCATCTTACTAACCCCAAGGTTTCACCTTAGCTGAAACATTAATTCAGCTTCTCCACGCACTTTTTCTCAGCCTAAACAAACTGCTTCCAAACTTCATATTATTAAACTGATTGGGAGTAAAAAAAGTTCTATTTCACAACTATGTGAACTTAATTTTGTTATTCACTTTGAATGATCAGACTATTTACAATAAACTAGGTTTATGTTTCAAAGTTCGAGGTTTAGTTGCATCACGTCATAAAAACAGGATGTTTTGAGGGCAGAAAGGTGACTGAGAGACAATGTCCTTCACAAGGAGGAAACAGGCCGAGGAAAACAGTGTCCTCTATTCTAAATGTACTTCAGTAAACCATTTTCAGCTTCACAGGTGCTAATGAAAACATTATTTCATTTCATTATACAAAATGTGTACTTCCACATTAAAATAAAAAAAAAAACATTTATCAAGACCATAACAGAAGAGATCAGCAGCTACAACAGAATAGCTTAATTTTCCTGAAAATAGTTTTTAGTTTGAGATCCTAAAAACTAAGAGTACAGAGTGTGTGGCAGCAAGAACAACGGAAGGAAAAACAAGGAAAACTTTACTGTACAGACAAAACTGGGGGATGCAATAACTTTCACAATGATACAAATAAATCAGATACCCCATCTGATAATCATAAGAAATCTAATATATATAATATATTTAAAGGTGAATGCAATGCACGTTCCATATAAAACCATTAACCATGGAAGCATCTACACAAGCACAAAAAAACTAAATTCATATGAAGTGTTTGTTTCTTCTTTTTTTTTTTTTTTTAAATATGAATAAACTACATATACTTGAGTAATTTAAAGGTCCCTGTGAGAGTTCTTTATAATGCATAGCAGGAAGAGGGCACTGTTTCTTCACAACAGATGGATTCAAAGCTTCTAGCAAATGCTGGAATGAAAATCACTCTCACCTCTTAACACTTTTCAATATACCAACCAAACATCAATTGCATAAGATATTAGCTAGCAATCTTAGCTAGCAATCCTGATCTTTTTTTAGGCCAATTACACCAAGACATCATATTCTTATGCATAATATTTGAATACTAACAATACCACATGGAAAAAAAAAAAAAAACACCTAACCACTCAAGCTTTGGCACAGAGAACAAAAATTCTGATGAGACAAATGCACAAGATGCACACGTTTCATTTTTTGGGAGAATACATTTTCAGTCATTTAGAAAAGAATAGATTACAGTGGTAAATAATATTGCCCCCCTTGGTCAACACAAGCTTAACTAAAACTGAATCATATGTTTGACACTGTGGTTTATCTTCTCCACTATTAAAACACACCGAGTCCGTCTGTGCTGCCCTTCCCCCTTGTTCCCTACTTTCTGGACCCTCAACTTATCAGTCAAGGCCCCTCACTCTGACCCCCACCATGCAACACCCAGCCCCCATTGCAAGAGGGACAGGGTAAAGAGGGGGTGTAGCATGTCCTGGATATGAGAGGTGGAATGTATATACTGAGAGGAGTGGTTGGAGAGAGGTAGGGGGGCTGATAAGCCTTGTGGGTGGAGAAAGAGGGAGAGGGAGAGGGATGGATGCAGGGAAAGCAGGAGGAGGGAAGAACAGACAGCACAGAGGACTCACTCAGTTTGGGGCAAAAAAGAGGAGGGCGGACAGACAGAAAAGTCTGGCATACTTAAGACAAAGACCTCACTGCCTCTGAGTGAAGTTTGTTTTCAGCAGCTGAGGAGGGAGCATCTCTGCGCTACTGCTTCCATCTCCACAGCAGAGGAATTGGAGTTTGTGTGTGGAAAAGAAAACAGAAACTCCAGGATTTAATCAGCTCTACTGATAACTCTATAGCAGAGAGAAGAAACAGCAGGAGAGCAAAGCTGCAGGAAGTCAACAAACCAACATTGACTAGACAAGACTATTTCACCAAAAAATAGTAGTAGGACTTAAAAGAAAATCAAGAGTAGTTTATTAAAGTGTGCGCGGGAGACTAGTCAGAAGTGGTCTTGAGAAGACGTGAAAGGAACAGCAGCAATCTGGAGGAAGAACAGCCAGAGGTCCACTGGGCCCCACAGCAAAATGTAAGTACAAGTGAAACGATGTTGAACATTATATTTTTATCATTCTAATTTAGGTGTCTCTGATCACAGGGAAAATATCTTGAAGTTTCTTTTTACTGTACAACTTAAAGCTGCAAGTCTCTACGAGGTCTGAAAATGCGTACTATTAATTATTACAGATTCTTCGTTCCAGACAATAGAATAATAGAACAATAGAAAATCTGCCTGCAGCATCCAAGCATGACAACACTGTCAGAAGTAGCTGAGCATGTGTTGAGTAACACATGATGGTTTACACAAATGAAATAAAATTCAATCAGGACGACATGAGGGTAAATACACTATGCGGTGTAGTAAGTCACTGCATAATATTCCCTGATGTAGAATTCCAATATCTGTGTCAAACCATGATATGACTTGCTATCCACAGAAATTCTATTAAAAATATGTATTTATATGTATTTTCACTTAGGGGGCAGAATGACAGAATTACCTCATACACACAAACACACGCACTCTTGTTCGCATTTGCACACTTTCCTGCCAGTCCTTCCTGCGTGACCTTCCACCTTGAACAACACTTGGTAAAAACAATGGAAAACAGACATGGATAAATAAACAACCGTGAAGCACCCAGGACAGCATTGTAATTAATGTCTTCCGCTGTGCAAGTGTAAAGTCAGAGTGTTAACAAATTCCCAAACATGGCTCATTACTTGAATGAGTATTTTTGCTAAGACAGATGTTTGGCCCAGCAAGTAGTTTGTCTTACATCATGAAGTGTCATCACCTGGACAACTGCATCTTTTCTTAACTTTAAATGGTCTAAACAGTAACTCAATAAATTGCCTCAACTGTTCTGGAAATGGCATCCTTTACTTTATCTAAAAAAGCCAGGACCTTCTGTGTGGTGTGTGTCTGTGGCTTGCTACAGACGAAGAGTATACATCAGGATGTGTCTTAGGACGTCAGATCATCCTCAGCTTGCCATGCATCCTTTTTTGCAGACTTTTTTGATGAATATTTTAAAAAATCATCATCACTAAAAGTTAAAATTCCCTAGACTTATATATCACAGCAATATCCTGCAGCAGCACTTCATCACAGTGTAAAACTGGATCATGGCTCCTCCTCATGTTGCTTCCCAGCACTTTCTATACAATTCAAATCTCTGTTGCTCCACTTCTGAAGAATAGATTTGCGTCTCTCAAAAAACATTATATATACACCATTAATTAATTATAAAGAGAAAATATACCCAGGTTGTAGTACAATATGGGAAAACAATATTTATAATGCCTCCAATTTTATTTGGCTTATCAACACAATTTCAATACTGATATGTTGATTCAGAGCTGCATTTTGGGGGCATAATATGACCTTATTTGAGCGACATAGTATATGACCTTTTTTGAGCGACATACTATAGAATGACATCTTTGAGGGACATACTACTATTACCTTTTTCATGCAATATGCTACAGTATGGACTTTTTGTTTTCAAAATACTATAATATGATCTTTGTTGAGTGACAGTGTAATATGACCCATTTTTAGCGACATCATATTTTAGGACATTTTTGACGACATACTAGTATGACTTTTTTCATGCTATATGAAATTGCACGGCCTTTTGGTGTTCAAAATACTAAAGTATGACCTTTTATCAGCAACATAGTATAATATGACCCATTTTGAGCGACATCATATTTTATGACCTTTTTTGAGCGACATACTATAGTATGACGTTTTTGACGACATACGAGTATGACCATATTTATGCTATATGAAATTGTATTGCCTTTTGGTGTTCAAAATACTAAAGTATGACCTTTTATCAGCAACATAGTATAATATAACCCGTTTTGAGCGACATCATATTTTATGACCTTTTTTGAGCGACATACTAAAGCATGACATTTTTGACAACATACTAGTATGACTTTTTTCATGCTATATGAAATTGCACTGCCTTTTGGTGTTCAAAATACTAAAGTATGACCTTTTATCAGCATAATAGTACAATATGACCCATTTTGAGCGACATATTTTATGACCTTTTTTGAGCGACATACTAAAGTATGACATTTTTGACGACCTACTAGTATGACTTTTTCATGCTATATGAAATTGCACGGCCTTTTGGTGTTCAAAATACTAAAGTATGACCTTTTATCAGCAACATAGTATAATATGACCCATTTTGAGCGAAATCATATTTTATGACGTTTTTTGAACGACATACTAAAGTATGACATTTTGACAACATTCGAGTATGACCATATTTATGCTATATGAAATTGTATTGCCTTTTGGTGTTCAAAATACTAAAGTATGACCTTTTATCAGCAACATAGTATAATATGACCCATTTTGAGCAACATCATATTTTTTGACCTTTTTTGAGCGACATACTATAGTATGACGTTTTTGACGACATACGAGTATGACTTTTTTTCATGCTATATGAAATTGCACGGCCTTTTGGTGTTCAAAATACTAAAGTATGACCTTTTACCAGCAACATACTATAATATGACCCATTTTGAGCGAAATCATATTTTATGACGTTTTTGACGACATACTAGTATGACTATATTTATACTATATTCAATTGTATGGCCTTTTGGTGTTCAAAATACTAAAGTATGACCTTTTATCAGCATAATAGTATAATATAACCCATTTTGAGCGACATCATATTTTATGACCTTTTTTGAGCGACATACTAAAGTATGACATTTTTGACGACATACTAGTATGACCTTTTGATGCTATATGAAATTGCACGACCTTTTGGTGTTCAAAATACTAAAGTATGACCTTTTATCAGCATAATAGTATAATATGACCCATTTTGAGCGACATCATATTTTATGACGTTTTTTGAACGACATACTAAAGTATGATGTTTTTGACGACATATGAGTATGACCATATTAATGCTATATTCAAATGTATGGCCTTTTGGTGTTCAAAATACTAAAGTATGACCTTTTATCAGCAACATACTATAATATGAACCATTTTGAGCGACATCATATTTTATGACCTTGTTTGAGCGACATACTATAGTATGACGTTTTTGACGACACACAAGTATGACCATATTTATGCTATATGAAACTGTATTGCCTTTTGGTGTTCAAAATACTAAAGTATGACCTTTTATCAGCAACATACTATAATATGAACCATTTTGAGCGACATCATATTTTATGACCTTTTTTGAGCGACATACTAAAGTATGACATTTTTGACGACATACGAGTATGACCATATTTATGCTATATGAAATTGTATTGCCTTTTGGTGTTCAAAATACTAAAGTATGACCTTTTATCAGCAACATACTATAATATGAACCATTTTGAGCGACATCATATTTTATGACCTTGTTTGAGCGACATACTATAGTATGACGTTTTTGACGACACACAAGTATGACCATATTTATGCTATATTCAATTGTATGGCCTTTTGGTGTTCAAAATACTAAAGTATGACCTTTTATCAGCATAATAGTATAATATGACCCATTTTGAGCGACATCATATTTTATGACCTTTTTTGAGCGACATACTATAGTATGACGTTTTTGACGACATACTAGTATGACTTTTTTTCATGCTATATGAAATTGCACGGCCTTTTGGTGTTCAAAATACTAAAGTACGACCTTTTACCAGCAACATACTATAATATGACCCATTTTGAGCGAAATCATATTTTATGACGTTTTTGACGACATACTAGTATGACTATATTTATACTATATTCAATTGTATGGCCTTTTGGTGTTCAAAATACTAAAGTATGACCTTTTATCAGCATAATAGTATAATATAACCCATTTTGAGCGACATCATATTTTATGACCTTTTTTGAGCGACATACTAAAGTATGACATTTTTGACGACATACTAGTATGACCTTTTGATGCTATATGAAATTGCACGACCTTTTGGTGTTCAAAATACTAAAGTATGACCTTTTATCAGCATAATAGTATAATATGACCCATTTTGAGCGACATCATATTTTATGACGTTTTTTGAACGACATACTAAAGTATGATGTTTTTGACGACATATGAGTATGACCATATTAATGCTATATTCAAATGTATGGCCTTTTGGTGTTCAAAATACTAAAGTATGACCTTTTATCAGCAACATACTATAATATGAACCATTTTGAGCGACATCATATTTTATGACCTTGTTTGAGCGACATACTATAGTATGACGTTTTTGACGACACACAAGTATGACCATATTTATGCTATATGAAACTGTATTGCCTTTTGGTGTTCAAAATACTAAAGTATGACCTTTTATCAGCAACATACTATAATATGAACCATTTTGAGCGACATCATATTTTATGACCTTTTTTGAGCGACATACTAAAGTATGACATTTTTGACGACATACTAGTAGGACTTTTTTCATGCTATATGAAATTGCAGGGCCTTTTGGTGTTCAAAATACTAAAGTATGACCTTTTATCAGCAACATAGTATAATATGACCCATTTTGAGCGACATATTTTATGACCTTTTTTGAGCGACATACTATATGACGTTTTTGACGACATACGAGTATGACTTTTTTATGCTATATGAAATTGCACTGCCTTTTGGTGTTCAAAATACTAAAGTATGACCTTTTATCAGCAACATAGTATAATATGATCCATTTTGAGCGACATCATATTTTATGACCTTTTTTGAGCGACATACTAAAGTATGACATTTTTGACGACATACGAGTATGACCATATTTATGCTATATGAAATTGTATGGCCTTTTGGTGTTCAAAATACTAAAGTATGACCTTTTATCAGCAACATACTATAATATGAACCATTTTGAGCGACATCATATTTTATGACCTTTTTTGAGCGACATACTAAAGTATGACATTTTTGACGACATACTAGTATGACTTTTTTCATGCTATATGAAATTGCAGGGCCTTTTGGTGTTCAAAATACTAAAGTATGACCTTTTATCAGCAACATAGTATAATATGACCCATTTTGAGCGACATCATATTTTATGACCTTTTTTGAGCGACATACTATAGTATGACATTTTTGACGACATACTAGTATGACTTTTTTATGCTATATGAAATTGCACGGCCTTTTGGTGTTCAAAATACTAAAGTATGACCTTTTATCAGCAACATAGTATAATATGACCCATTTTGAGCGACATCATATTTTATGACCTTTTTTGAGCGACATACTATAGTATGACGTTTTTGACGACATACGAGTATGACTTTTTTTCATGCTATATGAAATTGCACGGCCTTTTGGTGTTCAAAATACTAAAGTATGACCTTTTACCAGCAACATACTATAATATGACCCATTTTGAGCGAAATCATATTTTATGACGTTTTTGACGACATACTAGTATGACTATATTTATACTATATTCAATTGTATGGCCTTTTGGTGTTCAAAATACTAAAGTATGACCTTTTATCAGCAACATAGTATAATATGACGCATTTTGAGCGACATCATATTTTATGACCTTTTTTGAGCGACATACTATAGTATGACGTTTTTGACGACATACGAGTATGACTTTTTTTCATGCTATATGAAATTGCACGGCCTTTTGGTGTTCAAAATACTAAAGTATGACCTTTTATCAGCATAATAGTATAATATGAACCTTTTTGAGCGACATCATATTTTATGACTTTTTTTGAGCGACATACTATAGTATGACGTTTTTGACGACACACAAGTATGACCATATTTATGCTATATGAAACTGTATTGCCTTTTGGTGTTCAAAATACTAAAGTATGACCTTTTATCAGCAACATACTATAATATGAACCATTTTGAGCGACATCATATTTTATGACCTTTTTTGAGCGACATACTAAAGTATGACATTTTTGACGACATACTAGTATGACTTTTTTCATGCTATATGAAATTGCAGGGCCTTTTGGTGTTCAAAATACTAAAGTATGACCTTTTATCAGCAACATAGTATAATATGACCCATTTTGAGCGACATCATATTTTATGACCTTTTTTGAGCGACATACTAAAGTATGACATTTTTGACGACATACTAGTATGACTTTTTTATGCTATATGAAATTGCACGGCCTTTTGGTGTTCAAAATACTAAAGTATGACCTTTTACCAGCAACATACTATAATATGACCCATTTTGAGCGACATCATATTTTATGACCTTTTTTGAGCGACATACTAAAGTATGACATTTTTGACGACATACTAGTATGACTTTTTTCATGCTATATGAAATTGCACGGCCTTTTGGTGTTCAAAATACTAAAGTATGACCTTTTATCAGCAACATAGTATAATATGACCCATTTTGAGCGACATCATATTTTATGACCTTTTTTGAACGACATACTATAGTATGACGTTTTTGACGACATACTAGTATGACTATATTTATACTATATTCAATTGTATGGCCTTTTGGTGTTCAAAATACCAAAGTATGACCTTTTATCAGCATAATAGTATAATATGAACCTTTTTGAGCGACATCATATTTTATGACCTTTTTTGAGCGACATACTATAGTATGACGTTTTTGACGACATACGAGTATGACTTTTTTTCATGCTATATGAAATTGCACGGCCTTTTGGTGTTCAAAATACTAAAGTATGACCTTTTATCAGCATAATAGTATAATATGAACCTTTTTGAGCGACATAATATTTTATGACTTTTTTTGAGCGACATACTATAGTATGACGTTTTTGACGACACACAAGTATGACCATATTTATGCTATATGAAACTGTATTGCCTTTTGGTGTTCAAAATACTAAAGTATGACCTTTTATCAGCAACATACTATAATATGAACCATTTTGAGCGACATCATATTTTATGACCTTTTTTGAGCGACATACTAAAGTATGACATTTTTGACGACATACTAGTATGACTTTTTTCATGCTATATGAAATTGCAGGGCCTTTTGGTGTTCAAAATACTAAAGTATGACCTTTTATCAGCAACATAGTATAATATGACCCATTTTGAGCGACATCATATTTTATGACCTTTTTTGAGCGACATACTAAAGTATGACATTTTTGACGACATACTAGTATGACTTTTTTATGCTATATGAAATTGCACGGCCTTTTGGTGTTCAAAATACTAAAGTATGACCTTTTACCAGCAACATACTATAATATGACCCATTTTGAGCGACATCATATTTTATGACCTTTTTTGAGCGACATACTAAAGTATGACATTTTTGACGACATACTAGTATGACTTTTTTCATGCTATATGAAATTGCACGGCCTTTTGGTGTTCAAAATACTAAAGTATGACCTTTTATCAGCAACATAGTATAATATGACCCATTTTGAGCGACATCATATTTTATGACCTTTTTTGAACGACATACTATAGTATGACGTTTTTGACGACATACTAGTATGACCATATTTATACTATATTCAATTGTATGGCCTTTTGGTGTTCAAAATACCAAAGTATGACCTTTTATCAGCATAATAGTATAATATGAACCTTTTTGAGCGACATCATATTTTATGACCTTTTTTGAGCGACATACTATAGTATGACGTTTTTGACGACATACGAGTATGACTTTTTTTCATGCTATATGAAATTGCACGGCCTTTTGGTGTTCAAAATACTAAAGTATGACCTTTTACCAGCAACATACTATAATATGACCCATTTTGAGCGAAATCATATTTTATGACGTTTTTTGAACGACATACTAAAGTATGACATTTTTGACGACATTCGAGTATGACCATATTTATGCTATATGAAATTGTATTGCCTTTTGGTGTTCAAAATACTAAAGTATGACCTTTTATCAGCAACATACTATAATATGAACCATTTTGAGCGACATCATATTTTATGACCTTTTTTGAGCGACATACTAAAGTATGACATTTTTGACGACATACTAGTATGACTTTTTTCATGCTATATGAAATTGCAGGGCCTTTTGGTGTTCAAAATACTAAAGTATGACCTTTTATCAGCAACATAGTATAATATGACGCATTTTGAGCGACATCATATTTTATGACCTTTTTTGAGCGACATACTATAGTATGACGTTTTTGACGACATACGAGTATGACTTTTTTTCATGCTATATGAAATTGCACGGCCTTTTGGTGTTCAAAATACTAAAGTATGACCTTTTACCAGCAACATACTATAATATGACCCATTTTGAGCGACATCATATTTTATGACCTTTTTTGAGCGACATACTAAAGTATGACATTTTTGACGACATACTAGTATGACTTTTTTCATGCTATATGAAATTGCACGGCCTTTTGGTGTTCAAAATACTAAAGTATGACCTTTTATCAGCAACATAGTATAATATGACCCATTTTGAGCGACATCATATTTTATGACCTTTTTTGAACGACATACTATAGTATGACCATATTTATACTATATTCAATTGTATGGCCTTTTGGTGTTCAAAATACCAAAGTATGACCTTTTATCAGCATAATAGTATAATATGAACCTTTTTGAGCGACATCATATTTTATGACCTTTTTTGAGCGACATACTATAGTATGACGTTTTTGACGACACACAAGTATGACCATATTTATGCTATATGAAACTGTATTGCCTTTTGGTGTTCAAAATACTAAAGTATGACCTTTTATCAGCAACATACTATAATATGAACCATTTTGAGCGACATCATATTTTATGACCTTTTTTGAGCGACATACTAAAGTATGACATTTTTGACGACATACTAGTATGACTTTTTTCATGCTATATGAAATTGCACGGCCTTTTGGTGTTCAAAATACTAAAGTATGACCTTTTATCAGCAACATAGTATAATATGACCCATTTTGAGCGACATCATATTTTATGACCTTTTTTGAGCGACATACTATAGTATGACGTTTTTGACGACACACAAGTATGACCATATTTATGCTATATGAAACTGTATTGCCTTTTGGTGTTCAAAATACTAAAGTATGACCTTTTATCAGCAACATAGTATAATATGACCCATTTTTGAGCGACATCATATTTTATGACCTTTTTTGAGCGACATACTAAAGTATGACATTTTTGACGACATACTAGTATGACTTTTTCATGCTATATGAAATTGTACGGCCTTTTGGTGTTCAAAATACTAAAGTATGACCTTTTATCAGCAACATAGTATAATATGACCCATTTTGAGCGACATCATATTTTATGACCTTTTTTGAACGACATACTATAGTATGACGTTTTTGACGACATACTAGTATGACCATATTTATACTATATTCAATTGTATGGCCTTTTGGTGTTCAAAATACCAAAGTATGACCTTTTATCAGCATAATAGTATAATATGAACCTTTTTGAGCGACATCATATTTTATGACGTTTTTTGACCGACATACTAAAGTATGACATTTTTGACGACATTCGAGTATGACTTTTTTCATGCTATATGAAATTGCACGGCCTTTTGGTGTTCAAAATACTAAAGTATGACCTTTTATCAGCAACATAGTATAATATGACCCATTTTGAGCGACATCATATTTTATGACCTTTTTTGAACGACATACTATAGTATGACGTTTTTGACGACATACTAGTATGACCATATTTATACTATATTCAATTGTATGGCCTTTTGGTGTTCAAAATACTAAAGTATGACCTTTTATCAGCATAATAGTATAATATGAACCATTTTGAGCGACATCATATTTTATGACCTTTTTTGAGCGACATACTATAGTATGACGTTTTTGACGACACACAAGTATGACCATATTTATGCTATATGAAACTGTATTGCCTTTTGGTGTTCAAAATACTAAAGTATGACCTTTTATCAGCAACATACTATATTATGAACCATTTTGAGCGACATCATATTTTATGACCTTTTTTGAGCGACATACTAAAGTATGACATTTTTGACGACATACTAGTATGACTTTTTTTATGCTATATGAAATTGCAGGGCCTTTTGGTGTTCAAAATACTAAAGTATGACCTTTTATCAGCAACATAGTATAATATGACCCATTTTGAGCGACATCATATTTTATGACCTTTTTTGAGCAACATACTATAGTATGACGTTTTTGACGACATACGAGTATGACTTTTTTTCATGCTATATGAAATTGCACGGCCTTTTGGTGTTCAAAATACTAAAGTATGACCTTTTACCAGCAACATACTATAATATGACCCATTTTGAGCGAAATCATATTTTATGACGTTTTTTGAACGACATACTAAAGTATGACCATATTTATGCTATATGAAACTGTATTGCCTTTTGGTGTTCAAAATACTAAAGTATGACCTTTTATCAGCAACATACTATAATATGAACCATTTTGAGCGACATCATATTTTATGACCTTTTTTGAGCGACATACTAAAGTATGACATTTTTGACGACATACTAGTATGACTTTTTTCATGCTATATGAAATTGCAGGGCCTTTTGGTGTTCAAAATACTAAAGTATGACCTTTTATCAGCAACATAGTATAATATGACCCATTTTGAGCGACATCATATTTTATGACCTTTTTTGAGCGACATACTATAGTATGACGTTTTTGACGACACACAAGTATGACCATATTTATGCTATATGAAATTGTATTGCCTTTTGGTGTTCAAAATACCAAAGTATGACCTTTTATCAGCATAATAGTATAATATGAACCTTTTTGAGCGACATCATATTTTATGACCTTTTTTGAGCGACATACTATAGTATTGACGTTTTTGACGACACACAAGTATGACCATATTTATGCTATATGAAACTGTATTGCCTTTTGGTGTTCAAAATACTAAAGTATGACCTTTTATCAGCAACATACTATAATATGAACCATTTTGAGCGACATCATATTTTATGACCTTTTTTGAGCGACATACTAAAGTATGACATTTTTGACGACATACGAGTATGACCATATTTATGCTATATGAAATTGTATGGCCTTTTGGTGTTCAAAATACTAAAGTATGACCTTTTATCAGCAACATACTATAATATGAACCATTTTGAGCGACATCATATTTTATGACCTTTTTTGAGCGACATACTAAAGTATGACATTTTTGACGACATACTAGTATGACTTTTTTCATGCTATATGAAATTGCAGGGCCTTTTGGTGTTCAAAATACTAAAGTATGACCTTTTATCAGCAACATAGTATAATATGACGCATTTTGAGCGACATCATATTTTATGACCTTTTTTGAGTGACATACTATAGTATGACGTTTTTGACGACATACGAGTATGACTTTTTTTCATGCTATATGAAATTGCAGGGCCTTTTGGTGTTCAAAATACTAAAGTATGACCTTTTACAAGCAACATACTACAATATGACCCATTTTGAGCGACATCATATTTTATGACCTTTTTTGAGCGACATACTATAGTATGACATTTTTGACGACACACAAGTATGACCGTATTTATGCTATATGAAACTGTATTGCCTTTTGGTGTTCAAAATACTAAAGTATGACCTTTTATCAGCAACATACTATAATATGAACCATTTTGAGCGACATCATATTTTATGACCTTTTTTGAGCGACATACTAAAGTATGACATTTTTGACGACATACTAGTATGACTTTTTTCATGCTATATGAAATTGCAGGGCCTTTTGGTGTTCAAAATACTAAAGTATGACCTTTTATCAGCAACATAGTATAATATGACCCATTTTGAGCGACATCATATTTTATGACCTTTTTTGAGCGACATACTATAGTATGACGTTTTTGACGACACACAAGTATGACCATATTTATGCTATATGAAATTGTATTGCCTTTTGGTGTTCAAAATACTAAAGTATGACCTTTTATCAGCAACATACTATAATATGAACCATTTTGAGCGACATCATATTTTATGACCTTTTTTGAGCGACATACTAAAGTATGACATTTTTGACGACATACTAGTATGACTTTTTTCATGCTATATGAAATTGCAGGGCCTTTTGGTGTTCAAAATACTAAAGTATGACCTTTTATCAGCAACATAGTATAATATGACGCATTTTGAGCGACATCATATTTTATGACCTTTTTTGAGCGACATACTATAGTATGACGTTTTTGACGACATACGAGTATGACTTTTTTTCATGCTATATGAAATTGCAGGGCCTTTTGGTGTTCAAAATACTAAAGTATGACCTTTTACCAGCAACATACTACAATATGACCCATTTTGAGCGACATCATATTTTATGACCTTTTTTGAGCGACATACTATAGTATGACGTTTTTGACGACACACAAGTATGACCGTATTTATGCTATATGAAACTGTATTGCCTTTTGGTGTTCAAAATACTAAAGTATGACCTTTTATCAGCAACATACTATAATATGAACCATTTTGAGCGACATCATATTTTATGACCTTTTTTGAGCGACATACTAAAGTATGACATTTTTGACGACATACTAGTATGACTTTTTTCATGCTATATGAAATTGCAGGGCCTTTTGGTGTTCAAAATACTAAAGTATGACCTTTTATCAGCAACATAGTATAATATGACCCATTTTGAGCGACATCATATTTTATGACCTTTTTTGAGCGACATACTATAGTATGACGTTTTTGACGACACACAAGTATGACCATATTTATGCTATATGAAATTGTATTGCCTTTTGGTGTTCAAAATACCAAAGTATGACCTTTTATCAGCATAATAGTATAATATGAACCTTTTTGAGCGACATCATATTTTATGACCTTTTTTGAGCGACATACTATAGTATGACGTTTTTGACGACACACAAGTATGACCATATTTATGCTATATGAAACTGTATTGCCTTTTGGTGTTCAAAATACTAAAGTATGACCTTTTATCAGCAACATACTATAATATGAACCATTTTGAGCGACATCATATTTTATGACCTTTTTTGAGCGACATACTAAAGTATGACATTTTTGACGACATACGAGTATGACCATATTTATGCTATATGAAATTGTATGGCCTTTTGGTGTTCAAAATACTAAAGTATGACCTTTTATCAGCAACATACTATAATATGAACCATTTTGAGCGACATCATATTTTATGACCTTTTTTGAGCGACATACTAAAGTATGACATTTTTGACGACATACTAGTATGACTTTTTTCATGCTATATGAAATTGCAGGGCCTTTTGGTGTTCAAAATACTAAAGTATGACCTTTTATCAGCAACATAGTATAATATGACGCATTTTGAGCGACATCATATTTTATGACCTTTTTTGAGCGACATACTATAGTATGACGTTTTTGACGACATACGAGTATGACTTTTTTTCATGCTATATGAAATTGCAGGGCCTTTTGGTGTTCAAAATACTAAAGTATGACCTTTTACCAGCAACATACTACAATATGACCCATTTTGAGCGACATCATATTTTATGACCTTTTTTGAGCGACATACTATAGTATGACGTTTTTGACGACACACAAGTATGACCATATTTATGCTATATGAAACTGTATTGCCTTTTGGTGTTCAAAATACTAAAGTATGACCTTTTATCAGCAACATACTATAATATGAACCATTTTGAGCGACATCATATTTTATGACCTTTTTTGAGCGACATACTAAAGTATGACATTTTTGACGACATACTAGTATGACTTTTTTCATGCTATATGAAATTGCAGGGCCTTTTGGTGTTCAAAATACTAAAGTATGACCTTTTATCAGCAACATAGTATAATATGACCCATTTTGAGCGACATCATATTTTATGACCTTTTTTGAGCGACATACTATAGTATGACGTTTTTGACGACATACGAGTATGACTTTTTTTCATGCTATATGAAATTGCACGGCCTTTTGGTGTTCAAAATACTAAAGTATGACCTTTTACCAGCAACATACTATAATATGACCCAGTTTGAGCGAAATCATATTTTATGACGTTTTTTGAACGACATACTAAAGTATGACATTTTTGACGACATTCGAGTATGACCATATTTATGCTATATGAAATTGTATTGCCTTTTGGTGTTCAAAATACTAAAGTATGACCTTTTATCAGCATAATAGTATAATATGAACCTTTTTGAGCGACATCATATTTTATGACCTTTTTTGAGCGACATACTAAAGTATGACATTTTTGACGACATACTAGTATGACTTTTTTTATGCTATATGAAATTGCAGGGCCTTTTGGTGTTCAAAATACTAAAGTATGACCTTTTATCAGCAACATAGTATAATATGACCCATTTTGAGCGACATCATATTTTATGACCTTTTTTGAGCGACATACTATAGTATGACGTTTTTGACGACACACAAGTATGACCATATTTATGCTATATGAAACTGTATTGCCTTTTGGTGTTCAAAATACTAAAGTATGACCTTTTATCAGCAACATAGTATAATATGACCCATTTTTGAGCGACATCATATTTTATGACCTTTTTTGAGCGACATACTAAAGTATGACATTTTTGACGACATACTAGTATGACTTTTTTCATGCTATATGAAATTGCACTGCCTTTTGGTGTTCAAAATACTAAAGTATGACCTTTTATCAGCATAATAGTACAATATGACCCATTTTGAGCGACATATTTTATGACCTTTTTTGAGCGACATACTAAAGTATGACATTTTTGACGACATACTAGTATGACTTTTTTTATGCTATATGAAATTGCAGGGCCTTTTGGTGTTCAAAATACTAAAGTATGACCTTTTATCAGCAACATAGTATAATATGACCCATTTTGAGCGAAATCATATTTTATGACGTTTTTTGAACGACATACTAAAGTATGACATTTTTGACGACATTCGAGTATGACCATATTTATGCTATATGAAATTGTATTGCCTTTTGGTGTTCAAAATACAAAAGTATGACCTTTTATCAGCAACATAGTATAATATGACCCATTTTGAGCGACATCATATTTTTTGACCTTTTGTGAACGACATACTATAGTATGACGTTTTTGACGACATACTAGTATGACCATATTTATACTATATTCAATTGTATGGCCTTTTGGTGTTCAAAATACTAAAGTATGACCTTTTATCAGCATAATAGTATAATATGAACCATTTTGAGCGACATCATATTTTATGACCTTTTTTGAGCGACATACTATAGTATGACGTTTTTGACGACACACAAGTATGACCATATTTATGCTATATGAAACTGTATGGCCTTTTGGTGTTCAAAATACTAAAGTATGACCTTTTATCAGCAACATAGTATAATATTACCCATTTTGAGCGACATCATATTTTATGACCTTTTTTGAGCGACATACTAAAGTATGACATTTTTGACGACATACTAGTATGACTTTTTTCATGCTATATGAAATTGCACGGCCTTTTGGTGTTCAAAATACTAAAGTATGACCTTTTATCAGCATAATAGTATAATATGAACCATTTTGAGCGACATCATATTTTATGACCTTTTTTGAGCGACATACTATAGTATGACGTTTTTGACGACACACAAGTATGACCATATTTATGCTATATGAAACTGTATTGCCTTTTGGTGTTCAAAATACTAAAGTATGACCTTTTATCAGCAACATAGTATAATATGACCCATTTTTGAGCGACATCATATTTTATGACCTTTTTTGAGCGACATACTAAAGTATGACATTTTTGACGACATACTAGTATGACTTTTTCATGCTATATGAAATTGCACGGCCTTTTGGTGTTCAAAATACTAAAGTATGACCTTTTATCAGCAACATAGTATAATATGACCCATTTTGAGCGACATCATATTTTATGACCTTTTTTGAACGACAAACTATAGTATGACGTTTTTGACGACATACTAGTATGACCATATTTATACTATATTCAATTGTATGGCCTTTTGGTGTTCAAAATACCAAAGTATGACCTTTTATCAGCATAATAGTATAATATGACCCATTTTGAGCGACATCATATTTTATGACCTTTTTTGAGCGACATACTATAGTATGACGTTTTTGACGACACACAAGTATGACCATATTTATGCTATATGAAACTGTATTGCCTTTTGGTGTTCAAAATACTAAAGTATGACCTTTTATCAGCAACATACTATAATATGAACCATTTTGAGCGACATCATATTTTATGACCTTTTTTGAGCGACATACTATAGTATGACGTTTTTGACGACATACGAGTATGACTTTTTTCATGCTATATGAAATTGCACGGCCTTTTGGTGTTCAAAATACTAAAGTATGACCTTTTACCAGCAACATACTATAATATGACCCAGTTTGAGCGAAATCATATTTTATGACGTTTTTTGAACGACATACTAAAGTATGACATTTTTGACGACATTCGAGTATGACCATATTTATGCTATATGAAATTGTATTGCCTTTTGGTGTTCAAAATACAAAAGTATGACCTTTTATCAGCAACATAGTATAATATGACCCATTTTGAGCGACATCATATTTTTTGACCTTTTGTGAACGACATACTATAGTATGACGTTTTTGACGACACACAAGTATGACCATATTTATGCTATATGAAACTGTATGGCCTTTTGGTGTTCAAAATACTAAAGTATGACCTTTTATCAGCAACATAGTATAATATAACCCATTTTGAGCGACATCATATTTTATGACCTTTTTTGAGCGACATACTAAAGTATGACATTTTTGACGACATACTAGTATGACTTTTTCATGCTATATGAAATTGCACGGCCTTTTGGTGTTCAAAATACTAAAGTATGACCTTTTACCAGCAACATACTATAATATGACCCATTTTGAGCGACATCATATTTTATGACCTTTTTTGAGCGACATACTAAAGTATGACATTTTTGACGACATACTAGTATGACTTTTTTTCATGCTATATGAAATTGCACGGCCTTTTGGTGTTCAAAATACTAAAGTATGACCTTTTATCAGCAACATACTATAATATGACCCATTTTGAGCGACATCATATTTTATGACCTTTTTTGAGCGACATACTAAAGTATGACGTTTTTGACGACATACGAGTATGACTTTTTTTCATGCTATATGAAATTGCACGGCCTTTTGGTGTTCAAAATACTAAAGTATGACCTTTTACCAGCAACATACTATAATATGACCCATTTTGAGCGAAATCATATTTTATGACGTTTTTTGAACGACATACTAAAGTATGACATTTTTGACGACATTCGAGTATGACCATATTTATGCTATATGAAATTGTATTGCCTTTTGGTGTTCAAAATACCAAAGTATGACCTTTTATCAGCATAATAGTATAATATGAACCTTTTTGAGCGACATCATATTTTATGACCTTTTTTGAGCGACATACTAAAGTATGACGTTTTTGACGACACACAAGTATGACCATATTTATGCTATATGAAACTGTATTGCCTTTTGGTGTTCAAAATACTAAAGTATGACCTTTTATCAGCAACATAGTATAATATGACCCATTTTGAGCGACATCATATTTTTTGACCTTTTGTGAACGACATACTATAGTATGACGTTTTTGACGACATACTAGTATGACCATATTTATACTATATTCAATTGTATGGCCTTTTGGTGTTCAAAATACTAAAGTATGACCTTTTATCAGCATAATAGTATAATATGAACCATTTTGAGCGACATCATATTTTATGACCTTTTTTGAGCGACATACTATAGTATGACGTTTTTGACGACACACAAGTATGACCATATTTATGCTATATGAAACTGTATGGCCTTTTGGTGTTCAAAATACTAAAGTATGACCTTTTATCAGCAACATAGTATAATATTACCCATTTTGAGCGACATCATATTTTATGACCTTTTTTGAGCGACATACTAAAGTATGACATTTTTGACGACATACTAGTAGGACTTTTTTCATGCTATATGAAATTGCACGGCCTTTTGGTGTTCAAAATACTAAAGTATGACCTTTTATCAGCATAATAGTATAATATGAACCATTTTGAGCGACATCATATTTTATGACCTTTTTTGAGCGACATACTATAGTATGACGTTTTTGACGACACACAAGTATGACCATATTTATGCTATATGAAACTGTATTGCCTTTTGGTGTTCAAAATACTAAAGTATGACCTTTTATCAGCAACATAGTATAATATGACCCATTTTTGAGCGACATCATATTTTATGACCTTTTTTGAGCGACATACTAAAGTATGACATTTTTGACGACATACTAGTATGACTTTTTCATGCTATATGAAATTGCACGGCCTTTTGGTGTTCAAAATACTAAAGTATGACCTTTTATCAGCAACATAGTATAATATGACCTATTTTGAGCGACATCATATTTTATGACCTTTTTTGAACGACAAACTATAGTATGACGTTTTTGACGACATACTAGTATGACCATATTTATACTATATTCAATTGTATGGCCTTTTGGTGTTCAAAATACCAAAGTATGACCTTTTATCAGCATAATAGTATAATATGAACCTTTTTGAGCGACATCATATTTTATGACCTTTTTTGAGCGACACACAAGTATGACCATATTTATGCCATATGAAACTGTATTGCCTTTTGGTGTTCAAAATACTAAAGTATGACCTTTTACCAGCAACATACTATAATATGACCCAGTTTGAGCGAAATCATATTTTATGACGTTTTTTGAACGACATACTAAAGTATGACATTTTTGACGACATTCGAGTATGACCATATTTATGCTATATGAAATTGTATTGCCTTTTGGTGTTCAAAATACAAAAGTATGACCTTTTATCAGCAACATAGTATAATATGACCCATTTTGAGCGACATCATATTTTTTGACCTTTTGTGAACGACATACTATAGTATGACGTTTTTGACGACACACAAGTATGACCATATTTATGCTATATGAAACTGTATGGCCTTTTGGTGTTCAAAATACTAAAGTATGACCTTTTATCAGCAACATACTATAATATGAACCATTTTGAGCGACATCATATTTTATGACCTTTTTTGAGCGACATACTAAAGTATGACATTTTTGACGACATACTAGTATGACTTTTTTCATGCTATATGAAATTGCAGGGCCTTTTGGTGTTCAAAATACTAAAGTATGACCTTTTATCAGCAACATAGTATAATATGACCCATTTTGAGCGACATCATATTTTATGACCTTTTTTGAACGACATACTATAGTATGACGTTTTTGACGACATACTAGTATGACCATATTTATACTATATTCAATTGTATGGCCTTTTGGTGTTCAAAATACTAAAGTATGACCTTTTATCAGCATAATAGTATAATATGAACCTTTTTGAGCGACATCATATTTTATGACCTTTTTTGAGCGACATACTATAGTATGACGTTTTTGACGACACACAAGTATGACCATATTTATGCTATATGAAACTGTATTGCCTTTTGGTGTTCAAAATACTAAAGTATGACCTTTTATCAGCAACATACTATAATATGAACCATTTTGAGCGACATCATATTTTATGACCTTTTTTGAGCGACATACTAAAGTATGACATTTTTGACGACATACTAGTATGACTTTTTTCATGCTATATGAAATTGCAGGGCCTTTTGGTGTTCAAAATACTAAAGTATGACCTTTTATCAGCAACATAGTATAATATGACCCATTTTGAGCGAAATCATATTTTATGACGTTTTTTGAACGACATACTAAAGTATGACATTTTTGACGACATTCGAGTATGACCATATTTATGCTATATGAAATTGTATTGCCTTTTGGTGTTCAAAATACTAAAGTATGACCTTTTATCACTAACATACTATAATATGAACCATTTTGAGCGACATCATATTTTATGACCTTTTTTGAGCGACATACTAAAGTATGACATTTTTGACGACATACTAGTATGACTTTTTTCATGCTATATGAAATTGCAGGGCCTTTTGGTGTTCAAAATACTAAAGTATGACCTTTTATCAGCAACATAGTATAATATGACCCATTTTGAGCGACATCATATTTTATGACCTTTTTTGAGCGACATACTCTAGTATGACGTTTTTGACGACATACGAGTATGACTTTTTTTCATGCTATATGAAATTGCACGGCCTTTTGGTGTTCAAAATACTAAAGTATGACCTTTTACCAGCAACATACTATAATATGACCCATTTTGAGCGACATCATATTTTATGACTTTTTTTGAGCGAAATACTGACGTTTTTGCCGACATACGAGTATGACCATATTTTTGCTATATGAAATTGTATGGCCTTTTGGTGTTTAAAATACTAAAGTATGACCTTTTATCAGCAACATACTATAATATGAACCATTTTGGGCGACATCATATTTAATGACTTTTTTTGAGCGCAGTACTGACGTTTTTGACGACATACGAGTAGGACCATATTTTTGCTATCTGAAATTGTATGGTCTTTTGGTGTTCAGAATACTAAAGTATGACCTTTTATCAGCAACATACTATAATATGAACCATTTTGAGCGACATCATATTTAATGACTTTTTTTGAGCGCAGTACTGACGTTTTTGCCGACATACGAGTATGACCATATTTTTGCTATATGAAATTGTATGGCCTTTTGGTGTTTAAAATACTAAAGTATGACCTTTTATCAGCAACATACTATAATATGAACCATTTTGGGCGACATCATATTTAATGACTTTTTTTGAGCGCAGTACTGACGTTTTTGACGACATACGAGTAGGACCATATTTTTGCTATCTGAAATTGTATGGTCTTTTGGTGTTCAGAATACTAAAGTATGACCTTTTATCAGCAACATACTATAATATGAACCATTTTGAGCGACATCATATTTTATGACTTTTTATGAACGAAATACTGACGTTTTTGCCGACATACGAGTATGACCATATTTTTGCTATATGTAATTGTATGGCCTTTTGGTGTTCAAAATACTAAAGTATGACCTTTTATCAGCAACATACTATAATATGAACCATTTTGAACGACATCATTTTTTATGACTTTTTTTGAGCGAAATACTGACGTTTTTGCCGACATACGAGTATGACCATATTTTTGCTATATGTAATTGTATGGCCTTTTGGTGTTCAAAATACTAAAGTATGACCTTTTATCAGCAACATACTATAATATGAACCATTTTGAGCAACATCATATTTTATGACTATTTTTGAGCGAAATACTGACGTTTTTGACGACATACAAGTATGACCATATTTTTGCTATATGAAATTGAATGGCCTTTTGGTGTTTAAAATACTAAAGTATGACCTTTTATCAGCAACATACTATAATATGAACCATTTTGAGCGACATCATATTTTATGACTTTTTTTGAGCGAAATACTGACGTTTTTGCCGACATACGAGTATGACCATATTTTTGCTATATATAATTGTATGGCCTTTTGGTGTTCAAGATACTAAAGTATGACCTTTTATCAGCAACATACTATAATATAAACCATTTTGAGCGACATCATATTTTATGACTTTTTTTGAGCGAAATACTGACGTTTTTGACGACATACGAGTATGACCATAATTTTGCTATATGAAATTGTATGGACTTTGGGTGTTCAAAATACTAAAGTATGACCTTTTATCATCAACATACTATAATATGACCCATTTTGAGCGACATCATATTTTATGACTTTTTTTGAGCGAAATACTGACGTTTTTGCCGACATACAAGTATGACCATGTTTTTGCTATATGAAATTGTATGGCCTTTTGGTGTTCAAAATACTAAAGTATGACCTTTTATCAGCAACATACTATAATATGAACCATTTTGAGCGACATCATATTTTATGACTTTTTTTGAGCGAAATACTGACGTTTTTGCCGACATACGAGTATGACCATGTTTTTGCTATATGAAATTGTATGGCCTTTTGGTGTTCAAAATACTAAAGTATGACCTTTTATCAGCAACATACTATAATATGAACCATTTTGAGCGACATCATATTTTATGACTTTTTTTGAGCGAAATACTGACGTTTTTGCCGACATACGAGTATGACCATATTTTTGCTATATGTAATTGTATGGCCTTTTGGTGTTCAAAATACTAAAGTATGACCTTTTATCAGCAACATACTATAATATGAACCAGTTTGAGCGACATCATATTTTATGACTTTTTTTGAGCGAAATACTGACATTTTTGATGACATACGAGTATGACCATATTTTTGCTATATGTAATTGTATGGCCTTTTGGTGTTCAAAACCCTAAAGTATGACCTTTTATCAGCAACATAGTATAATATGACCCATTTTGAGCGACATCTTTTATGACCTTTTTTCAGCGACATACTGACGTTTTTGATGACATACGAGTATGACCATATTTTTGCTATATGAAATTGTATGGCCTTTGGGTGTTCAAAATACTAAAGTATGACCTTTTATCAGCAACATAGTATAATATAACCCATTTTGAGCGACATCATATTTTATGACCTTTTTGAGTGACATACTAAAGTATGACATTTTTGACGACATACTAGTATGACTTTTTTCATGCTATATGAAATTGCACGGCCTTTTGGTGTTCAAAATACTAAAGTATGACCTTTTATCAGCAACATAGTATAATATGACCCATTTTGAGCGACATCATATTTTATGACCTTTTTTGAACGACATACTTTTGACGACATACTAGTATGACCATATTTATACTATATTCAATTGTATGGCCTTTTGGTGTTCAAAATACTAAAGTATGACCTTTTATCAGCATAATAGTATAATATGAACCTTTTTGAGCGACATATTTTATGACCTTTTTTGAGCGACATACTATAGTATGACGTTTTTGACGACACACAAGTATGACCATATTTATGCTATATGAAACTGTATTGCCTTTTGGTGTTCAAAATACTAAAGTATGACCTTTTATCAGCAACATAGTATAATATAACCCATTTTGAGCGACATCATATTTTATGACCTTTTTTGAGCGACATACTAAAGTATGACATTTTTGACGACATACTAGTATGACTTTTTCATGCTATATGAAATTGCAGGGCCTTTTGGTGTTCAAAATACTAAAGTATGACCTTTTATCAGCAACATAGTATAATATGACTGTGAGAAGGTGATGAGCCCTCCCCTTCTCACCCGGTTATAAGGGGGAACTGATTAGCAGAGAGAGAATTCCCCCCCGGACATGTTTGCGTGCGGGACAGGTGACGCGACGTGTGGAACTGCCTGTCTGGTCCACCTGGTGCGAGGTGGACTTTTCCTGCTGACGTGAGCGTGTTGGGTTTTTGTGTTTTTTGTACCGCCGTCAATAAATGTTTTTATTATGTGAGTTCCTTTGCCTCCTGTCTCCGCTTCTTTTTCCGGTTGCCCTGATCTTTTGTGGGGAGACCGCGTTGGTCGCTCACATTGACCCATTTTGAGCGACATCATATTTTTTGACCTTTTGTGAACGACATACTATAGTATGACGTTTTTGACGACATACCAGTGTGACCATATTTATACTATATATAATTGTATGGCCTTTTGGTGTTCAAAATACTAAAGTATGACCTTTTATCAGCAACATAGTATAATATGAACCATTTTGAGCGACATCATATTTTATGACTTTTTTTGAGCGAAATACTGACGTTTTTGCCGACATACGAGTATGACCATGTTTTTGCTATATGAAATTGTATGGCCTTTTGGTGTTCAAAATACTAAAGTATGACCTTTTATCAGCAACATACTATAATATGAACCATTTTGAGCGACATCATATTTTATGACTTTTTTTGAGCGAAATACTGACGTTTTTGCCGACATACGAGTATGACCATATTTTTGCTATATGAAATTGTATGGCCTTTTGGTGTTTAAAATACTAAAGTATGACCTTTTATCAGCAACATACTATAATATGAACCATTTTGGGCGACATCATATTTAATGACTTTTTTTGAGCGCAGTACTGACGTTTTTGACGACATACGAGTAGGACCATATTTTTGCTATCTGAAATTGTATGGTCTTTTGGTGTTCAGAATACTAAAGTATGACCTTTTATCAGCAACATACTATAATATGAACCAGTTTGAGCGACATCATATTTTATGACTTTTTTTGAGCGAAATACTGACGTTTTTGCCGACATACGAGTATGACCATATTTTTGCTATATGTAATTGTATGGCCTTTTGGTGTTCAAAATACTAAAGTATGACCTTTTATCAGCAACATACTATAATATGAACCATTTTGAGCGACATCATATTTTATGACCTTTTTTGAGCGACATACTATAGTATGACGTTTTTGACGACACACAAGTATGACCATATTTATGCTATATGAAACTGTATTGCCTTTTGGTGTTCAAAATACTAAAGTATGACCTTTTATCAGCAACATACTATAATATGAACCATTTTGAGCGACATCATATTTTATGACCTTTTTTGAGCGACATACTAAAGTATGACATTTTTGACGACATACTAGTATGACTTTTTTCATGCTATATGAAATTGCACGGCCTTTTGGTGTTCAAAATACTAAAGTATGACCTTTTACCAGCAACATACTATAATATGACCCAGTTTGAGCGAAATCATATTTTATGACGTTTTTTGAACGACATACTAAAGTATGACATTTTTGACGACATTCGAGTATGACCATATTTATGCTATATGAAATTATATTGCCTTTTGGTGTTCAAAATACTAAAGTATGACCTTTTTTCAGCAACATAGTATAATATGACCCATTTTGAGCGACATCATATTTTTTGACCTTTTGTGAACGACATACTATAGTATGACGTTTTTGACGACACACAAGTATGACCATATTTATGCTATATGAAACTGTATTGCCTTTTGGTGTTCAAAATACTAAAGTATGACCTTTTATCAGCAACATACTATAATATGAACCATTTTGAGCAACATCATATTTTATGACCTTTTTTGAGCGACATACTAAAGTATGACATTTTTGACGACATACTAGTATGACTTTTTTCATGCTATATGAAATTGCAGGGCCTTTTGGTGTTCAAAATACTAAAGTATGACCTTTTACCAGCAACATACTATAATATGACCCAGTTTGAGCGAAATCATATTTTATGACGTTTTTTGAACGACATACTATAGTATGACGTTTTTGACGACACACAAGTATGACCATATTTATGCTATATGAAACTGTATTGCCTTTTGGTGTTCAAAATACTAAAGTATGACCTTTTATCAGCAACATACTATAATATGACCCAGTTTGAGCGACATCATATTTAATGATTTTTTTTGAGCGAAATACTGACGTTTTTGACGACATACGAGTATGACCATATTTTTGCTATATGAAATTGTATGGCCTTTTGGTGTTCAAAATACTAAAGTATGACCTGTTATCAGCAACATACTATAATATGAACCATTTTGAGCGACATCATATTTTATGACTTTTTTTGAGCGGAGTACTGACGTTTTTGACGACATACGAGTATGACCATATTTTTGCTATATGAAATTGTATGGCCTTTGGGTGTTCAAAATACTAAAGTATGACCTTTTATCAGCAACATACTATAATATGAACCATTTTGAGCAACATCATATTTTATGACTTTTTTTGAGCGAAATACTGACGTTTTTGACGACATACGAGTAGGACCATATTTTTGCTATCTGAAATTGTATGGACTTTGGGTGTTCAAAATACTAAAGTATGACCTTTTATCAGCAACATACTATAATATGACCCATTTTGAGCGACATCATATTTAATGATTTTTTTTGAGCGAAATACTGACGTTTTTGACGACATACAAGTATGACCATATTTTTGCTATATGAAATTGTATGGACTTTGGGTGTTCAAAATACTAAAGTATGACCTTTTATCAGCAACATACTATAATATGACCCATTTTGAGCGACATCATATTTTATGACTTTTTTTGAGCGAAATACTGATGTTTTTGCCGACATACGAGTATGACCATGTTTTTGCTATATGAAATTGTATGGCCTTTTGGTGTTCAAAATACTAAAGTATGACCTTTTATCAGCAACATACTATAATATGAACCATTTTGAGCGACATCATATTTTATGACTTTTTTTGAGCGAAATACTGACGTTTTTGACGACATACGAGTATGACCATGTTTTTGCTATATGAAATTGTATGGCCTTTTGGTGTTCAAAATACTAAAGTATGACCTTTTATTAGCAACATACTATAATATGAACCATTTTGAGCGACATCATATTTTATGACTTTTTTTGAGCGAAATACTGACGCTTTTGCCAACATACGAGTATGACCATATTTTTGCTATATGAAATTGTATGGCCTTTTGGTGTTCAAAATACTAAAGTGTGACCTTTTATCAGCAACATACTATAGTATGAACCATTTTGAGCAACATCATATTTTATGACTTTTTTTGAGCAAAATACTGACGTTTTTTCCGACATACGAGTATGACCATATTTTTGCTATATGAAATTGTATGGCCTTTTGGTGTTCAAAATACTAAAGTATGACCCTTTATCAGCAACATACTATAATATGACCCATTTTGAGCAACATCATATTTTATGACTTTTTTTGAGCGAAATACTGACGTTTTTGACGACATACGAGTATGACCATATTTTTGCTATATGAAATTGTATGGCCTTTGGGTGTTCAAAATACTAAAGTATGACCTTTTATCAGCAACATACTATAATATGAACCATTTTGAGCGACATCATATTTTATGACTTTTTTTGAGCGAAATACTGACGTTTTTGATGACATACGAGTATGACCATATTTTTGCTATATGAAATTGTATGGCCTTTTGGTGTTTAAAATACTAAAGTATGACCTTTTATCAGCAACATACTATAATATGAACCATTTTGAGCGACATCATATTTTATGACTTTTTTTGAGCGAAATACTGACGTTTTTTCCGACATACGAGTATGACCATATTTTTGCTATATGAAATTGTATGGCCTTTTGGTGTTCAAAATACTAAAGTATGACCTTTTATCAGCAACATACTATAATATGACCCATTTTGAGCGACATCATATTTTATGACTTTTTTTGAGCGCAGTACTGATGTTTTTGACGACATACGAGTATGACCATATTTTTGCTATATGAAATTGTATGGCCTTTTGGTGTTCAAAATACTAAAGTATGACCTTTTATCAGCAACATACTATAATATGAACCATTTTGGGCGACATCATATTTAATGACTTTTTTTGAGCGCAGTACCTACGTTTTTGACGACATACGAGTAGGACCATATTTTTGCTATCTGAAATTGTATGGTCTTTTGGTGTTCAAAATACTAAAGTATGACCCTTTATCAGCAACATACTATAATATGAACCATTTTGAGCGACATCATATTTTATGACCTTTTTTGAGCGAAATACTGACGTTTTTGCCGACATACGAGTATGACCATATTTTTGCTATATGTAATTGTATGGCCTTTTGGTGTTCAAAATACTAAAGTATGACCTTTTATCAGCAACATACTATAATATGAACCATTTTGAGCGACATCATATTTTATGACTTTTTTTGAGCGAAATACTGACGTTTTTGCCGACATACGAGTATGACCATATTTTTGCTATATGTAATTGTATGGCCTTTTGGTGTTCAAAATACTAAAGTATGACCTTTTATCAGCAACAAACTATAATATGAACCATTTTGAGCGACATCATATTTTATGACTTTTTTTGAGCGAAATACTGACGTTTTCTGACATACGAGTATGACCATATTTTTGCTATATGAAATTGTATGGCTTTTTGGTGTTCAAAATACTAAAGTATGACCTTTTATCAGCAACATACTATAATATGACCCATTTTGAGCGACATCATATTTTATGACTTTTTTTGAGCGAAATACTGACGTTTTTGACGACATACGAGTAGGACCATATTTTTGCTATCTGAAATTGTATGGTCTTTTGGTGTTCAAAATACTAAAGTATGACCTTTTATCAGCAACATACTATAATATGAACCATTTTGAGGGACATCATATTTTATGACTTTTTTTGAGCGAAATACTGACGTTTTTGCCGACATACGAGTATGACCATATTTTTGCTATATGAAATTGTATGGCTTTTTGGTGTTCAAAATACTAAAGTATGACCTTTTATCAGCAACATACTATAATATGACCCATTTTGAGCGACATCATATTTTATGACTTTTTTTGAGCGAAATACTGACGTTTTTGACGACATACGAGTAGGACCATATTTTTGCTATCTGAAATTGTATGGTCTTTTGGTGTTCAAAATACTAAAGTATGACCTTTTATCAGCAACATACTATAATATGAACCATTTTGAGGGACATCATATTTTATGACTTTTTTTGAGCGAAATACTGACGTTTTTGCCGACATACGAGTATGACCATATTTTTGCTATATGTAATTGTATGGCCTTTTGGTGTTCAAAATACTAAAGTATGACCTTTTATCAGCAACATACTATAATATGAACCATTTTGAGCGACATCATATTTTATGACTTTTTTTGAGCGAAATACTGACGTTTTTGACGACATACGAGTATGACCATATTTTTGCTATATGAAATTGTATGGCCTTTTGGTGTTCAAAATACTAAAGTATGACCTTTTATCAGCAACATACTATAATATGAACCATTTTGAGCGACATCATATTTTATGACTTTTTTTGAGCGGAGTACCTACGTTTTTGACGACATACGAGTAGGACCATATTTTTGCTATCTGAAATTGTATGGTCTTTTGGTGTTCAAAATACTAAAGTATGACCTTTTATCAGCAACATACTATAATATGAACCATTTTGAGGGACATCATATTTTATGACTTTTTTTGAGCGAAATACTGACGTTTTTGCCGACATACGAGTATGACCATATTTTTGCTATATGTAATTGTATGGCCTTTTGGTGTTCAAAATACTAAAGTATGACCTTTTATCAGCAACATACTATAATATGAACCATTTTGAGCGACATCATATTTTATGACTTTTTTTGAGCGAAATACTGACGTTTTTGCCGACATACGAGTATGACCATATTTTTGCTATATGTAATTGTATGGCCTTTTGGTGTTCAAAATACTAAAGTATGACCTTTTATCAGCAACATACTATAATATGAACCATTTTGAGCGACATCATATTTTATGACTTTTTTTGAGCGAAATACTGACGTTTTTGCCGACATACGAGTATGACCATATTTATGCTATATGAAATTGTATGGCCTTTTGGTGTTCAAAATACTAAAGTATGACCCTTTATCAGCAACATACTATAATATGACCCATTTTGAGCAACATCATATTTTATGACTTTTTTTGAGCGAAATACTGACGTTTTTGATGACATACGAGTATGACCATATTTTTGCTATATGAAATTGTATGGCCTTTGGGTGTTCAAAATACTAAAGTATGACCTTTTATCAGCAACATACTATAATATGAACCATTTTGAGCGACATCATATTTTATGACTTTTTTTGAGCGAAATACTGACGTTTTTGATGACATACGAGTATGACCATATTTTTGCTATATGAAATTGTATGGCCTTTTGGTGTTTAAAATACTAAAGTATGACCTTTTATCAGCAACATACTATAGTATGAACCATTTTGAGCGACATCATATTTTATGACTTTTTTTGAGCGAAATACTGACGTTTTCTGACATACGAGTATGACCATATTTTTGCTATATGAAATTGTATGGCCTTTTGGTGTTCAAAATACTAAAGTATGACCTTTTATCAGCAACATACTATAATATGACCCATTTTGAGCGACATCATATTTTATGACTTTTTTTGAGCGAAATACTGACGTTTTTGACGACATACGAGTATGACCATATTTTTGCTATATGAAATTGTATGGCCTTTTGGTGTTCAAAATACTAAAGTATGACCGTTTATCAGCAACATACTATAATATGACCCATTTTGAGCGACATCATATTTTATGACTTTTTTTGAGCGAAATACTGACGCTTTTGCCGACATACGAGTTTGACCATATTTTTGCTATATGAAATTGTATGGCCTTTTGGTGTTCAAAATACTAAAGTATGACCCTTTATCAGCAACATACTATAATATGACCCATTTTGAGCGACATCATATTTTATGACTTTTTTTGAGCGAAATACTGACGTTTTTGACGACATACGAGTATGACCATATTTTTGCTATATGTAATTGTATGGCCTTTTGGTGTTCAAAATACTAAAGTATGACCTTTTATCAGCAACATACTATAATATGAACCATTTTGAGCGACATCATATTTTATGACTTTTTTTGAGCGAAATACTGACGTTTTTGACGACATACGAGTATGACCATATTTTTGCTATATGAAATTGTATGGCCTTTTGGTGTTCAAAATACTAAAGTATGACCTTTTATCAGCAACATACTATAATATGAACCATTTTGAGCGACATCATATTTTATGACTTTTTTTGAGCGGAGTACCTACGTTTTTGACGACATACGAGTAGGACCATATTTTTGCTATCTGAAATTGTATGGTCTTTTGGTGTTCAAAATACTAAAGTATGACCTTTTATCAGCAACATACTATAATATGAACCATTTTGAGGGACATCATATTTTATGACTTTTTTTGAGCGAAATACTGACGTTTTTGCCGACATACGAGTATGACCATATTTTTGCTATATGTAATTGTATGGCCTTTTGGTGTTCAAAATACTAAAGTATGACCTTTTATCAGCAACATACTATAATATGAACCATTTTGAGCGACATCATATTTTATGACTTTTTTTGAGCGAAATACTGACGTTTTTGCCGACATACGAGTATGACCATATTTTTGCTATATGTAATTGTATGGCCTTTTGGTGTTCAAAATACTAAAGTATGACCTTTTATCAGCAACATACTATAATATGAACCATTTTGAGCGACATCATATTTTATGACTTTTTTTGAGCGAAATACTGACGTTTTCTGACATACGAGTATGACCATATTTTTGCTATATGAAATTGTATGGCCTTTTGGTGTTCAAAATACTAAAGTATGACCTTTTATCAGCAACATACTATAATATGACCCATTTTGAGCGACATCATATTTTATGACTTTTTTTGAGCGAAATACTGACGCTTTTGCCGACATACGAGTATGACCATATTTTTGCTATATGAAATTGTATGGCCTTTTGGTGTTCAAAATACTAAAGTATGACCCTTTATCAGCAACATACTATAATATGACCCATTTTGAGCGACATCATATTTTATGACTTTTTTTGAGCGAAATACTGACGTTTTTGACGACATACGAGTATGACCATATTTTTGCTATATGAAATTGTATGGCCTTTTGGTGTTTAAAATACTAAAGTATGACCTTTTATCAGCAACATACTATAATATGAACCATTTTGAGCGACATCATATTTTATGACTTTTTTTGAGCGAAATACTGACGTTTTTGACGACATACGAGTATGACCATAATTTTGCTATATGGAATTGTATGGCCTTTTGGTGTTTAAAATACTAAAGTATGACCTTTTATCAGCAACATACTATAATATGAACCATTTTGAGCGACATCATATTTTATGACTTTTTTTGAGCGAAATACTGACGTTTTTGACGACATACGAGTATGACCATATTTTTGCTATATGAAATTGTATGGCCTTTTGGTGTTTAAAATACTAAAGTATGACCTTTTATCAGCAACATACTATAATATGAACCATTTTGAGCGACATCATATTTTATGACTTTTTTTGAGCGAAATACTGACGTTTTTGACGACATACGAGTATGACCATAATTTTGCTATATGAAATTGTATGGCCTTTTGGTGTTTAAAATACTAAAGTATGACCTTTTATCAGCAACATACTATAATATGAACCATTTTGAGCGACATCATATTTTATGACTTTTTTTGAGCGAAATACTGACGTTTTTGACGACATACGAGTATGACCATAATTTTGCTATATGAAATTGTATGGACTTTGGGTGTTCAAAATACTAAAGTATGACCTTTTATCATCAACATACTATAATATGAACCATTTTGAGCGACATCATATTTTATGACTTTTTTTGAGCGAAATACTGACGTTTTTGCCGACATACGAGTATGACCATGTTTTTGCTATATGAAATTGTATGGCCTTTTGGTGTTCAAAATACTAAAGTATGACCTTTTATCAGCAACATACTATAATATGACCCATTTTGAGCGACATCATATTTTATGACTTTTTTTGAGCGAAATACTGACGTTTTTGCCGACATACGAGTATGACCATGTTTTTGCTATAAGAAATTGTATGGCCTTTGGGTGTTCAAAATACTAAAGTATGACCTTTTATCAGCAACATACTATAATATGAACCATTTTGAGCGACATCATATTTTATGACTTTTTTTGAGCGAAATACTGACGTTTTTGCCGACATACGAGTATGACCATATTTTTGCTATATGAAATTGTATGGCCTTTTGGTGTTCAAAATACTAAAGTATGACCCTTTATCAGCAACATACTATAATATGACCCATTTTGAGCGACATCATATTTTATGACTTTTTTTGAGCGAAATACTGACGTTTTTGACGACATACGAGTATGACCATATTTTTGCTATATGAAATTGTATGGCCTTTTGGTGTTTAAAATACTAAAGTATGACCTTTTATCAGCAACATACTATAATATGAACCATTTTGAGCGACATCATATTTTATGACTTTTTTTGAGCGAAATACTGACGTTTTTGACGACATACGAGTATGACCATAATTTTGCTATATGAAATTGTATGGACTTTGGGTGTTCAAAATACTAAAGTATGACCTTTTATCATCAACATACTATAATATGAACCATTTTGAGCGACATCATATTTTATGACTTTTTTTGAGCGAAATACTGACGTTTTTGCCGACATACGAGTATGACCATGTTTTTGCTATATGAAATTGTATGGCCTTTTGGTGTTCAAAATACTAAAGTATGACCTTTTATCAGCAACATACTATAATATGACCCATTTTGAGCGACATCATATTTTATGACTTTTTTTGAGCGAAATACTGACGTTTTTGCCGACATACGAGTATGACCATGTTTTTGCTATAAGAAATTGTATGGCCTTTGGGTGTTCAAAATACTAAAGTATGACCTTTTATCAGCAACATACTATAATATGAACCATTTTGAGCGACATCATATTTTATGACTTTTTTTGAGCGAAATACTGACGTTTTTGCCGACATACGAGTATGACCATATTTTTGCTATATGAAATTGTATGGCCTTTTGGTGTTCAAAATACTAAAGTATGACCCTTTATCAGCAACATACTATAATATGACCCATTTTGAGCGACATCATATTTTATGACTTTTTTTGAGCGAAATACTGACGTTTTTGACGACATACGAGTATGACCATATTTTTGCTATATGAAATTGTATGGCCTTTTGGTGTTTAAAATACTAAAGTATGACCTTTTATCAGCAACATACTATAATATGAACCATTTTGAGCGACATCATATTTTATGACTTTTTTTGAGCGAAATACTGACGTTTTTGACGACATACGAGTATGACCATATTTTTGCTATATGAAATTGTATGGCCTTTTGGTGTTCAAAATACTAAAGTATGACCGTTTATCAGCAACATACTATAGTATGACCCATTTTGAGCAACATCATATTTTATGACTTTTTTTGAGCGCAGTACTGACGTTTTTGACGACATACGAGTATGACCATATTTTTGCTATATGAAATTGTATGGCCTTTTGGTGTTCAAAATACTAAAGTATGACCGTTTATCAGCAACATACTATAGTATGACCCATTTTGAGCAACATCATATTTTATGACTTTTTTTGAGCGCAGTACTGACGTTTTTGACGACATACAAGTATGACCATATTTTTGCTATATGAAATTGTATGGACTTTGGGTGTTCAAAATACTAAAGTATGACCTTTTATCAGCAACATACTATAATATGACCCATTTTGAGCGACATCATATTTTATGACTTTTTTTGAGCGAAATACTGATGTTTTTGCCGACATACGAGTATGACCATGTTTTTGCTATATGAAATTGTATGGCCTTTTGGTGTTCAAAATACTAAAGTATGACCTTTTATCAGCAACATACTATAATATGAACCATTTTGAGCGACATCATATTTTATGACTTTTTTTGAGCGAAATACTGACGTTTTTGACGACATACGAGTATGACCATGTTTTTGCTATATGAAATTGTATGGCCTTTTGGTGTTCAAAATACTAAAGTATGACCTTTTATTAGCAACATACTATAATATGAACCATTTTGAGCGACATCATATTTTATGACTTTTTTTGAGCGAAATACTGACGTTTTTGCCGACATACGAGTATGACCATATTTTTGCTATATGAAATTGTATGGCCTTTTGGTGTTCAAAATACTAAAGTGTGACCTTTTATCAGCAACATACTATAGTATGAACCATTTTGAGCAACATCATATTTTATGACTTTTTTTGAGCAAAATACTGACGCTTTTGACGACATACGAGTATGACCATATTTTTGCTTTATGAAATTGTATGGCCTTTTGGTGTTCAAAATACTAAAGTATGACCTTTTATCAGCAACATACTATAATATGACCCATTTTGAGCAACATCATATTTTATGACTTTTTTTGAGCGAAATACTGATGTTTTTGACGACATACGAGTATGACCATATTTTTGCTATATGAAATTGTATGGCCTTTTGGTGTTCAAAATACTAAAGTATGACCGTTTATCAGCAACATACTATAGTATGAACCATTTTGAGCGACATCATATTTTATGACTTTTTTTGAGCGAAATACTGACGTTTTCTGACATACGAGTATGACCATATTTTTGCTATATGAAATTGTATGGCCTTTTGGTGTTCAAAATACTAAAGTATGACCTTTTATCATCAACATACTATAATATGAACCATTTTGAGCGACATCATATTTTATGACTTTTTATGAGCGAAATACTGACGTTTTTGACGACATACGAGTATGACCATGTTTTTGCTATATGAAATTGTATGGCCTTTTGGTGTTCAAAATACTAAAGTATGACCTTTTATTAGTAACATACTATAATATGAACCATTTTGAGCGACATATTTTATGACTTTTTTTGAGCGAAATACTGACGCTTTTGCCGACATACGAGTATGACCATATTTTTGCTATATGAAATTGTATGGCCTTTTGGTGTTCAAAATACTAAAGTATGACCTTTTATCAGCAACATACTATAATATGAACCATTTTGAGCGACATCATATTTTATGACTTTTTTTGAGCGAAATACTGACGTTTTTGACGACATACGAGTATGACCATATTTTTGCTATATGAAATTGTATGGCCTTTTGGTGTTCAAAATACTAAAGTATGACCTTTTATCAGCAACATACTATAGTATGAACCATTTTGAGCAACATCATATTTTATGACTTTTTGAGCAAAATACTGACCTTTTTTCAGACATACGAGTATGACCATATTTTTGCTATATGAAATTGTATGGCCTTTTGGTGTTCAAAATACTAAAGTATGACCTTTTATCAGCAACATACTATAATATGACCCATTTTGAGCGACATCATATTTTATGACTTTTTTTGAGCGAAATACTGACGTTTTTGACGACATACGAGTATGACCATATTTTTGCTATATGAAATTGTATGGCCTTTTGGTGTTCAAAATACTAAAATATGACCTTTTATCAGCAACATACTATAATATGAACCATTTTGAGCGACATCATATTTTATGACTTTTTTTGAGCGGAGTACTGACGTTTTTGACGACATACGAGTATGACCATATTTTTGCTATATGAAATTGTATGGCCTTTTGGTGTTCAAAATGCTAAAGTATGACCTTTTATCAGCAACATACTATAATATGAACCATTTTGGGCGACATCATATTTTATGACTTTTTTTGAGCGCAGTACTGACGTTTTTGCCGACATACGAGTAGGACCATATTTTTGCTATCTGAAATTGTATGGTCTTTTGGTGTTCAAAATACTAAAGTATGACCTTTTATCAGCAATATACTATAATATGAATCATTTTGAGCAACATCATATTTTATGACTTTTTTTGAGCGAAATACTGACGTTTTTGACGACATACAAGTATGACCATATTTTTGCTATATGAAATTGTATGGCCTTTTGGTGTTCAAAATACTAAAGTATGACCTTTTATTAGCAACATACTATAATATGAACCATTTTGAGCGACATCATATTTTATGACTTTTTTTGAGCGAAATACTGACGCTTTTGCCGACATACGAGTATGACCATATTTTTGCTATATGAAATTGTATGGCCTTTTGGTGTTCAAAATACTAAAGTGTGACCTTTTATCAGCAACATACTATAGTATGAACCATTTTGAGCAACATCATATTTTATGACTTTTTTTGAGCAAAATACTGACCTTTTTTCCGACATACGAGTATGACCATATTTTTGCTATATGAAATTGTATGGCCTTTTGGTGTTCAAAATACTAAAGTATGACCTTTTATCAGCAACATACTATAATATGAACCATTTTGAGCAACATCATATTTTATGACTTTTTTTGAGCGAAATACTGACGTTTTTGCCGACATACGAGTATGACCATATTTTTGCTATATGAAATTGTATGGCCTTTTGGTGTTTAAAATACTAAAGTATGACCTTTTATCAGCAACATACTATAGTATGAACCATTTTGAGCGACATCATATTTTATGACTTTTTTTGAGCGAAATACTGACGTTTTTTCCGACATACGAGTATGACCATATTTTTGCTATATGAAATTGTATGGCCTTTTGGTGTTCAAAATACTAAAGTATGACCTTTTATCAGCAACATACTATAATATGACCCATTTTGAGCGACATCATATTTTATGACTTTTTTTGAGCGCAGTACTGACGTTTTTGACGACATACGAGTATGACCATATTTTTGCTATATGAAATTGCATGGCCTTTTGGTGTTCAAAATACTAAAGTATGACCTTTTATCAGCAACATACTATAATATGAACCATTTTGGGCGACATCATATTTAATGACTTTTTTTGAGCGCAGTACCTACGTTTTTGACGACATACGAGTAGGACCATATTTTTGCTATCTGAAATTGTATGGTCTTTTGGTGTTCAAAATACTAAAGTATGACCTTTTATCAGCAACATACTATAATATGAACCATTTTGAGCGACATCATATTTTATGACCTTTTTTGAGCGAAATACTGACGTTTTTGCCGACATACGAGTATGACCATATTTTTGCTATATGTAATTGTATGGCCTTTTGGTGTTCAAAATACTAAAGTATGACCTTTTATCAGCAACATACTATAATATGAACCATTTTGAGCGACATCATATTTTATGACTTTTTTTGAGCGAAATACTGACGTTTTTGCCGACATACGAGTATGACCATATTTTTGCTATATGTAATTGTATGGCCTTTTGGTGTTCAAAATACTAAAGTATGACCTTTTATCAGCAACAAACTATAATATGAACCATTTTGAGCGACATCATATTTTATGACTTTTTTTGAGCGAAATACTGACGTTTTCTGACATACGAGTATGACCATATTTTTGCTATATGAAATTGTATGGCTTTTTGGTGTTCAAAATACTAAAGTATGACCTTTTATCAGCAACATACTATAATATGACCCATTTTGAGCGACATCATATTTTATGACTTTTTTTGAGCGAAATACTGACGTTTTTGACGACATACGAGTATGACCATATTTTTGCTATATGAAATTGTATGGCCTTTTGGTGTTCAAAATACTAAAGTATGACCTTTTATCAGCAACATACTATAATATGAACCATTTTGAGCGACATCATATTTTATGACTTTTTTTGAGCGGAGTACCTACGTTTTTGACGACATACGAGTAGGACCATATTTTTGCTATCTGAAATTGTATGGTCTTTTGGTGTTCAAAATACTAAAGTATGACCTTTTATCAGCAACATACTATAATATGAACCATTTTGAGGGACATCATATTTTATGACTTTTTTTGAGCGAAATACTGACGTTTTTGCCGACATACGAGTATGACCATATTTTTGCTATATGTAATTGTATGGCCTTTTGGTGTTCAAAATACTAAAGTATGACCTTTTATCAGCAACATACTATAATATGAACCATTTTGAGCGACATCATATTTTATGACTTTTTTTGAGCGAAATACTGACGTTTTTGCCGACATACGAGTATGACCATATTTTTGCTATATGTAATTGTATGGCCTTTTGGTGTTCAAAATACTAAAGTATGACCTTTTATCAGCAACATACTATAATATGAACCATTTTGAGCGACATCATATTTTATGACTTTTTTTGAGCGAAATACTGACGTTTTTGCCGACATACGAGTATGACCATATTTTTGCTATATGAAATTGTATGGTCTTTTGGTGTTCAAAATACTAAAGTATGACCTTTTATCAGCAACATACTATAATATGAACCATTTTGAGGGACATCATATTTTATGACTTTTTTTGAGCGAAATACTGACGTTTTTGCCGACATACGAGTATGACCATATTTTTGCTATATGTAATTGTATGGCCTTTTGGTGTTCAAAATACTAAAGTATGACCTTTTATCAGCAACATACTATAATATGAACCATTTTGAGCGACATCATATTTTATGACTTTTTTTGAGCGGAGTACCTACGTTTTTGACGACATACGAGTAGGACCATATTTTTGCTATCTGAAATTGTATGGTCTTTTGGTGTTCAAAATACTAAAGTATGACCTTTTATCAGCAACATACTATAATATGAACCATTTTGAGGGACATCATATTTTATGACTTTTTTTGAGCGAAATACTGACGTTTTTGCCGACATACGAGTATGACCATATTTTTGCTATATGTAATTGTATGGCCTTTTGGTGTTCAAAATACTAAAGTATGACCTTTTATCAGCAACATACTATAATATGAACCATTTTGAGCGACATCATATTTTATGACTTTTTTTGAGCGAAATACTGACGTTTTTGCCGACATACGAGTATGACCATATTTTTGCTATATGTAATTGTATGGCCTTTTGGTGTTCAAAATACTAAAGTATGACCTTTTATCAGCAACATACTATAATATGAACCATTTTGAGCGACATCATATTTTATGACTTTTTTTGAGCGAAATACTGACGTTTTTGCCGACATACGAGTATGACCATATTTTTGCTATATGAAATTGTATGGCCTTTTGGTGTTCAAAATACTAAAGTATGACCCTTTATCAGCAACATACTATAATATGACCCATTTTGAGCAACATCATATTTTATGACTTTTTTTGAGCGAAATACTGACGTTTTTGATGACATACGAGTATGACCATATTTTTGCTATATGAAATTGTATGGCCTTTGGGTGTTCAAAATACTAAAGTATGACCTTTTATCAGCAACATACTATAATATGAACCATTTTGAGCGACATCATATTTTATGACTTTTTTTGAGCGAAATACTGACGTTTTTGATGACATACGAGTATGACCATATTTTTGCTATATGAAATTGTATGGCCTTTTGGTGTTTAAAATACTAAAGTATGACCTTTTATCAGCAACATACTATAGTATGAACCATTTTGAGCGACATCATATTTTATGACTTTTTTTGAGCGAAATACTGACGTTTTCTGACATACGAGTATGACCATATTTTTGCTATATGAAATTGTATGGCCTTTTGGTGTTCAAAATACTAAAGTATGACCTTTTATCAGCAACATACTATAATATGACCCATTTTGAGCGACATCATATTTTATGACTTTTTTTGAGCGAAATACTGACGTTTTTGACGACATACGAGTATGACCATATTTTTGCTATCTGAAATTGTATGGTCTTTTGGTGTTCAAAATACTAAAGTATGACCTTTTATCAGCAACATACTATAATATGAACCATTTTGAGCGACATCATATTTTATGACCTTTTTTGAGCGAAATACTGACGTTTTTGCCGACATACGAGTATGACCATATTTTTGCTATATGTAATTGTATGGCCTTTTGGTGTTCAAAATACTAAAGTATGACCTTTTATCAGCAACATACTATAATATGAACCATTTTGAGCGACATCATATTTTATGACTTTTTTTGAGCGAAATACTGACGTTTTTGCCGACATACGAGTATGACCATATTTTTGCTATATGTAATTGTATGGCCTTTTGGTGTTCAAAATACTAAAGTATGACCTTTTATCAGCAACAAACTATAATATGAACCATTTTGAGCGACATCATATTTTATGACTTTTTTTGAGCGAAATACTGACGTTTTTGCCGACATACGAGTATGACCATATTTTTGCTATATTTAATTGTATGGCCTTTTGGTGTTCAAAATACTAAAGTATGACCTTTTATCAGCAACATACTATAATATGAACCATTTTGAGCGACATCATATTTTATGACTTTTTTTGAGCGAAATACTGACGTTTTTGACGACATACGAGTATGACCATAATTTTGCTATATGAAATTGTATGGACTTTGGGTGTTTAAAATACTAAAGTATGACCTTTTATCAGCAACATACTATAATATGAACCATTTTGAGCGACATCATATTTTATGACTTTTTTTGAGCGAAATACTGACGTTTTTGCCGACATACGAGTATGACCATGTTTTTGCTATATGAAATTGTATGGCCTTTTGGTGTTCAAAATACTAAAGTATGACCTTTTATCAGCAACATACTATAATATGACCCATTTTGAGCGACATCATATTTTATGACTTTTTTTGAGCGAAATACTGACGTTTTTGCCGACATACGAGTATGACCATGTTTTTGCTATAAGAAATTGTATGGCCTTTGGGTGTTCAAAATACTAAAGTATGACCTTTTATCAGCAACATACTATAATATGAACCATTTTGAGCGACATCATATTTTATGACTTTTCTTGAGCGAAATACTGACGTTTTTGACGACATACGAGTATGACCATATTTTTGCTATATGAAATTGTATGGCCTTTTGGTGTTTAAAATACTAAAGTATGACCTTTTATCAGCAACATACTATAATATGAACCATTTTGAGCGACATCATATTTTATGACTTTTTTTGAGCGAAATACTGACGTTTTTGCCGACATACGAGTATGACCATATTTTTGCTATATGTAATTGTATGGCCTTTTGGTGTTCAAAATACTAAAGTATGACCTTTTATCAGCAACATACTATAATATGACCCATTTTGAGCGACATCATATTTTATGACTTTTTTTGAGCGAAATACTGACGTTTTTGACGACATACGAGTATGACCATATTTTTGCTATATGAAATTGTATGGCCTTTTGGTGTTCAAAATACTAAAGTATGACCTTTTATCAGCAACATACTATAATATGAACCATTTTGAGCGACATCATATTTTATGACTTTTTTTGAGCGAAATACTGACGTTTTTGACGACATACGAGTATGACCATATTTTTGCTATATGAAATTGTATGGCCTTTTGGTGTTCAAAATACTAAAGTATGACCTTTTATCAGCAACATACTATAATATGAACCATTTTGAGCAACATCATATTTTATGACTTTTTTTGAGCGGAGTACTGACGTTTTCTGACATACGAGTATGACCATATTTTTGCTATATGAAATTGTATGGCCCTTTGGTGTTCAAAATACTAAAGTATGACCTTTTATCAGCAACATACTATAATATGACCCATTTTGAGCGACATCATATTTTATGACTTTTTTTGAGCGAAATACTGACGTTTTTGACGACATACGAGTATGACCATATTTTTGCTATATGAAATTGTATGGCCTTTTGGTGTTTAAAATACTAAAGTATGACCTTTTATCAGCAACATACTATAATATGAACCATTTTGAGCGACATCATATTTTATGACTTTTTTTGAGCGGAGTACTGACGTTTTTGACGACATACGAGTATGACCATATTTTTGCTATATGAAATTCTATGGCCTTTTGGTGTTCAAAATACTAAAGTATGACCTTTTATCAGCAACATACTATAATATGAACCATTTTGAGCGACATCATATTTTATGACTTTTTTTGAGTGAAATACTGACGCTTTTGCCGACATACGAGTATGACCATGTTTTTGCTATATGAAATTGTATGGCCTTTTGGTGTTCAAAATACTAAAGTATGACCCTTTATCAGCAACATACTATAATATGACCCATTGTGAGCGACATCATATTTTATGACTTTTCTTGAGCGAAATACTGACGTTTTTGACGACATACGAGTATGACCATATTTTTGCTATATGAAATTGTATGGCCTTTTGGTGTTTAAAATACTAAAGTATGACCTTTTATCAGCAACATACTATAATATGAACCATTTTGAGCGACATCATATTTTATGACTTTTTTTGTGCGAAATACTGACGTTTTTGCCGACATACGAGTATGACCATATTTTTGCTATATGTAATTGTATGGCCTTTGGGTGTTCAAAATACTAAAGTATGACCTTTTATCAGCAACATACTATAATATGAACAATTTTGAACGACATCATATTTTATGACTTTTTTTGAGCGAAATACTGACGTTTTTGACGACATACGAGTATGACCATATTTTTGCTATATGAAATTGTATGGCCTTTTGGTGTTCAAAATACTAAAGTATGACCTTTTATCAGCAACATACTATAATATGAACCATTTTGAGCGACATCATATTTTATGACTTTTTTTGAGCGGAGTACTGACGTTTTTGACGACATACGAGTATGACCATATTTTTGCTATATGAAATTGTATGGCCTTTGGGTGTTCAAAATACTAAAGTATGACCTTTTATCAGCAACATACTATAATATGAACCATTTTGAGCAACATCATATTTTATGACTTTTTTTGAGCGAAATACTGACGTTTTTGACGACATGCGAGTATGACCATATTTTTGCTATATGAAATTGTATGGCCTTTTGGTGTTCAAAATACTAAAGTATGACCCTTTATCAGCAACATACTATAATATGACCCATTTTGAGCGACATCATATTTTATGACTTTTTTTGAGCGAAATACTGACGTTTTTGCCGACATACGAGTATGACCATGTTTTTGCTATATGAAATTGTATGGCCTTTGGGTGTTCAAAATACTAAAGTATGACCTTTTATCAGCAACATACTATAATATGAACCATTTTGAGCGACATCATATTTTATGACTTTTTTTGAGCGAAATACTGACGTTTTTGCCGACATACGAGTATGACCATATTTTTGCTATATGAAATTGTATGGCCTTTTGGTGTTCAAAATACTAAAGTATGACCCTTTATCAGCAACATACTATAATATGACCCATTGTGAGCGACATCATATTTTATGACTTTTCTTGAGCGAAATACTGACGTTTTTGACGACATACGAGTATGACCATATTTTTGCTATATGAAATTGTATGGCCTTTTGGTGTTTAAAATACTAAAGTATGACCTTTTATCAGCAACATACTATAATATGAACCATTTTGAGCGACATCATATTTTATGACTTTTTTTGAGCGAAATACTGACGTTTTTGACGACATACGAGTATGACCATATTTTTGCTATATGAAATTGTATGGCCTTTTGGTGTTCAAAATACTAAAGTATGACCTTTTATCAGCAACATACTATAATATGAACCATTTTGAGCGACATCATATTTTATGACTTTTTTTGAGCGGAGTACTGACGTTTTTGACGACATACGAGTATGACCATATTTTTGCTATATGAAATTGTATGGCCTTTGGGTGTTCAAAATACTAAAGTATGACCTTTTATCAGCAACATACTATAATATGACCCATTTTGAGCGACATCATATTTTATGACTTTTTTTGAGCGAAATACTGACGTTTTTGACGACATACGAGTATGACCATATTTTTGCTATATGTAATTGTATGGCCTTTTGGTGTTCAAAATACTAAAGTATGACCTTTTATCAGCAACATACTATAATATGACCCATTTTGAGCGAAATCATATTTTATGACTTTTTTTGAGCGAAATACTGACGTTTTTGACGACATACGAGTATGACCATATTTTTGCTATATGAAATTGTATGGCCTTTTGGTGTTCAAAATACTAAAGTATGACCTTTTATCAGCAACATACTATAATATGAACCATTTTGAGCGACATCATATTTTATGACTTTTTTTGAGCGGAGTACTGACGTTTTTGACGACATACGAGTATGACCATATTTTTGCTATATGAAATTGTATGGCCTTTGGGTGTTCAAAATACTAAAGTATGACCTTTTATCAGCAACATACTATAATATGAACCATTTTGAGCAACATCATATTTTATGACTTTTTTTGAGCGAAATACTGACGTTTTCTGACATACGAGTATGCCCATATTTTTGCTATATGAAATTGTATGGCCCTTTGGTGTTCAAAATACTAAAGTATGACCTTTTATCAGCAACATACTATAATATGACCCATTTTGTGCGACATCATATTTTATGACTTTTTTTGAGCGAAATACTGATGTTTTTGACGACATACGAGTATGACCATATTTTTGCTATATGAAATTGTATGGCCTTTTGGTGTTCAAAATACTAAAGTATGACCTTTTATCAGCAACATACTATAATATGAACCATTTTGAGCGACATCATATTTTATGACTTTTTTTGAGCGGAGTACTGACGTTTTTGACGACATACGAGTATGACCATATTTTTGCTATATGAAATTGTATGGCCTTTTGGTGTTCAAAATACTAAAGTATGACCTTTTATCAGCAACATACTATAATATGACCCATTTTGAGCGACATCATATTTTATGACTTTTTTTGAGCGAAATACTGACGCTTTTGCCGACATACGAGTATGACCATGTTTTTGCTATATGAAATTGTATGGCCTTTGGGTGTTCAAAATACTAAAGTATGACCTTTTATCAGCAACATACTATAATATGAACAATTTTGAACGACATCATATTTTATGACTTTTTTTGAGCGAAATACTGACGTTTTTGACGACATACGAGTATGACCATATTTTTGCTATATGAAATTGTATGGCCTTTTGGTGTTCAAAATACTAAAGTATGACCTTTTATCAGCAACATACTATAATATGAACCATTTTGAGCGACATCATATTTTATGACTTTTTTTGAGCGGAGTACTGACGTTTTTGACGACATACGAGTATGACCATATTTTTGCTATATGAAATTGTATGGCCTTTGGGTGTTCAAAATACTAAAGTATGACCTTTTATCAGCAACATACTATAATATGAACCATTTTGAGGGACATCATATTTTATGACTTTTTTTGAGCGAAATACTGACGTTTTTGACGACATGCGAGTATGACCATATTTTTGCTATATGAAATTGTATGGCCTTTTGGTGTTCAAAATACTAAAGTATGACCCTTTATCAGCAACATACTATAATATGACCCATTTTGAGCGACATCATATTTTATGACTTTTTTTGAGCGAAATACTGACGTTTTTGCCGACATACGAGTATGACCATGTTTTTGCTATATGAAATTGTATGGCCTTTGGGTGTTCAAAATACTAAAGTATGACCTTTTATCAGCAACATACTATAATATGAACCATTTTGAGCGACATCATATTTTATGACTTTTTTTGAGCGAAATACTGACGTTTTTGCCGACATACGAGTATGACCATATTTTTGCTATATGAAATTGTATGGCCTTTTGGTGTTCAAAATACTAAAGTATGACCCTTTATCAGCAACATACTATAATATGACCCATTGTGAGCGACATCATATTTTATGACTTTTTTTGAGCGAAATACTGACGTTTTTGACGACATACGAGTATGACCATATTTTTGCTATATGAAATTGTATGGCCTTTTGGTGTTCAAAATACTAAAGTATGACCTTTTATCAGCAACATACTATAATATGAACCATTTTGAGCGACATCATATTTTATGACTTTTTTTGAGCGAAATACTGACGTTTTTGCCGACATACGAGTATGACCATATTTTTGCTATATGTAATTGTATGGCCTTTTGGTGTTCAAAATACTAAAGTATGACCTTTTATCAGCAACATACTATAATATGACCCATTTTGAGCGACATCATATTTTATGACTTTTTTTGAGCGAAATACTGACGTTTTTGACGACATACGAGTATGACCATATTTTTGCTATATGTAATTGTATGGCCTTTTGGTGTTCAAAATACTAAAGTATGACCTTTTATCAGCAACATACTATAATATGACCCATTTTGAGCGACATCATATTTTATGACTTTTTTTGAGCGAAATACTGACGTTTTTGACGACATACGAGTATGACCATATTTTTGCTATATGAAATTGTATGGCCTTTTGGTGTTCAAAATACTAAAGTATGACCTTTTATCAGCAACATACTATAATATGAACCATTTTGAGCGACATCATATTTTATGACTTTTTTTGAGCGGAGTACTGACGTTTTTGACGACATACGAGTATGAACATATTTTTGCTATATGAAATTGTATGGCCTTTGGGTGTTCAAAATACTAAAGTATGACCTTTTATCAGCAACATACTATAATATGAACCATTTTGAGCAACATCATATTTTATGACTTTTTTTGAGCGAAATACTGACGTTTTCTGACATACGAGTATGACCATATTTTTGCTATATGAAATTGTATGGCCTTTGGGTGTTCAAAATACTAAAGTATGACCTTTTATCAGCAACATACTATAATATGAACCATTTTGAGCGACATCATATTTTATGACTTTTTTTGAGCGGAGTACTGACGTTTTTGACGACATACGAGTATGACCATATTTTTGCTATATGAAATTGTATGGCCTTTTGGTGTTCAAAATACTAAAGTATGACCTTTTATCAGCAACATACTATAATATGAACCATTTTGAGCGACATCATATTTTATGACTTTTTTTGTGCGAAATACTGACGTTTTTGACGACATACGAGTATGACCATATTTTTGCTATATGAAATTGTATGGCCTTTTGGTGTTCAAAATACTAAAGTATGACGTTTTATCAGCAACATACTATAATATGAACCATTTTGAGCGACATCATATTTTATGACTTTTTTTGAGCGAAATACTGACGTTTTTGACGACATACGAGTATGACCATATTTTTGCTATATGAAATTGTATGGCCTTTTGGTGTTCAAAATGCTAAAGTATGACCTTTTATCAGCAACATACTATAATATGAACCATTTTGGGCGACATCATATTTTATGACTTTTTTTGAGCGCAGTACTGACGTTTTTGACGACATACGAGTAGGACCATATTTTTGCTATCTGAAATTGTATGGTCTTTTGGTGTTCAAAATACTAAAGTATGACCTTTTATCAGCAACATACTATAATATGAATCATTTTGAGCAACATCATATTTTATGACTTTTTTTGAGCGAAATACTGACGTTTTTGACGACATACAAGTATGACCATATTTTTGCTATATGAAATTGTATGGACTTTGGGTGTTCAAAATACTAAAGTATGACCTTTTATCAGCAACATACTATAATATGACCCATTTTGAGCGACATCATATTTTATGACTTTTTTTGAGCGAAATACTGATGTTTTTGCCGACATACGAGTATGACCATGTTTTTGCTATATGAAATTGTATGGCCTTTTGGTGTTCAAAATACTAAAGTATGACCTTTTATCAGCAACATACTATAATATGAACCATTTTGAGCGACATCATATTTTATGACTTTTTTTGAGCGAAATACTGACGTTTTTGACGAAATACGAGTATGACCATGTTTTTGCTATATGAAATTGTATGGCCTTTTGGTGTTCAAAATACTAAAGTATGACCTTTTATTAGCAACATACTATAATATGAACCATTTTGAGCGACATCATATTTTATGACTTTTTTTGAGCGAAATACTGACGCTTTTGCCGACATACGAGTATGACCATATTTTTGCTATATGAAATTGTATGGCCTTTTGGTGTTCAAAATACTAAAGTATGACCTTTTATCAGCAACATACTATAATATGAACCATTTTGGGCGACATCATATTTAATGACTTTTTTTGAGCGCAGTACCTACGTTTTTGACGACATACGAGTAGGACCATATTTTTGCTATCTGAAATTGTATGGTCTTTTGGTGTTCAAAATACTAAAGTATGACCTTTTATCAGCAACATACTATAATATGAACCATTTTGAGCGACATCATATTTTATGACCTTTTTTGAGCGAAATACTGACGTTTTTGCCGACATACGAGTATGACCATATTTTTGCTATATGTAATTGTATGGCCTTTTGGTGTTCAAAATACTAAAGTATGACCTTTTATCAGCAACATACTATAATATGAACCATTTTGAGCGACATCATATTTTATGACTTTTTTTGAGCGAAATACTGACGTTTTTGCCGACATACGAGTATGACCATATTTTTGCTATATGTAATTGTATGGCCTTTTGGTGTTCAAAATACTAAAGTATGACCTTTTATCAGCAACAAACTATAATATGAACCATTTTGAGCGACATCATATTTTATGACTTTTTTTGAGCGAAATACTGACGTTTTCTGACATACGAGTATGACCATATTTTTGCTATATGAAATTGTATGGCTTTTTGGTGTTCAAAATACTAAAGTATGACCTTTTATCAGCAACATACTATAATATGACCCATTTTGAGCGACATCATATTTTATGACTTTTTTTGAGCGAAATACTGACGTTTTTGACGACATACGAGTATGACCATATTTTTGCTATATGAAATTGTATGGCCTTTTGGTGTTCAAAATACTAAAGTATGACCTTTTATCAGCAACATACTATAATATGAACCATTTTGAGCGACATCATATTTTATGACTTTTTTTGAGCGGAGTACCTACGTTTTTGCCGACATACGAGTATGACCATATTTTTGCTATATGTAATTGTATGGCCTTTTGGTGTTCAAAATACTAAAGTATGACCTTTTATCAGCAACATACTATAATATGAACCATTTTGAGCGACATCATATTTTATGACTTTTTTTGAGCGAAATACTGACGTTTTTGCCGACATACGAGTATGACCATATTTTTGCTATATGTAATTGTATGGCCTTTTGGTGTTCAAAATACTAAAGTATGACCTTTTATCAGCAACAAACTATAATATGAACCATTTTGAGCGACATCATATTTTATGACTTTTTTTGAGCGAAATACTGACGTTTTCTGACATACGAGTATGACCATATTTTTGCTATATGAAATTGTATGGCTTTTTGGTGTTCAAAATACTAAAGTATGACCTTTTATCAGCAACATACTATAATATGAACCATTTTGAGGGACATCATATTTTATGACTTTTTTTGAGCGAAATACTGACGTTTTTGACGACATACGAGTATGACCATATTTTTGCTATATGTAATTGTATGGCCTTTTGGTGTTCAAAATACTAAAGTATGACCTTTTATCAGCAACATACTATAATATGACCCATTTTGAGCGACATCATATTTTATGACTTTTTTTGAGCGAAATACTGACGTTTTTGACGACATACGAGTATGACCATATTTTTGCTATATGAAATTGTATGGCCTTTTGGTGTTCAAAATACTAAAGTATGACCTTTTATCAGCAACATACTATAATATGAACCATTTTGAGCGACATCATATTTTATGACTTTTTTTGAGCGGAGTACTGACGTTTTTGACGACATACGAGTATGACCATATTTTTGCTATATGAAATTGTATGGCCTTTGGGTGTTCAAAATACTAAAGTATGACCTTTTATCAGCAACATACTATAATATGAACCATTTTGAGCGACATCATATTTTATGACTTTTTTTGAGCGAAATACTGACGTTTTTGACGACATACGAGTATGACCATATTTTTGCTATATGAAATTGTATGGCCTTTTGGTGTTCAAAATACTAAAGTATGACCTTTTATCAGCAACATAGTATAATATGAACCATTTTGAGCGACATCATATTTTATGATCTTTTTTGAGCGAAATACTGACGTTTTTGACGACATACGAGTATGACCATAATTTTGCTATATGAAATTGTATGGCCTTTTGGTGTTCAAAATACTAAAGTATGACCTTTTATCAGCAACATAGTATAATATGAACCATTTTGAGCGACATCATATTTTATGATCTTTTTTGAGCGAAATACTGACGTTTTTGACGACATACGAGTATGACCATAATTTTGCTATATGAAATTGTATGGCCTTTTGGTGTTCAAAATACTAAAGTATGACCGTTTATCAGCAACATACTATAATATGAACCATTTTGAGCGACATCATATTTTATGACTTTTTTTGAGCGAAATACTGACGTTTTTGCCGACATACGAGTATGACCATATTTTTGCTATATGTAATTGTATGGCCTTTTGGTGTTCAAAATACTAAAGTATGACCTTTGATCAGCAACATAGTATAATATGAACCATTTTGAGCGACATCATATTTTATGACTTTTTTTGAGCGGAGTACTGACGTTTTCTGACATACGAGTATGACCATATTTTTGCTATATGAAATTGTATGGCCTTTTGGTGTTCAAAATACTAAAGTATGACCTTTTATCAGCAACATACTATAATATGACCCATTTTGAGCGACATCATATTTTATGACTTTTTTTGAGCGAAATACTGACGTTTTCTGACATACGAGTATGACCATATTTTTGCTATATGAAATTGTATGGCCTTTTGGTGTTCAAAATACTAAAGTATGACCTTTTATCAGCAACATACTATAATATGACCCATTTTGAGCGACATCATATTTTATGACTTTTTTTGAGCGAAATACTGACGTTTTTGACGACATACGAGTATGACCATATTTTTGCTATATGAAATTGTATGGCCTTTTGGTGTTCAAAATACTAAAGTATGACCTTTTATCAGCAACATACTATAATATGAACCATTTTGAGCGACATCATATTTTATGACTTTTTTTGAGCGGAGTACTGACGTTTTTGACGACATACGAGTATGACCATATTTTTGCTATATGAAATTGTATGGCCTTTGGGTGTTCAAAATACTAAAGTATGACCTTTTATCAGCAACATACTATAATATGAACCATTTTGAGCGACATCATATTTTATGACTTTTTTTCAGCGAAATACTGACGTTTTTGACGACATACGAGTATGACCATATTTTTGCTATATGAAATTGTATGGCCTTTTGGTGTTCAAAATACTAAAGTATGACCTTTTATCAGCAACATAGTATAATATGAACCATTTTGAGCGACATCATATTTTATGATCTTTTTTGAGCGAAATACTGACGTTTTTGACGACATACGAGTATGACCATAATTTTGCTATATGAAATTGTATGGCCTTTTGGTGTTCAAAATACTAAAGTATGACCTTTTACCAGCAACATACTATAATATGACCCATTTTGAGCGACATCATATTTTATGACTTTTTTTGAGCGCAGTACTGACGTTTTTGCCGACATACGAGTATGACCATATTTTTGCTATATGTAATTGTATGGCCTTTTGGTGTTCAAAATACTAAAGTATGACCTTTTATCAGCAACAAACTATAATATGAACCATTTTGAGCGACATCATATTTTATGACTTTTTTTGAGCGAAATACTGACGTTTTCTGACATACGAGTATGACCATATTTTTGCTATATGAAATTGTATGGCTTTTTGGTGTTCAAAATACTAAAGTATGACCTTTTATCAGCAACATACTATAATATGAACCATTTTGAGGGACATCATATTTTATGACTTTTTTTGAGCGAAATACTGACGTTTTTGACGACATACGAGTATGACCATATTTTTGCTATATGTAATTGTATGGCCTTTTGGTGTTCAAAATACTAAAGTATGACCTTTTATCAGCAACATACTATAATATGACCCATTTTGAGCGACATCATATTTTATGACTTTTTTTGAGCGAAATACTGACGTTTTTGACGACATACGAGTATGACCATATTTTTGCTATATGAAATTGTATGGCCTTTTGGTGTTCAAAATACTAAAGTATGACCTTTTATCAGCAACATACTATAATATGAACCATTTTGAGCGACATCATATTTTATGACTTTTTTTGAGCGGAGTACTGACGTTTTTGACGACATACGAGTATGACCATATTTTTGCTATATGAAATTGTATGGCCTTTGGGTGTTCAAAATACTAAAGTATGACCTTTTATCAGCAACATACTATAATATGAACCATTTTGAGCGACATCATATTTTATGACTTTTTTTGAGCGAAATACTGACGTTTTTGACGACATACGAGTATGACCATATTTTTGCTATATGAAATTGTATGGCCTTTTGGTGTTCAAAATACTAAAGTATGACCTTTTATCAGCAACATAGTATAATATGAACCATTTTGAGCGACATCATATTTTATGATCTTTTTTGAGCGAAATACTGACGTTTTTGACGACATACGAGTATGACCATAATTTTGCTATATGAAATTGTATGGCCTTTTGGTGTTCAAAATACTAAAGTATGACCTTTTATCAGCAACATAGTATAATATGAACCATTTTGAGCGACATCATATTTTATGATCTTTTTTGAGCGAAATACTGACGTTTTTGACGACATACGAGTATGACCATAATTTTGCTATATGAAATTGTATGGCCTTTTGGTGTTCAAAATACTAAAGTATGACCGTTTATCAGCAACATACTATAATATGAACCATTTTGAGCGACATCATATTTTATGACTTTTTTTGAGCGAAATACTGACGTTTTTGCCGACATACGAGTATGACCATATTTTTGCTATATGTAATTGTATGGCCTTTTGGTGTTCAAAATACTAAAGTATGACCTTTGATCAGCAACATAGTATAATATGAACCATTTTGAGCGACATCATATTTTATGACTTTTTTTGAGCGGAGTACTGACGTTTTCTGACATACGAGTATGACCATATTTTTGCTATATGAAATTGTATGGCCTTTTGGTGTTCAAAATACTAAAGTATGACCTTTTATCAGCAACATACTATAATATGACCCATTTTGAGCGACATCATATTTTATGACTTTTTTTGAGCGAAATACTGACGTTTTCTGACATACGAGTATGACCATATTTTTGCTATATGAAATTGTATGGCCTTTTGGTGTTCAAAATACTAAAGTATGACCTTTTATCAGCAACATACTATAATATGACCCATTTTGAGCGACATCATATTTTATGACTTTTTTTGAGCGAAATACTGACGTTTTTGACGACATACGAGTATGACCATATTTTTGCTATATGAAATTGTATGGCCTTTTGGTGTTCAAAATACTAAAGTATGACCTTTTATCAGCAACATACTATAATATGAACCATTTTGAGCGACATCATATTTTATGACTTTTTTTGAGCGGAGTACTGACGTTTTTGACGACATACGAGTATGACCATATTTTTGCTATATGAAATTGTATGGCCTTTGGGTGTTCAAAATACTAAAGTATGACCTTTTATCAGCAACATACTATAATATGAACCATTTTGAGCGACATCATATTTTATGACTTTTTTTCAGCGAAATACTGACGTTTTTGACGACATACGAGTATGACCATATTTTTGCTATATGAAATTGTATGGCCTTTTGGTGTTCAAAATACTAAAGTATGACCTTTTATCAGCAACATAGTATAATATGAACCATTTTGAGCGACATCATATTTTATGATCTTTTTTGAGCGAAATACTGACGTTTTTGACGACATACGAGTATGACCATAATTTTGCTATATGAAATTGTATGGCCTTTTGGTGTTCAAAATACTAAAGTATGACCTTTTATCAGCAACATAGTATAATATGAACCATTTTGAGCGACATCATATTTTATGATCTTTTTTGAGCGAAATACTGACGTTTTTGACGACATACGAGTATGACCATAATTTTGCTATATGAAATTGTATGGCCTTTTGGTGTTCAAAATACTAAAGTATGACCGTTTATCAGCAACATACTATAATATGAACCATTTTGAGCGACATCATATTTTATGACTTTTTTTGAGCGAAATACTGACGTTTTTGCCGACATGCGAGTATGACCATATTTTTGCTATATGAAATTGTATGGCCTTTTGGTGTTCAAAATACTAAAGTATGACCTTTTATCAGCAACATAGTATAATATGAACCATTTTGAGCGACATCATATTTTATGATCTTTTTTGAGCGAAATACTGACGTTTTTGACGACATACGAGTATGACCATAATTTTGCTATATGAAATTGTATGGCCTTTTGGTGTTCAAAATACTAAAGTATGACCGTTTATCAGCAACATACTATAATATGAACCATTTTGAGCGACATCATATTTTATGACTTTTTTTGAGCGAAATACTGACGTTTTTGCCGACATGCGAGTATGACCATATTTTTGCTATATGTAATTGTATGGCCTTTTGGTGTTCAAAATACTAAAGTATGACCTTTTATCAGCAACATAGTATAATATGAACCATTTTGAGCGACATCATATTTTATGATCTTTTTTGAGCGAAATACTGACGTTTTTGACGACATACGAGTATGACCATAATTTTGCTATATGAAATTGTATGGCCTTTTGGTGTTCAAAATACTAAAGTATGACCTTTTATCAGCAACATACTATAATATGACCCATTTTGAGCGACATCATATTTTATGACTTTTTTTGAGCGAAATACTGACGTTTTTGCCGACATACGAGTATGACCATATTTTTGCTATATGAAATTGTATGGCCTTTTGGTGTTCAAAATACTAAAGTATGACCTTTTATCAGCAACATACTATAATATGAACCATTTTGAGCGACATCATATTTTATGACTTTTTTTGAGCGAAATACTGACGTTTTTGACGACATACGAGTATGACCATATTTTTGCTATATGAAATTGTATGGCCTTTTGGTGTTCAAAATACTAAAGTATGACCTTTTATCAGCAACATACTATAATATGAACCATTTTGAGCAACATCATATTTTATGACTTTTTTTGAGCGAAATACTGACGTTTTTGCCGACATACGAGTATGACCATATTTTTGCTATATGAAATTGTATGGCCTTTTGGTGTTCAAAATACTAAAGTATGACCGTTTATCAGCAACATACTATAATATGAACCATTTTGAGCGACATCATATTTTATGACTTTTTTTGAGCGGAGTACTGACGTTTTCTGACATACGAGTATGACCATATTTTTGCTATATGAAATTGTATGGCCTTTTGGTGTTCAAAATACTAAAGTATGACCTTTTATCAGCAACATACTATAATATGACCCATTTTGAGCGACATCATATTTTATGACTTTTTTTGAGCGAAATACTGACGTTTTTGACGACATACGAGTATGACCATATTTTTGCTATATGAAATTGTATGGCCTTTTGGTGTTCAAAATACTAAAGTATGACCTTTTATCAGCAACATACTATAATATGAACCATTTTGAGCGACATCATATTTTATGACTTTTTTTGAGCGGAGTACTGACGTTTTTGACGACATACGAGTATGACCATATTTTTGCTATATGAAATTGTATGGCCTTTTGGTGTTCAAAATACTAAAGTATGACCTTTGATCAGCAACATAGTATAATATGAACCATTTTGAGCGACATCATATTTTATGATCTTTTTTGAGCGAAATACTGACGTTTTTGACGACATACGAGTATGACCATAATTTTGCTATATGAAATTGTATGGCCTTTTGGTGTTCAAAATACTAAAGTATGACCTTTTATCAGCAACATAGTATAATATGAACCATTTTGAGTGACATCATATTTTATGATCTTTTTTGAGCGAAATACTGACGTTTTTGACGACATACGAGTATGACCATAATTTTGCTATATGAAATTGTATGGCCTTTTGGTGTTCAAAATACTAAAGTATGACCTTTTATCAGCAACATACTATAATATGAACCATTTTGAGCGACATCATATTTTATGACTTTTTTTGAGCGAAATACTGACGCTTTTGCCGACATACGAGTATGACCATATTTTTGCTATATGAAATTGTATGGCCTTTTGGTGATCAAAATACTAAAGTATGACCTTTTATCAGCAACATACTATAATATGACCCATTTTGAGCGACATCATATTTTATGACTTTTTTTGAGCGAAATACTGACGTTTTTGCCGACATACGAGTATGACCATGTTTTTGCTATATGAAATTGTATGGCCTTTTGGTGTTCAAAATACTAAAGTATGACCTTTTATTAGCAACATACTATAATATGAACCATTTTGAGCGACATCATATTTTATGACTTTTTTTGAGCGAAATACTGACGCTTTTGCCGACATACGAGTATGACCATATTTTTGCTATATGAAATTGTATGGCCTTTTGGTGTTCAAAATACTAAAGTATGACCTTTTATCAGCAACATACTATAATATGACCCATTTTGAGCGACATCATATTTTATGACTTTTTTTGAGCGAAATACTGACGTTTTTGCCGACATACGAGTATGACCATATTTTTGCTATATGTAATTGTATGGCCTTTTGGTGTTCAAAATACTAAAGTATGACCTTTGATCAGCAACATACTATAATATGAACCATTTTGAGCGACATCATATTTTATGACTTTTTTTGAGCGGAGTACTGACGTTTTTGACGACATACGAGTATGACCATATTTTTGCTATATGAAATTGTATGGCCTTTGGGTGTTCAAAATACTAAAGTATGACCTTTTATCAGCAACATACTATAATATGAACCATTTTGAGCGACATCATATTTTATGACTTTTTTTGAGCGAAATACTGACGTTTTTGACGACATACGAGTATGACCATATTTTTGCTATATGAAATTGTATGGCCTTTTGGTGTTCAAAATACTAAAGTATGACCTTTTATCAGCAACATACTATAGTATGAACCATTTTGAGCGACATCATATTTTATGACTTTTTTTGAGCGAAATACTGACGTTTTTGCCGACATACGAGTATGACCATGTTTTTGCTATATGAAATTGTATGGCCTTTTGGTGTTCAAAATACTAAAGTATGACCTTTTATCAGCAACATACTATAATATGAACCATTTTGAGCGACATCATATTTTATGACTTTTTTTGAGCGAAATACTGACGATTTTGACGACATACGAGTATGACCATAATTTTGCTATATGAAATTGTATGGACTTTGGGTGTTCAAAATACTAAAGTATGACCTTTTATCAGCAACATACTATAATATGAACCATTTTGAGCGACATCATATTTTATGACTTTTTTTGAGTGAAATACTAACGTTTTTGCCGACATACGAGTATGACCATGTTTTTGCTATATGAAATTGTATGGCCTTTTGGTGTTCAAAATACTAAAGTATGACCTTTTATCAGCAACATACTATATTATGAACCATTTTGAGCGACATCATATTTTATGACTTTTTTTGAGCGAAATACTGACGTTTTTGACGACATACGAGTATGACCATATTTTTGCTATATGAAATTGTATGGCCTTTTGGTGTTCAAAATACTAAAGTATGACCTTTTATCAGCAACATAGTATAATATGAACCATTTTAAGCGACATCATATTTTCTGATCTTTTTTGAGCGAAATACTGACGTTTTTGCCGACATACGAGTATGACCATATTTTTGCTATATGTAATTGTATGGCCTTTTGGTGTTCAAAATACTAAAGTATGACCTTTTATCAGCAACAAACTATAATATGAACCATTTTGAGCGACATCATATTTTATGACTTTTTTTGAGCGAAATACTGACGTTTTCTGACATACGAGTATGACCATATTTTTGCTATATGAAATTGTATGGCTTTTTGGTGTTCAAAATACTAAAGTATGACCTTTTACCAGCAACATACTATAATATGACCCATTTTGAGCGACATCATATTTTATGACTTTTTTTGAGCGCAGTACTGACGTTTTTGCCGACATACGAGTATGACCATAATTTTGCTATATGTAATTGTATGGCCTTTTGGTGTTCAAAATACTAAAGTATGACCTTTGATCAGCAACATACTATAATATGAACCATTTTGAGCGACATCATATTTTATGACTTTTTTTGAGCGGAGTACTGACGTTTTTGACGACATACGAGTATGACCATATTTTTGCTATATGAAATTGTATGGCCTTTGGGTGTTCAAAATACTAAAGTATGACCTTTTATCAGCAACATACTATAATATGAACCATTTTGAGCGACATCATATTTTATGACTTTTTTTGAGCGAAATACTGACGTTTTTGACGACATACGAGTATGACCATATTTTTGCTATATGAAATTGTATGGCCTTTTGGTGTTCAAAATACTAAAGTATGACCTTTTATCAGCAACATACTATAGTATGAACCATTTTGAGCGACATCATATTTTATGACTTTTTTTGAGCGAAATACTGACGTTTTTGCCGACATACGAGTATGACCATGTTTTTGCTATATGAAATTGTATGGCCTTTTGGTGTTCAAAATACTAAAGTATGACCTTTTATCAGCAACATACTATAATATGAACCATTTTGAGCGACATCATATTTTATGACTTTTTTTGAGCGAAATACTGACGATTTTGACGACATACGAGTATGACCATAATTTTGCTATATGAAATTGTATGGACTTTGGGTGTTCAAAATACTAAAGTATGACCTTTTATCAGCAACATACTATAATATGAACCATTTTGAGCGACATCATATTTTATGACTTTTTTTGAGTGAAATACTAACGTTTTTGCCGACATACGAGTATGACCATGTTTTTGCTATATGAAATTGTATGGCCTTTTGGTGTTCAAAATACTAAAGTATGACCTTTTATCAGCAACATACTATATTATGAACCATTTTGAGCGACATCATATTTTATGACTTTTTTTGAGCGAAATACTGACGTTTTTGACGACATACGAGTATGACCATATTTTTGCTATATGAAATTGTATGGCCTTTTGGTGTTCAAAATACTAAAGTATGACCTTTTATCAGCAACATAGTATAATATGAACCATTTTAAGCGACATCATATTTTCTGATCTTTTTTGAGCGAAATACTGACGTTTCTGACGACATACGAGTATGACCATAATTTTGCTATATGAAATTGTATGGCCTTTTGGTGTTCAAAATACTAAAGTATGACCTTTTATCAGCAACATACTATAATATGAACCATTTTGAGCGACATCATATTTTATGACTTTTTTTGAGCGCAGTACTGACGTTTTTGCCGACATACGAGTATGACCATAATTTTGCTATATGAAATTGTATGGCCTTTTGGTGTTCAAAATACTAAAGTATGACCTTTTATCAGCAACATACTATAATATGAACCATTTTGAGCGACATCATATTTTATGACTTTTTTTGAGCGGAGTACTGACGTTTTTGCCGACATACGAGTATGACCATAATTTTTCTATATGAAATTGTATGGCCTTTGGGTGTTCAAAATACTAAAGTATGACCTTTTATCAGCAACTAATAGGAACCATTTTGAGCAACATCATATTTTATGACTTTTTTTGAGCGAAATACTGACGTTTTTGACGACATACGGAGTATGACCATAATTTTGCTATATGAAATTGTATGGCCTTTTGGTGTTCAAAATACTAAAGTATGACCTTTTATCAGCAACATACTATAATATGAACCATTTTGAGCGACATCACATTTTATGACTTTTTTTGAGCGATATACTGACGCTTTTGCCGACATACGAGTATGACCATATTTTTGCTATATGAAATTGTATGGCCTTTTGGTGTTCAAAATACTAAAGTATGACCTTTTATCAGCAACATACTATAATATGACCCATTTTGAGCGACATCATATTTTATGACTTTTTTTGAGCGAAATACTGACGTTTTTGACGACATACAAGTATGACCATATTTTTGCTATATGAAATTGTATGGCCTTTTGGTGTTCAAAATACTAAAGTATGACCTTTTATCAGCAACATACTATAATATGAACCATTTTGAGCGACATCACATTTTATGACTTTTTTTGAGCGAAATACTGACGCTTTTGCCGACATACGAGTATGACCATATTTTTGCTATATGAAATTGTATGGCCTTTTGGTGTTCAAAATACTAAAGTATGACCTTTTATCAGCAACATACTATAATATGACCCATTTTAAGCGACATCCTATTTTATGACTTTTTTTGAGCGAAATACTGACGTTTTTGACGACATACAAGTATGACCATATTTTTGCTATATGAAATTGTATGGCCTTTTGGTGTTCAAAATACTAAAGTATGACCTTTTATCAGCAACATACTATAATATGACCCATTTTGAGCGACATTGTATTTTATGACCTTATTGACCATATTTATGCTATATGAAATTGTATGGCCTTTTGGTGTTCAAAATACTATAATATGATATTTGTTGAGAGACATATTATAATATGACCTTTTTTGAGCGTCATACTATAGTATGACGTTTTTGAGGGACATACTAGTATGACTTTTTCATACAATATGCTATAATATGGACATTTTTCATGGAAAATACTATAGTATGACCTTTTTTCAGCGATGTAAAATCAATTCATTTGAGCGACATAGTAATATGACCTTTTTTGATCAACATATTTGTAAAGACATAACTGTAATATCCCCATGTACACAATTAGGATAAAGGAATTCATCATACATCCAGTTTTACTTGGCCCATCAATACAATTTTAAAACATATGTAGACTCACATCCACACTTCCAACACAAATTTAAGCCTTTTTCTTACAATAAATGTATTTTCATGTCATTCCTTATTGCAATGTATGTCCATGCCCCACCCAGTCATGTCTTTTATCAAGACTATGTCAGTAGTCAGTCCCACACCCTTATTTGGTCAAACAAAAACTCTCCTTCAATTTTCATTTTTTTTATAGGTGTACATGCTTCCTATGAGACCTGTCTCGTTGGCTAAATTATAAGGTTTACTGGTTAGCCATGACATCATTACTGGGATATTTCTATTACATTAGTCTGTTACTCAGTGATATCTCCTCTCTGGTCAGAACATCCCTGTCCCCTGATGTTTGAGAAGTGAGGATGTCCTGTACCAAGTGAGGTGTCCTGTGTGCCACAGCCAGTCTGTCATAGCACCGAATGAATGCAAATTCAATACAAGCCATCTATAAACATTAAAATATTATCTTTGATAGACTTTATGCTAAATGAAACATGAATCAACAGACAAAAGGAAAGATTAGCTGCCTGTTTCATGCTATGATCCTGACATATGAAACATCTGTTGTCATTGTTATTAAGTTAGGTCAGTTTTGTTTTTTGTTTTTTTTCCCAACAGCATTTTGAGCTGAGCCACTATCTTTTAAACATCTTTTATTTAAAATGCCTGCGTGATACAATTTAGACACAAGCACTTGTGTTGACAACATGCGTATGTATATTGACTTTGATGCCAGTTAGCCTTCATCTCTCAGTTCACACATCTCGCAATTATAGACCCTCTTCCCTGTGGCCAATCAAGTGTCTGATAATCATCATCTCACAGATTGCATCACACAGCTAGCTTCCTGACCGATAAAACCGCTAACCTCTTAGTGAACCCAGAGCCGCTACCTCTTTGAAACCTGGAATATGATTCATAAACATCAAATTATGACAGAGAATTTCAGTTAATTTTCTAAAGATGATTTTTCCTCTAAATGTGATGTTAAAACAGTAATTATTAATAATTAGGGGTGTCTTACTGTATTCACAGTTCACTATGAGTATGAGTGGCACTCTAGAGAAGGGGGCTCACCACCAAGCCTTGGACCTGTCTGAAGAACTGCCGGCTCACCACCATCATCATTACAACAACCACCATCCACACCTCCTCCACTCCAACTCTCTGGCCTCCACCACTGCTGTGACTGGGGGCAGAGAAACACCTTCACGTGTGGTCATACCTCCTCCTTACACAGCAGCTGAGAGCGGTGGCGATGGCAGTGATGCTCCCCTTGAGCTGCGGGGATCCCTGGACTGCTGGGCCTGCTCGGTGCTCGTGACGGCTCAGAACCTTTTGATAGCTGCAATCAATGCTTGTCTCGCGGGACTAGTGTTCGGGACCATTCTGACACCAGCCATTGCCATGGTGGTGTTTGGCTTCCTCTGCCACTCTACAGTAAGAAAGACAACATTTACACTGCCTGCTCATAGGCATTTAAAAATTTATGAAGTTATTTATACTGATAAATAATTATTTTATTTATCATTTTTGTCACATTCTCAGCATTAGGCTTTTAATTTGTTCTGTCAATTACTTCAATTAACCACTGTGTCCCTTTAAACAAAGGTTAATAGGTAGGTTAATAGTAGGTTAATATTTGATAAATAACCACCAGTTCCAAATAAACGCAGAGTCTAATTTATTAAAAAAAGAAAAAGTTGAACAAATCAAGGAAGAAGACGTGACCACTGATGCTGCATGATAATATCTTGCTCCTGACTACATCATTGTCCTGCTCAAATGATATTAAAGAACACCCTGTTGGATAATATTGGTACATTTTCAATCACCATGGCTCTGGTGCAGTGAAAAAATAAAAGGTATGACAAGAAATTTAAACTTTTTGTCATAAAATATACAGAGGAAAACTTGGGCAAAGCAGCCATGAAACATTCAACTACAGTATTGTAATCTGACTTTGAAAAAATATATATGTTATATGGTAGTTACTAGTTTAACAAAAGAATAAGTAAATAACCATACTGTTCGTCTAGTTTTGTTGAGAAAGATTTTTGTCAGGAAGGAATGAATCTCCCATCCAAAACTGCTGACAGATCTCAAATAAACACCTGATATATTAATCGATTGTAACAAATAACCACTTGGACTATTACTCAGTAATTTACAGTACTGTCTGTTTTACAACAACAACCAACAATACTGTACAGTATGATTAAAAGTATGACATGAAAAATCAGCAAAAAGTATTTTTTAAATTGCTTGCAATGGTAATCTACCTCTACAACTCCAGTGCAGTATTTCTTGTCTCTGCTATTTACATTTCCATTCTTTGTTCATATCTGTTTAGTATAAGAAGGAAAACTTGTTTGTATATATATCAGTGAGACTAAATGTTTACACAAATATTTGCTGAATCTTAACAAATAGATGAGATGAACAGGGAGATGATTACATTCGTCTTTGTTAAAAAATCTGAAAAGGCCTAATCTCATAACTTTGATCTAAAAGTTTGAAATAGTTTTGCCTGGGGTTTAAGGTGGCTCCATCAGTGATGAAAGCTTTTATAATCACACAAGTTTGATGTTGAGGAGATGGGTGGGCTGGAGGGGGGCAAAGGGTCAGGAGTCTAGGGAGATAGACGTCAGAGTAGAAAACTTTAAAGACTGCTTGGTAGCTAGTTGGGGATTAAAGCACTCTTTAAAAAAAACTAAATATGAAAACGACCAGACTGCAATGAAAATATCTAAAAATATAAAAAGAAATTTGAACCAAACAACCTACTTGACCTATCAGTCAGAAAGCATTAACCTGACCTACCCCAATAAGTCATCACGGTTCAGAGACTTTTAATACATACCAACGGTCAACGATCGTTTTTAATGACGAGAGGCCGGGATTCTCTCACAAAACAAAAAGACCTCATGTGACAGCAGCTTAGCAGGGGATTAACTAGGACCTGGGAGGATGGGGGAAAGGGGTGAGAAGAAAAGTGGAGAAAGAAAGGACAGACAGTGTTTAGTGTCCCTTTTAAAACTAACATTATACAGAGCTTTTACAAACAATTTTTTTTTCATTTTTCTCCTTTCAAAAATTGGAAATGGCATAGATTATAGATTCATTAGACACCCAGTATAGTGTCTTTGAATACCTTTTTGAAATAGTTTATATAAAAAACATGATATTTTAATTGTAATTAGTACCTTTGAAGTATTTTTGTTTTTAACAGTCACCCACAAATTACAACAATGTTTTACATGAGAAATAAAAACACTCTTGACAGGCCTTTGTCTAAAAATCTGGCTCAGAACTGGGGCTATGGAGCAGGCCTCACCGTGGAAAAACAAACATGGGCATAGTTGTGTCAGTCTTATCTGTTACAACTCTCTCTTTGACATTTCCCTGCACCCTATAATTTTCCTTCCTCCTCCAGTTTTTTTACAGCCATGCACTGCAGTTATAATCCATCCCTCGTACTTACTTTTTTTCTGTTTCTCTAATGCCCTCCCTTCGAAATACTTTGCGTTCCCTCCCCAGTTGGTATTGTCATCAGGACTCCAGAGCATATTGTTTCTGAGATGTCATACTTGAAGAATATGAAAAATAAAACTGATGGAAACTACTATATCAGTTCACCTAAAACGTTGATGTGTGATCATGCCTTTGACATTATGTGAGATTCATCTAAATGATCAGATTTAGATTTTCAGAGTCACCAGTCATGGCAAGTACCTTGTCAGAAGGTTCTATAATAACCACCCCCTCCCTGCTGACCTCCCTTGCTCCTGCAAACCTTTTTATCACTGTGCTTTCTTGGTGCCCTCAAATGTTCATCTTTCATGGGCGGAAAAGGATGATTCAAGCCTGCTGTCATTGCATTCCTCCACCACACTCAAATCCTGACCTTTTCACCTCTGCTTCTACTCCCCTGTGTTATTTCTCAGCACCAAGTGCAATGACAAGAAACCAACATGAACACAAAATGTACAGCTTGAGAGAGGTAGTGATCGCTTTTAAAACTCTATTTTAAATCCACCTATCTTGCCAACCATTATTTGTTATATAATGGTTGGCAAGATGCTAAAAAAAAATCAGGTTAAATTAAGTTTAAAAACAAAAGTACTAACTTAGGTGGTTGCACTTTGATTTTAGTTGAGGAACAAACCCACCTCTGCCTCTGAATCATCCCAACTGGTGTCTCTCTCTCTGTCTCTCTCTCTCTCTCTCTCTCTCTCTCTCTCTTCGTCTCCCCAGGTCCGCCCACACGGGACGACTCCCTACTGCTCAGACCTGCTGTCTGACGGAGGTTGTGTGGCTCTGCTAGTGGTGGGCTTCCTCCTGGTCACCCCTTTGTTGGTCCTGGCGCTGGCTGCCTACTGCCGCCTGGCCCGACACCTCCAGTTGGGCCTGTGTTTCATTCCGTACAGCCGGGCCGTGTACAAGAACATGCCCGCCACCCAGCACCGTGGCCTCGGCACCGGCTGCTGCGGTGGCCGGGATGGAGCTGAAGGTGCTGGGAAGGGAAAGGTCTGGGTGTGAGGTGAGGGTGAGAGGAAGGGTGAGAGAGAGAAAAGACAGGAGAGGGGGGTTCCATTAGATGAAATATATGAATAGAGGATATTGACTAGAACATGGTTGGAGGATGAATGAATAAAAGAAGTAGTGAAAACAGCAAGGAAGTTGTAAATGAACAAAACCAACTGAACATCCTGGAAAAAGTAATTTGCATCATTATAAATAATTGACTTACTGTGAAGCCTTGTTGATTATTCAGAAAAAAATAACACCATGTACTAAGGAATTTCACTATTGGACATTGGTTGTTACTAGAACTGTTACTGGACTGTATTAAAGCTTTCTTATAACAACATGGTGTTTAAATTAAGTGAGTAAATGACTGGGTACAAACACAGTACACATGTATTTTTTTAAGAATGATATCTGAAATACACGCCCAGGTCAAACTTTGCTTATTACAAAGAGCAGCATAACACTAAAATGGTAAATTAAGTGACTCTGTATTTCACCAATTATTATATGATTAGAGATGATATTCACATTTATCAAAGTAACACTAAAGAAAGAACACATTGGATACACTGCAGCTTTCCTACAAAAGCATCTAGACCTGCATAATACCTTAACTTTAAGGCTCAATCACAGGAAAAAAGGCACACCAAATATAATTGTATCTTATCACTTGTATGATATTATTGAACAACCTTCTTTTATTTTCCTAGAGTAGTTTTGCTTGTTAAACTGTGGCAGCCATTTCGTGTGTCATTTGATTTTTATAAATAAAGATTTTGGATTCAGCCGGAGTTGTGTCCTGTCTTAGCGTGGGATGGGATGGGATGGACTCAGTGTAATTCTAGGAAGAGGAAAGAATTATGCAAGACTGTTTCCAGCCAAGGAGGAAACAGATTGGCCTCAATACCAGCCAACACGAGTGAACACGCTGTTCAAAAAACACTTTTCAGTGCTGCTACAGCTTTTCTGTGAAAACAGCCATCACTATTATTGTTAGATCCTTTGAGGAAAGTATATATGCCTACAGTAGAACTCCTAAATTACATCTAGATAAGTAAAGTCTTGTGACTGAGCAAACCAAGCCAACTGTGGTAAGTTTGACTGGCTGGTTAATGTCTCCCCCAAGAGGTCAAATAGTGGAACATCAAGAGGCTTGGAACACTGGATTTTTACAGAATTATATTATACAATAAGTATTTAAAAACAGAAGGCCTTTTCTTGTGTGATATAATGTCTTTGCACTGAGATAAACACAGGTAAAATGTTTTTAAAACAGAAGATGCAAAAGTAATTGAACTAATCATTAACTAGTTTCAGTCTATTTAAAATGATTTAAACAAGTCTATAGATGAGATGATCTACATATAGGATGATATATAATGATTAGAATAATATATAGAATGTTACAGTGTGATCTTTTTTATTGATCTTAGTCAGGTTTTTTATAACATAAAATAGAAATCGTTATCCATTGATTTCAATGAATAAACTAAATAAATGCCCTTATTTTGTTTTTACTTAGAGAAGTAAAGTTGTTACTTGGGTCATTGACAAGTCATGGTTGGCAAGATGAGATAGTCAAAAAAAAATGTTAAAATACAGTTTAAAGTAAATTGTGTGGTTATGTTGGTTTCCTGACATTTAGAAGTCTATTAGTATCTTTTGTCAAACAAAAATCTTTTTGAAAAATGTGCAGTTTCTGACACATAATGTCAAATGGTATAACTGAGAAAAGAAATGAAAATGGAAACAACTGAATGACAAGGTGGGAGTATGTTCCACTGATTTTTAAACATACCTCCCATCCTGGTTGGAGTGCAAAGGATTCAGTTTCAATGGCCTGTCTTTTTATACAAAAATGCTGTTTTAATGATGACTAAATAATAATCTATAGAAAGCTATAGAAGCCATCAAAGGTTATGGATGAACTGGTGACTGTGTTAACTGGTGACAGAGTTTCCTTTAGAGGACTAAATTGATTTTTGATTCAGTTTATTAATTTGTTTTACTATTTATCGTTCATATATATAACTTTTCAACACCCTTTCATCATCAAACTGTCTCATTTAAAATGTTATAAACTAGTTGATACGGTGTATTTTTTAATTTTTAAAATCATTTTAAAATAAAACTAACATGTACCAGGTTGCACAACACGATCGCCCCACTTCCTGTCTATCGCCGTTGCCAAGACAACGGAACCCTAGCAACCAATGATTTATCTTTCACATGGAAACAAGGGGAGAGCGCGAACGCAGTCCCCCACACGCACAAATTACGCAGTCGAGATTCCCGCAGGAATTCGCACGGGTCAGCAGCGGCCTGGAGTGCAATGGCCGCGCCTCGCCATGGGTGAACCACCTACGTGATCGCAGTATCACCCCTGCCAGGTAAGTATGAGTTAATCATCGGTGACGCAGCAACGTCAATCGGACACATACGAGCCACACTGACGGTGTCACGGCGTGAGCGGCGAGGCAAAGTGTAATTTTCGGATAAAATTAAACAAAAAAAACTCATGCATAAGACATATACGTTGTGACGATATTATAAACGAAAACGAGGATTCAAATCACGTTGTTTGGTAGTTTACAGTTACCCAGCATACTTTGTGGCACTGGAACAGTACACCAATCAGAACGCGTAAAACGTAGGAAATAAAATGTGTCCCATAAAACTTTAATCCGTCTGCCTCTAATAACATTTACAATATTTGTCTACTTTCCGGCAAACTGGGAAAATAAGATGTCTGCGAAACGAATTGTGTTTATGATACATGAGTTTTATAGGTTGTATTGACCATTCAGCTTTAGCGCCATCAAGTGGAGAAATCTAGTAATGCACCATATAGTGGATGTGTTAAAGGACACAAACACAAAATAACAAACTCCTTTGTACAAAAAATAATTAAATGTACAACGTATCGTGTTTAAATAATAGTCAAATTAACTGCGAATTTTAAATAAATTGTTTTAGCTTTCAGAAAGTTTGCCTTTCAAATACCTTGAGGCCTATAATAACTTACACAAAGAAATCATGTCTATAAAAGACATTTATACATACATACAGGACATTTACATTATTTTTCTCTGTTGCAAATAGTATCTATTTTATGTAATTAACTATGTTTGTCAATATATTTTTAAGAGGAAAAATAAAACATTAATTTGAGCTCCAAAAGCAGCATTGAATGTCCGTTAAGACATATGGGTTGGTGACAAATAATGATTGTCAAGATGTACAAGTCAAAAACCTTTTAAAATAAAGTTTTAAAATTTATCAGGTCTTTTAAAATGTACATTTTGTGTTTATGTTCTTATCCTGTCATTAAAAATCCATTTTAAAAATTTGTTTTAACAAAAATCACAATTTTGTGCAATTTTGTACAGAAAATCTCTAATGACGGATGGTATAAACGAAAAGTAATTATACATTTTAAATATCCATCCACCTACAATATAAAACTAGTGTGTAAACATGTGTTTTTACATTTTAAAATTTTTTTAAAGATTAAAACCAAGTGCCAATTTTGGGGGTTTACACTGCATTAAGGTTTGTAATTCACCCCTATTTCAACTAAAATGTGTTTTATATCCAAAAAGAAGGTTTGAAAAGCAACACGTGGTGCGTTTTTAATTGTGTAAATGGTGTAAATGGCTCACCTGCGACGGAGGACGTCGACGCCAATTATGAAGAAACCGCGAGATTCGTCCACTGAACTCCCAAAAATTTACTCCCAAAACAGCACCGACCCTTCCTCGAGCAGCACACGATATATTCTACAAAATTGTCTACAGATATAAGGTTAGTGTATAATAAATAAATATTAAAATTCTACCAATGACGCGCACAAGGGCGCGAGGGACGGGAGCTGTACCTAACAAGCGGAGGAGGTGCACGTGCGTAGCGCCAATCACCCGGAACCAGGGGTTTGATAAAAAACAATTAAAACAATAACAATAAAAACTCATCTGTAACCTTTGTTTAAGTTTTTGTTAGTTGATTAAACAAAATCCTGACTGGTGACAATATTTATGGTAAACGTAATTACAGATGATAGACTACATTACAACAAACAGCCTATTAACACGTACTTGAGTCATTCTTTATAACAGCAGTTTGAAAAAAATCAAAAAGTTAAAGAGTAAGCGAGAAAGAATAATTAAATTCTAGATTTTCTCATCTTGAATATTCAAAGTTTTTATTATTTTCAAGACAAAAGACAAATACAGAGAAAGACATAAACATTTAACACAGGACAGAGAACAAGCAAGAATGTTGTGTGTTGTGTGTGAATAGGTTATCAATCTGGAACAAAGGTTGTACGGTCAATAATGGGTGAAAAAGGGTTTTGGGTAGAAAAAAAGTGGAAAAATATACAATAATTCCTTTGCCTTCATTGTATCACACAATCTTTCATTTTTTATTACTGCAAGACAACACATCTCTTAAGGAATTCATAAGAAATACAGTAGAAACCTCTGAAGCTGGGATTTGAATCACACAAGTGACTTCTAATCGTTGGCTGTTCATTTAGCTGAGCGTTAAGCCTCTCTGAGGGAAAGAGATCAACAGGAAAAGCAAAAACAGGACAGGCAAACACAGGCAGAGCGCTACGCAAGGAGGGCGAGAAGAGCTGTGATACTCCACTTACCTTTTACAACAGAGACAACAGAGAAACAAGGTAAGGGGATTATAGTTCCATACTACATATTCAGAATGTTGGAAACAGCAGAATGACCTTTTGTATCATTGTTTTTGATCACAAAAAGCACTTTATGTCTAATATGCTTACCATCTCCTAAGCCGTATATCATTGTATTTAACATATGCACATTAAACGTTAGATCAGCTGTTCCTATTGCACACGCTGTGTATGTGAACCTTTGTTTGTCCACAGCATGTCAAAGGCAGAAGAGAGGAGCCCTTCTGTAACTTCTGACTCACCCTCAATAGAAAGGCAGGTTTACATGATTCTCACAGTATTTATGTATTTAAAAAAAAATGTGATACATAATTAAACTATAGGTGCAAAATCCTATATAAAAGCCCCAACATGTCCTTTTGTTTCCCATATATTTAATTTATATATTTACACAATTGATATTTTACACACTTTCTCCTTGATTCTTAATTATTTGTTCATGTTTTGCAACAGTTCCACTAAGGATTCCCCTGCAGGTTCAGTCAGTGACTCACCCAAGAAATCCTTAAAGAAGCCCAAAAAAAGCGCTGAGAGCATGAATAAAGTCTACAACTCTGTGCTTCACACCATTTTTGGAGCGGTAAGTAGGCAGTAAGCACATTTATTGATTTAAATATGAATCTGATTCAACCATCCTGATATTGGTTACTACACGTTGTGACCTTTGCTATGGCTCTGCAGCTTAAGTTGCACTGAGTACACTCATCTTCACTTGTTTCAAGATACATTTTTTCTCTCTCATAATTTCAAACAATATTTACTTTAATACAGTATGCATTTGTTTTAATGCAAATAAAAGCCCAGGAGTCTAATAAATCAGAATAAAACAGGTGTCAGAAATGCGGTGAAAGTCAGGCAGTGCACTTACAGCCTCTTTTCCTGATCTTTCTAAGCCTGTGTGTCAGCAGTATTAGCAGCTCATTGGTTGAGGCTTAATGCCGCAGTTCATTAGTGTTATCCAGGTAAAGACACTCGGGTGATTCCACTTCAAAATATTTATTTTCCTTTGCCTGAATTTCTATTGTTCAATATGCAACAAAACATGATACATAAACATTATCGACTACCTTATATACTGTATGTCCTTTGTCAATTTAGTTGTTACGGAGTTACTGAGACATGTAATGTCAATATGTGAAATTACACAATGTATACTTTTCAGGCATTTAATTTAAAAGTTGGTGTCTAGATACTAGTACTACGTAATATTGTAGAAGAGTTTTCTTACTGATCATACAAATCTTATATATTTTATTGCTGTTTCTACAGGAGAGAGAATTAGCGCAGGGTGAGTTAGATGGTAAGTGTCACTGCCACAACTCATTAGTTAGTTACCATGCAAAGTGATAATAAATTATAGTTAATATGTTCACCAAAACCACAAACACCCATTATTTGGTGTTTATTTCATGTTTTATTATGCCAATATCTCTTCATTTCCTGATTGTTTATTTTCTGCATTTACAAATGCACATTCATCAGTAATGCACTAATCACAAAAAGGTTTTCACCCATTCTTTTAGTTAGTTAACTCACGTGGTTTGCTGTTTTTGTAGTTTTAAAAATGTGTATGTGTGTGCTTTTATATATTTTAATACATCATTTAACAATGGGTAGCACTGCTGCACAGCAAGAAGGTCGGAGGTCAAGTCCTTAGGCTGAGGCCTTCTGTGTGGAGTTTTCATGTTCCCTCCGGGTTCTCCGGCTTCCTCACACAGTCCAAAAACATGCTAAGGTTGATAGAAAAACTCCACGTTGCCTCTCGGTATGAGTGTGTGAGTGAGTGGTGTGTGGGGGCTACGATAGGCTGCCTGTAATGTGCTGGGATTGGCTCCAGCAGACCTCTGCGACTGTGGAATAACTAGGTATAGAAAAACTGAGTTAGTCCTTTTTATCATGATACCACACCTGGAAGTGTTCTCATGTCTTTTTGATCCCCTGAACTTTCTTACAGAGTTACAAGAGGCCTTTAAGGAGTTTGACTATGACCAGGATGGCTACATAAATTACAAGGATGTGGCTGAATGCATGAGGACCATGGGATACATGCCCACAGAAATGGAGCTACTGGAGATAGTGCAACAGATCAAGATGAGAAGTGAGCTGATGGGTCCACCTAAAAAACACTAAAAAAACTACAAGTTAACAGTGACTATAAAACATTATACATTGACTTAAAACAATTTTATCAAGAGAAAGAGACATTTGTTCACATGAAAACATTGACATTTTCTGGCTGATGAAATCTTTGCTCTCCACAGTGGGTGGGTTAATGGACTTTGATGACTTTATTGAACTGATGGGACCCAGAATGATGGGAGAGACTGCCGACATGCTGGGGCTCAAAGAGCTCCAATCAGCTTTTGTCCAGGTCAGTCAACTGATGATGAATAAATCCATTAAATTACAGCTGATGGGGAAACTGGATGTAATACAGGAGAGGCCTACTTTATTAGTCATAACAACGATTACAAGTTACAAAGTTGTAAAATTTCCAAAGTAGAACCACTGTTGTCATCTCACTTGTATAACCTTCTGTTTCCAAAGTTTGACCTTGATGGAGATGGAAAAATCAACCAGGAGGAGCTGAAGGAGGCAGTAAAGAGCCTGCTGGGGGAGAAGCTCAAGAAGGGTGAGCTGGAGGAGATCCTAAAGGAGCTGGATATTAACGCAGATGGAGACATAGACTTTGAAGGTGAGAACATCACAAGTCTCTCGCTTTTTAAGTCAGATAAACATACTTACATGACCTGCTGTTGTCTTGTCTTCTTTTCTCCTCTTTTAAGAATTTGTGATGATGCTCTCAATTCGCTAGTGGCTGCAAAAAAACAACAGCACGGACGGAATACACTACTGCGGCTGAAGCATTCCAGAGACATACTGTATTTACAACATGATGCAAAAAATATTTGGAAAGCTGGCTGTAATGTAGGTGAAAACTTTGAATTGTTCAAGAAATGTGTGTATGGCATCAAATACAGTCAATTCTGTCAAAGATGTAGGTAGATACCTGTACAAGAACTGTGTTGTTATACAGTACAGTACGGTACAGTGAAATGGTTTGCTATTTTAATAAAGAAATCAAAACTTGAATGTGTCTTTCACTAAAATGACATGCTAAAATGAAATAATCAATGGACTGGTCACATTTAAACCTCTCAAATAACTTTATTCCAAAAAACATTTGTCTTATTACCTCCATATCATTGTTAAACAAAAAATGGAAATGGTATGTAATTATCATCATCTAAAGAAGATAAGTTAAATATAAATTAAAGTCAATTGTTAACAACAATGCAGCTTTGAGCTTTGTCAGGTCTGCACGCTTCAGAATTGGAGAAGCATTTGCACATCCAATAACCACGATGCAGGAGCGTCAGGAAAAAAGAAAAGTCACGTTTCAGAAACAAATCCCAAATCAGGCCGACATTTAATGGTGGCACTGTAACTAACCATAAGCAGAACTTATAGCATATTTGAAAAATCTACAAGCTTAACACTACCAGTAACTTAATATTTGTATTATCATAACATCAAACTTTATGTGCACACAAGTGGGCAAGTTCTGCAACATGCAGCACATGTAATCTGTTGAAATGAATTCTTGATGTCAGACAGGAAACAACATTATAAGGAAGAGACAGTCAATTCCCTAAAAAGCATAACACACTGGATTCAGTGTTTCATAGGTGGAGAAGACATGGTTGAGGCACTGCCATCAGGGGAGTCAGGAACCAGGATTTAACACATGCACACTCAGCATTTTTCCCCCAGAATTTGTCTGTTTTTTGGGGTGTTTTTTTTTCACAGAAGGGATCTGATTCACATTTATGTTCAACCATAAAATTTTCCCCCAGACTCAATTCTTTCAATTAAATGGGATCACAGGCTCATCCACTGTACATAAAACTATGTTACTGTCTACCCACTGAATTGAAAATGCAACATGTAATATTTTCAATAGAGGTGTTAAATCATGGCTAAAAGAGAAACAACATAGTTGATAGTAGATGTTTTTTTTTATTTTCCTTCTTTTTGAATTCGTGGGCTTTTATTTTTTTTTAAATAATTTTCCTTACTTATCTTTTTTCTCGCTTTTCTTTTCCCTTTTCTCTCTTAACTTATTTTTTAAAGCCCCCAGGTGGCAGGTGTTGTAAATGAGCATTTACTACAAACACTTAATACAGTGCATCTGTTGCTTGACAAAATTGCATGTTGCAGTTCCAATGCATGAATTGAACTTGGTGCAGTTCCACCACAATTTACTTCAGAAACTTAAAGATCATAGATGACATTGAGTATATCACTCCTCCTGTTGATTAAGTTTTGCCAGTAACCAGAACAGTTTCCACATGAGTGTGCTACAATAACAGCAACTACAGGAACAAAAGCTGCTTTTCACGGACTTTCATAGACTTCCAGTCAATTAGCAATAAATATTTATGTCTGTCTCCCATGACTCAAAGACTCCTCCATTTCTCCTCAACTTAGGGGAATGTTTGTTCTAGCCTTTGTAAACTTTATGACAATCAGAAATACCACCAAAAAAGCCTTTTTTGTAAACAAATGCATATAAGTCTTCCAATCATGTGAGATCCTGCAATGTTGAATTTCACATTTTGTGCATGGTGCATGTTGCTCACATTGGCAGGGTTGAGGGTATTCAGACATCTGCTGGATGACACACTAGATGATAAATCTGGATGCACTCAAGATGCTGCTTCTGATCAAAGCACACATGGAACGGTGTCATTTCCACATCTTTGTGAAACTGTGATGAATAGATCAGAAGTTTGGTATATTAACCAACATCATGCATGGGTGTATGAGCACACTGCAGTCACTCAAAATCACATCACAACATCCTTTGTTGTACAGCCCATAACACAACAAGCAAGTGGCTACAATGTCTATACTTCTTCACAGTCTGTCTATCAAGCCTCTCAATTTCAATTCTGCTTCCTCTAACTTTCCTTTAATTTTTCATTCCCTTTTTCTCTCATTCCGTCTATATGGTAGGTAGATAGATAGATAAGCGTTTTCTATTTCGTCTATCCACAGCTCACAGTGCCTTGAGCAACAGAAAACTGCTTGACTAGTAAGACATAGCCGAAAACCTTCTTTTGTCTACAGCTCGTTGGTCAGCTCTTCAGCAAATTCAGCCATGATGTCATGCACCCAGATGTCCCTTTCTTCCTGTGAAGTGTCGACCAGGAAGACTGTCAACTTCCTGTCCCATGGATTAGTGGCTTCCTGTATGGCCTCCAGCTGGGCCACAAGTGGTTTCTTTTCTACGTGGTTTCTGAAAACGATGGAAGCTTCCTCCGACCACTGCCTCGGCTTCACTCCTACGGGTATAGACAGTTATGAAGTATAAGCTCCCCTTCATGTTAAAGAGTATTAACACTTATTTGTAATGCTAAATTATTAAATGTTGTCCATAAATGTTAAAATTCTCACTTAGAATATAAATTCTCAAAATACCGGGCTCCTATGTATTCCCAGAACTTTTCCTATCAAGCCTAATTTAATAAATTAGTCTCCCTTCTGAAATCAGACAATCTGTGTCTGTTGAGTTCCACCTCAAGCTTCAAATAATTACTTTTAATTGTGGCTCAGTCCCATTCTCAATTCATTAAGCTCTTCTAATTCAAAACCTTTTGTGTCCTGCTGAAGAAAAAGTTAGAATCTGTAAGACGCTCCACTCTACTCACCAGCCAGCTGAGCTGTGATTCCCTGGAAAGGCAGCTGTCTAAACTCCTTGATCAGAGGTCTGAGCTGGGTGCAGCTGACCAGTTCGTGTTTACCATAGTCCAACTCATACACAGACACCAACCCGTTGGTTAGAACACCCTTCACTAGCACACGATGCCAGCTAAGAGAGGAGATAAAGGATTTATTTAGGCAGAGCAGAACTGCTTCCATATGGCAAGTAAGCGAATATTCATTACAGACAGAAACAAGACAGAAGCCACCATGGGTACTATGATCAAATCATCACTGGCTGTTTTTATAAAATTCTACGAAATGATATATGATAATAACTCACTTATTCTCCACCTTAGCAGCATATATCTGATTCTTCTCTATATTGAGTGGTTTCTCATCCGTTTTGTTGTAGTAGAGGATCATTTCTCCCATCAGCACCACCAGTTTGTACATATCTCTCCAGGGCTGCAGCACAAAGTGTCCTGGATGGCACGCCACTGATACATAGACATCTATGTTGCTTCCTGAGAAGAAAAGTACTTCATTTATATATGTAAGTTGAAGTAAAACTACTGGAGGCAAATGCATCATACCTCTTTTTTATTTTTTTAAATAACTAAGATATCAGTTACCATCATTACCTGCTGGGGGCAACTCTAGTAGTGGTGGCAGCTTGAAAGAGGACAAAGGGGATGACGGAGTCTCTGTTGGGCTGGTGCTGGTTGTGTTGCCTCCTCCGCCTACCCGGGGTCCGGATAAAGCCCTTCTGAGATGAGGCTTGGATGGTACAGATGCTGATGTTGGACTGCCATTGATGGAGTCACTGGTGCTGGAGGTCTTGGAGGATAAAGTAAGTGTGGAGATCTTGATGGGGCTGTGGATTTTTAAATTAAGTTTCAAATGATTAATGAAAAAAATGAATATATAAAAATGTTATTGCTGAGAACAAAATTGGTGTTTCTATTAATATGACAACATTCATGACTGTTCAACTCAACTTTCAGCAATGGGACATTATAGGTTAATAAAAAGAAAGGAGCAGAAACCTGTGGCTTGTCAGGAAGACGTCTGGTTGCTGTTTGAATAGGTCTGACTGGGCCATCTGATGGTTGAGGCTGCGAGCAGGGTCATGGAAGTTTTTGTCAGTGAACAGGTGGACATAGACGCATCGCTTGCTTTCATCAACTTTGGCAACCTTGGGAGGAATGACAAGGTGAGTAGAAGAATGCAGAGAAAACAGACAAAGACATAAGGATAGGGATATAAGAAATAACTACAAAAACTGATGAAGCACTATTACATGTTACATATAACTTGAATATTTGAGAAATTGCAAGGATGGGCAGACAATTACCTTCATGCTACAGTCGGTGGTGTTGAGCACTTTCTCTCGCAGCCACTGGACAGTGTCTGGAGTCCAAGATCCAACACTGAGAGCAAGGTCTGCCAGACAGCACTTCACAGCCTAAATACAAGTTGTTGGATGTTATTTTCTCAAATACACACATCTGAAATATGACATGACACAAAGAGTATTTTAGAATTTAGTTACTCTAAGCTACTTTTTTAAAGATGCTGACCTGTGGTGGGATAGCCATAAGGTCACGGAGGAAAGGAGTTGGGATCTCTCTTAGCTCAAACACCTCCACAGAAGCTTGGACACCCACATCAATGAACAGGATGTCTAATACCCTGCTGCCGTGCAGGTTGGTGATCTACAAACAGAAACACATTGGTTGAAAGTAAACGCATGTTTCTCTCTGCCTTAACTGCAGTAATCTTTAAAAATTAATATTTAAAAAAGCTATTGCGACAAAGTCTAGTAGTCAAGTAGGCTTAGAAGTGTAATGACATAAGAAATAGCTATGAGTGGAGGGTTCCCACAGAAGACTTGTTAGGCAAATTAACAACAAGAGCACAGTTTATAAAATAAATAAGATCAAGCTTGATAGTGCTGGGATTTCCTGAGGGTCTGTGAACGCGTCTTGGAGTAAGACGCAGATATTTTGGATGATAATGGACTACACTATAATTTTTGATCACTGCTCTGAAAGCTTACTACACCTGTTGTGCAATTTGGATTTTATTCCTTGTGTCAGTTACAGGTTAACATCAATCACATGTGATCAAGTTTAATAATTCACTGTGAAGCTGAGTTGCTGCGACCAGTTCCACTTTACCTCAACACGGGACCATTTGCCTTTGTATCGAGCCAGACATATTTTCCCACAGAACGGTCTGGACACCAGGAACTCTGAAGTTACCTGCCACAGAAATAACATTAAGTGGTCATAACAGAAACCAAGGCATGACTGTTTAATTTGGTAATTTGACCATACTTCTTTTGGATGGGTGAAGTTTCTGTGTATGTGTAACTGTTGCTTTATGACTTCAATAAAATTATACTGTAAAAGTTCACAGAAACATTCCACCCACTCTTCTGTAGGTGTACACTGCACTGACATCAAATATAACGTTTTTAGATTTAGGATTACCTAAAATGGGAAACGGCCTGTTGATATTTAAGAAAATAAATTTTAAAAAAAACACCGTAAAAAAATTAAATACACTGCCTTCTTTTGCAAACTTAAAAAAGTGCCCTGCCTTGGTAAAAAAACAATACCAGCAATACCAAAAGTGTATTTACCTAAACACTGACGCAAAGCGTCACTGAGCTGCATTGACAAACTATAAAGGACGTCAGCGGCACATCTACAAAAAGCATCAGCCATGCTGTGCTGCTGACAGATTAAGTGGCTTGGCAATGTCTTAACTCCAGATTAACAACCTAATCTCAATCTGTCCACCACTCTGAGAGAAGCAGCATAGCACGAATGCATTCACAAAAGACTGTCAAGTTTTTCTTTACTCTGTACTGTCCCTGTGAATACTGTACATTCCTTGAATCAACACCATACACACATATCCTTCTAACATAACATTTTATGTCAAACACTATTAGTTTTAATGCAGTCATTGACTGCAAACTTTAGTTTCACTAACTAGGATAATAAAAGGAGATACAGATAAAACATGGTATAACCTGTGAGTGGAAGTATGTCTCTATATTTTCTAGTATCTCATTCAGCTTGGCGAGGCCTCTGGAGGGAAGCTGACAGTAGATGGTCCCGTCGGAGCAGACGCTGCTAACAGTCACATTCATATAAGCGCTGTTCACCTGAGGAGAAATATTGACAGGGGTTTAGTACGATTTTGTTCATTTCATGAATGAAAATAACCCACAAACCTAATAAACCACACACCTCACAGAAATCTGCAGTTTTCCACAAATGTGATCACGGCTGCCTTGCACAAACTTAATATGTTGTTACTTTCAACTATTAAGTTTGCAGGGATTTATAATATTTGCTGGAAGATGAAAATCTACAGATTTTAAAATTGTAACTAATATTATCAAAATCTGCAGTTTATACAAGTTTTACAGTCAATGAGATTTTCTCACAATGTATTCTTGTCCTTTCGTTGAGTTATTCTTACTCGAGCACTAGAGCCCTTCCTAAGGACCTTCATTAGTAGAATGAGGTGTGTTAGTGCTTAGTTGGAACAAAAACCTGCATCCACACCAGCCCTCCAGGACCAGGATTGGGCACCCCTGATCTGAGGTGTAAGGCTCATGTACCTGCAAAGGACTGGCGAGAGTCTTGTCCTGCAGAGCTTTCATGCAGGCAGCATTGATGTTCACATCATCGTCCTGTGATGTGTCGTATAGGACGACGAGTGGCGTCTGGCCTCTCTGTAGGATCTCAGCCAACAAGATCTTTCCACTTGCCATTGTCTCAAATTTTTTCAGCACAGCAGGGTCCTGACAGAATGGTGCCAGGCCTGGACATGCACACACAGTAATCAGGGGGGGCAGGAAGGATAAAGCAAGAAAGTGTTTTTCAATTCCTTTTCTTTTTGACCCGATGTCCATTAGATTCAGACTCACCTGCCAGTTTGCACTTGGTTGCCTGGAAAGGCAGTTTGAAAAACTTCTCATGCAGCTCAAACACTTTGGTTTTATTGATCACCTCTGAGAATCCATGATCCACATAGTGAACCTGCAAAGTCAAAACCAAAGACCACAGGGATGAAATCTCACAGTTCACCTGTTAACTTTCCCCGTATATTAAACAAAGCATTTTTGTCTTAAAAGTCATATGTGATCCTCAGAGTTTGAAAAGCACTGTGCAATATTTGCTTAACCTGGTTAATTTACACGGCTCTCCATAACGAGTATCCACGGTTATTTCCTGTTTTTGACCTCTCACCTTGACCTTCTCTGCCATGACCTCGCAGATTTGTGCCCTCAGAATCTCCTCCTCCTCCTCAGCCCTGACAGCAACAAGTTGGCCTGAGGATGGAGAAGACAAAGGAGTTGGACTGCTTTTGTCCAGGCCATAAAACTCCCTCATTTCATCCTCCATGGATTCCTGTGCCTGGGAGTAACCCTCACCAATGTACCTGTGAGGGAAGAGGAGAAAAAAGCGGTGAGATTTATGAACTGTCGATCCTCACAGCACAATTAAACACACAGGTCTTGCCTACCTGAGTATGACTCCATTGGTGTTGGTGGCTTCCACTACCAGTACAGAGGGGTACTCCTCTTTGGGGATCTGCAAATAAGGCACGGCCTGGTTACTGAGCCTCCTCCCGAGCTCCTTCCTCGCCCTCATGTCCTCTTCACTGGCTGAAGAATTTCTCCTATTACAGTTCTCGTCGTCTCCTCCTCCGCCTCCAGCGCTGCTCCTCCTGTACAGGATAGCTCTCTTGGGGTTGTCAGGCATCGGGAAGTCAACGGTGCAGATATCGGAGAGGAGGTGAAGGTTCTCCAGGACATGTCCGGGCAGTTTGGTCTTGTAAGTTATATAAATATAGAACTAATAAATATAAATACTAAATGTAAAGCTATTTAAATATGCATTTTAATAAGCATCATGCAATGTTTTTTATCAACATTGTTCTTGCCTATTTCCAATTAGACCATATTAATGGTGACGTCAACATAAATATACATTAAAGCCTTTCAAAGTGTTACTGACTTTGTAGGTGTCCTGGAACAGCTTGGGCAATGCGTGGGCCCACAGGCCGTTGGAGTACTTCACCAGCAGCTCCTCCAGTTTAAGCTTCAGGTCGGGGCTGAGGGTTGCAGGGGAGGAGGGGGGGCTGGGTGACGAGGAGGACGATCGCGGAGACTGAGGAGGATTAGAATTAGAGCGTGTCCGACTGGTGGTGGGAGGTTTCTGGTGGGCCGGGGACTGCAAAGGTTTATCTGTAGTGGTGTTTGAAGTTGAGGCAGGAGCAGTGGTGCAGTTTGGGTTGAGGATAATCGATGGGGAGGATGCTGGGGAGGATGTCGTGGTCTGTTCCTTGGCGGGATAGAGAAGCAGCTCTGACGGGTTGCTGCTGCAAGTTTTCTCTACCTAAAAGGATAAATAAAACATATATTAACAAATAAACTTTATAATCTATACAGTCTGGAGATTATTTGAAATTAATGGATTATGAGTTGTTTATAATACATTGTAAATGTTACTTATTTATTGTTTTATTGTTGCAATATCAACTCTAGAAATAAGCCTCTGTCAGGCACCAAAATGTATCATTGATGTAAAAAATGAGTCAATGCTTATATTTTTTGGACCTTGAATCACTAAAGGGACTCCTTTTATTAAGTGTGGTTAGTTAGTTATGAGGGCACAATGGTTTGAATTTAAGGTAAAGGCAAACATTCTGAGTTTATATAAATTAAATAATAATAATAATAATAATTTAAACTCAACTTTGCGTGACTTCTGTGTAGCATATATACTTCTGAGCTGCTCAATATCTGCAATATACAGCAAGATATCGTAACATTTTCAAAGTACATTGAACAAACCTGAGAGATAATTATGTTCATTTTCTATAGAAAAATATAAACAATGATTATTAGTAATTATTATCTGAAAACAAAAATGCTTCTTTTAATAGTAATATTAGTATATAAAACAGCTAGAGTAACAAAAGGAGTATTTACAGTGCATATGTGTGTCCAGGTATCCAGGTCTTTGAAGGCCTCAGTGGGCATGTCCTGCTTGTACAGCTCTCTGTAGATCTGAGGCAGCTTGGACACCCAGAAGCCATTACTGTACTTCCCCAGGATCTCCTTGATGCGACCCTGAACCTGCTGGGGGTTGTAGGGCTTTCCTTTCCCTGAGCCAACATTCTCATTCAGATTCAATGGTGCTGAGAGATTGTAGAAAAATGGCGGGGAAGAGAGATAATACATACACAAACATATGCAGAGGCAATTCCCCAAAATACACTTGAGTCTTTAAAGGGTGAATCAAAAGTAAAGATGAATTGTAATAATACCTTAATGAACTTAATATATGTTTCCTTTTGCCCATAATTCTGAACTGGATTTTCACTGTAGCTTCAAATGAGAAAAATGTGAAGGACACAAGACCTTTAGGCATCTTTCCCCTTGATAAAACACTAACCTAGTTTGTAATTTCCTAGTTTAATATATTTACATTTGCATGGTTTATTTACAAAATTAGCAATGGGGCAGTCTGAGAAACTAAAGTCAAGTACATTGACCCAGGGGCAGTATCTATTAACTTCCACTCTGGTTGTTTCAGCAACACTACAGAGAAGGCCAGACCTCAACAGAATGATTGGGTGTTTTGTTTCAGAATGTATATGGTAGATGTGAATATTTAAATATTTGCACATGAGCACTGGCAAACCTGCTGCAGCATAGGCTTTGCATATTTTATTAACGTGGATGTCATATGAACATAATTTCCTGAACTGTTGGATGCACAGGATGCACAGGCCTGTAAACCAGTATTGCAGCTTTACCAGTCTTCTCTGTCTGTAGGGGGCCTCAGATACCCTTTAAAACATGTACCTCAAAGCTATGCAGTTTAATAGAGGCCAGTGTTTTTCCTCTGGCTATGCAGAGCACTTCTTATATCAGGCTTCATTATACAAACACATCCTTCAAGTGAAGATTTGTAGGAGAGAAGCCTGGAAGCTTTTAAAATACACCTCATGTCTACAGGAAGTGGTGGTACAGTGGTGAAAACTAACTGAGAATGGGTTGATGTCTGTTTCATAAAAATGTGGAAATGGGGAACATAATACTTTAAGACTATATCTAGACACTATAGCGATAGCTGCACCTATATAGGGCTGTTGTTCGAATTTTCTGTCATAATTTGATTCTTTCCAATGTTTCTGTTAGTTTTGAGGACAAAAAGCTACATAAAATGTATTTTAGGATAATAAAAAGAAGCCTGTCCTACTTACAACTAGTCTGTTGGGAGTTTCTGGAAAGGTGAGCGTGTACCTCCTTCTGAAACCGTGACGGTAGGGTCATCCTCTTATCTGACCTGGACACAAGAGAATAGACCAAGGAGTAAGATTACTTTCTATGGGCTCAGGAAAAAAAGGAAAATGTTGAATAGGATAGACTTTAGGACCTTTCAAACCATACCCACATCTTCGTGTATAGAGTTATTATTATACAGTATCATTAATTTGAGTTTCATATATTGGCTAGTATGTTTCTTGACAGATCATTAACATCTAACTCTATGAGTCACTTCTTACTGAAACAATCATGAAGGCCTCATAACGTCACAAAGTCTGGTGAGATAAAAGCCTGTTATGTGAAGGCAAGTCACTTTTGTTCTCAGTACCACAACCCATTAATCAAATGTAGACTGCATCGGTCTACAATTATGGGTCATGAGAAACACAGGGTACTGCACTGTATGTGGCTGCAGATTACTACTCCAACCTGACAAAACAATAAGCGTGCCCTTTTCATGCCTCAATGATACAGCACCTGTTCTGTTTAGAATGTTTCCTGTTTCTTTTAATTCACCTCCTCTATCCACTTCTTGTTCTTCTTACAATCTACAACGAATGCTGGCTTTGCTCCTGATGCACGGTCACTATTGAAAGATACAACTTAAAATCTGTCCACTCCTCTCCTATAAATGTAGACACAAACTGCACCAGGATCAACCATGAGTGATGAGGGTACAGTCTGAACACTAACTCCCTGCTAGGAGATGATTATATTAGCTAGGGTTCAATGTGTGAAAAGTTGAACATCTACATTTAATCATCTGGGTAAACTTCATTTGCAAAGGAACAATGCAATCAGAAGGTCCAGAGCAGCTACTGATTATATTCTAGATTGTGTTTAAACAGTTTTCTGTTAGACTAATGACTTCTTCTTCTATTGATATAGAAAAAAAGTAACCTTTGATTTGGATGTGAACTTTGTTGGATAATAATCACCTAGTCCTGCCACACAACCCCACCCTTATACTCTATCTCACCAGGCGGAGCCAACATTTTCCTGAAATGGACCATCCTATCCAAACAGAGACTACCTGCCTCCACTCATATGTGTTCTGTGTTGCTATTTTTCTAAAAGTTTGTTTTGTGGTACTGTGTAAATCTATGTAAACCATGTAATTTTTTGGTGAATTCACCACTTGAAAGCATCTAATATTGCACCTGCAATACACGCTTGCGCACGTGCACACACACACACACACACACACACACACACACACACACACACATAGTAATAACACAGGCCTGCCAACACACCAATGAAAGATCTAGAGGGATGCAGAGAGATGTGCTGATTCACTCTGTGTCGGTTTAGACACGTTAATCTACCAGAGAATAGAGCAGGGATTAGATAGGGCTCACATCCCCCCTGCTCTGGGCTCGTGTCCCCTGCCAACACACCAGGCTTCCCACCCTGCCGCCCCATTGTGCTATGGAGGGCCACTGGCCCACAGGACACCCATGGTGCCACAGACAGAGGACTGATGTCAGTTGTTTTTACAGTGGATAGACGAACAGAGCCATGGATGCTGGAAGTGGGAGAACCAGTCAATGAGCTGAATTAATCTTGATTCATTGTTTGAGCAATGCAGATAGATGAATATCTAGCTATGTGAGATGACTTCTTCGACAACAATGATTCAGATTTAACTCATTCTAGGTTGTAGTGGTCTGAAGCCAAAATGTATTGAAATGAACATAAAAAGGGAGAAAGTGGTAGTGTGAGTGAAGGAATGAGAGGAGCCAACAATTGTGTTGCTGTCGTAAATGTTGTAAAGCCCATCGAGGCGAATCTGTAGTCTGTGATTTTTGGCCATACAAATAAAATTGACTTGACTTTACTTGACAGAGACAGGCTGAGAGAGAACCAGAATAAACTAGAGTGCACATCATCAGCCCTGTGCTGAATAAGCAGCAGCGGGGAGGCTGTTTGCTCTCAGAAACCAACCAGAGTTCATCCTGGCTCCCATTCACCAGCAGCCTATTCTAAATTCAGCTCAGTCCACACAGGTGGGAGTAGAGGAGGGGGCACAGAAAGAGACAGCACTGACGGTATGGGGGAGTAAAAAAAAGAAGAAAAAAAAAGAAAGAAAGAACAAAACAAACATTAACTTATTGACAGAAAGTGACATAGTATGTAAATCACAGCACTCTAATTTCTTAAAATCATTCCTAAAGATAAATCATAGACTTTTATCTGTTGTCATGACAGTTGGAGGCATCTTATAGTCATGTTGCATTGGGCAGATATTGAGGCTAATCTGAGCATTTTGGTCGAAATGAAGTAGAAACCTGGTTGGTAAATTGTACATCTAATAGTGCTTTAAATCAAAATTGTATTGCTAAAGTTAGTTTTTTTTATATTAGGACAATTCTTTTTGTCCTGTACCAAACATAAAACAAACAATTAAAATAATCTAAATTCAAATTGAAGCTCCTCTTTATTCCTCTGCTTATGCTTCTCTGTTTCTAGACTATCTCCATCACTCACTTCTCTGCAGGTGTGTTTGCTTTCCTGTTGGGTGTGCTCTGATTGGACATCTTGTTTGGATGTGACCCAGTCTTGCCCTCTGACTGGCCATCCCTCATGTCCCTTGTCTGTTTGAAGTCTCCATGTCCTGCCCCACGGCCGCCACCTCCGCCTCCTCTACCTCCACCTCGCCCGCGGTGGTTCGACTGTCTCGGCTGTCTTAGAGAGGTTTGAGGTTTGGCTGCAGAGAAAGGGAAAGAAAACAAGAGAAGTAAAGCTATGCTGTGTGCGCATACACACACACACACACACACACATATACACAGCTCAGCTAAACCTAATGCTGAGCCAGTGTCAGTGTCTGACTAGAGGGCACAGTGTCATAGATGATTCAATATCTACAGACATGTTAGACCTGAAGAATAACCTAATCGCTCCCTTAGGGAGTCAGCAAACAGCAAAATCACAAATTACAGATCACATCATGCTGGGCTGAATTTCTTCTGTATGCAAGGTCAAGGAAAAGCACCTATTCACTTTCTTGCTAAGAGTCAGATGCTAATTACCAGAGTCACATCACTCTCGTTTTTAGTGCATAGATATTGGAACTAGAGGAGTGAGTTGATTAGCTTTGCATGAAAACACCTCTTATTCTATAGCTGTCGTTCTTTACTCTGAGGTTTTTACCGTCATTTTTTTCTACATTATTATAACTTTCTTTTTTCCTTTAAGTATTTGTGTTTTTAACATTGGCATACTACACATGTATTGTTTTTATTTTGTTTCTATTATTTGTTTTATGTGTTGTGTTTTTCTTTAACTGTGAGCTGCTTGGTACTTCAATTTCCTTGGAATTTATTAAAGTGATTCTAGTCATATATAATCTAGTCCAATCTGAAGACTACTGATTGGACAACGAATGCCGGACAAATACATAGTTAAATGCACAGGAGAGTTAAGTGTACATCACGAATATGTCAAACTAGTAGTTGTACGTGTACATAGCCAGATTGATCCTAAATGTATATAAACAACTGTAACTGGAGTTACTGTATGAACAGTGAAGAGTAGAATTTAGCTTGTTAGCCTTTTTACACAGCACTTCTGCGTTCAGCCTCTGTTTATGTTGATGTTATGTCATTCACACACACACACACACACACACACACACTTACACAGCATGGCCAGCATGACATCACTTTTCTGCGTAGTGACATCACCTTGATACCTTGTCATGCTTAATCGTGTTTTTTCCACTCCCACACTCCCTCTCCATGTCTAGTTCCTCCTCCACTTGTCTCTTCCTTTCTCTTCACTCTTTTCCTCTGTGAGAGCTAGCATTTTCTCCACAACAATCTATAAAACAATATTTTCATCCACTCTCTTCTGGAAGAATCTCATTAAATGTTTCAAGTAACAACACAACAAGGAGCTTCATCAGTCTGCATCTTGAAATCTGATCAATAAGCATTTTCTGGTTGTAGACATCATTCATGTCCCCCTTGTTGCACCTCTTCAGAATGAATAATGCTACTTATACTGTATGAGCTAATGGTAATCAAGCCAGTTAATTAATTCAGGCATACATACATTCGAAGAAATAGTCACACACACGCAGGCAGGCACTACCTTGAATCCACATGCAAATATAGACAAGGATAAGCACACGCACATACACACATGCTCAGAGCAGACACCGCGTCACCTCACCGGCATGGACACACAGCCCGTGGTCTGTCTCTGTCTGAATATCAAAATCCCAGGTGGTGAAGGAGCGAATGAGAGACAGAGAGAAGAGAGAGAGAAATGGGGAGAGAGAAAGAAAGACAGAGAGAGAGAGGGGGAGGGAGGGAGAGATATTGAGAGGCTGATATGTGAATCAGCTGTTTCTTGCTTGCAGCTGAGTCTGAGCTGCTAGAGGCTGCATTTGCCTCAGATCTCAACACCCCACCCCTCTCTTCCATGTTCTCTCTTTCTGACTCCCTCCTTCCCTGTCATCTGTTCACCCCCTCCCTCTTTCCCATTTCACCATCCGTCTGCCTTTCTTTTCCTCCACCCCCCCCCCCCCCTTTCTCCTCCTCCTCTTTCCTCCCTGCACTACCACCTCCCACTTCCTCCTCTGACTCTGTGAGAATATTCTGCAACATCACATCACAAAATCTAGAGGAGGTGAACGTGCTGCAACTAGGGCAAAATAAAAACAAATAAGTGTGCAAAATGTTTGTGTGAATGCATATGTTGTAGTTACTACAGGTGTGTGTGTTTAGACAGCAGCTGATGTCAGAAAGATGAAGCTTATTGTGCGAGTGTACAGAATGTTTTTGTTTTACCTGACACCTTTGTATGCATATGAACCTGGTACCCCTGTGCAGTCGTAAACACAGTGTATTTGTCCATCTGCTTTTGTGAGTGATACTCTCGGTGTGAAGTGCAGGCCTCCACAGAGCAACAGTTAAAACAGGTCCTCATTCAACTAAAAAGGGTCAGGCTGCATCACAGATGGGATGTCACTAATGTTGCATTGTCATAGTTCCACATAGTACTGCTGCAGTAATGCTGCACTGTGGCAAAAGCCTTGAGAGAAGCTGGAAAAGGTTTGGGCAATTGAAGTAATTTTAGGGTTGTTAAAGAGGCCTGTGGGGGGAATGTAATACAGGCTATAGATAACATGAACGTGATTCATTCAAACAGTCCCATATTGCACTTCTACTCTGAGTAAAAATAGGTTAGTTAGCTTTTTTATCTGAACTTTATTACATTTAAAGAAATGACAATAAAAGAAATGAAGTCACTTAAAAATGTCTGACAATTTGGTGTCTGGGAGAGGGATCTGATTCATTGCTTCAGGAAACCTAGCTCTGACTAGAAGTCCCGTACTCTTCTCTTTCAAGACATCCACATTAGCTGCCCAATCAAATCTAAATTTGTTGGCCAAATGTGTCTATTTATAAAATCTGAAAACAAATACAAATTGACGATGAGACAAATCGACAGTAACAGAACAGACATGATAATGTCCCTGGCTGTAATATAGATGCATACATTTGAACATTATTTTATGAAAAAAAATAGTTATTTCTATACATATATATGTACATATATGTATCAGTTGGACGTAACTATTCACCCAAAAGGCTTCCCTAAGGAGTCAAACATGGTTTCAATATCTCTCATTTCTCATTTTCAATTGGCTCCTAAGTCTTTTAATTATTTTAGGATAGCTTTAAAATACACAATATAAAGTTGAATTGTATGTGCAATCCTACAACTCAAGCAGCAACTATAATGACATCTAATCCAATACCTCACTGATATAGAGCTGCCTTGTGACTCAGACAAGCATCTGTGGAATTTTTATAAAGCTAAATGTGAGCTAAAATAGCACTGACTGTGTGTTCTCCATGAAAGTTTGATAAAGGGGAATGCTAGAAGATTACAGGTGGTATGTGCATCTTGTAGAATTGGATTACAGTCCCCTACTGAACACTGAAACACTATCACCTAGTGTTTTTACCCAAATTACTGAATGTAACAGCTTCTGAAAGAAAGGTGCAATATAACAACAAGTTTCCAAAACTTTCATAACATGCTATCCCTTGATATCTAGCTTTCTAACCAAAAGAAGACTTGCTGTGAATAGTAAAATAGTTATGTCCAGCTTTAAGTTTCCCATGTTACAGAAGAAAAGCGAGGATCTTAATCCTAACTCTGTCCCAAATAATCTTACCATTAAGGACGAGTGGAGCGGCTGGTTTGACCCTCATCTGTGTGTTGACCAAATGAGGTCTTCCCGTCTTCTTGGAGCTGCGCTGGCGAGCCACCACTTTGGCTACATGGGTCGTCTCATTGGACCTTGAGGCAAAATACACCATCTGGAAAGAGCAGATAGACTCACATCAGAACGTTGAATACAAGAAGCTTTGACGCGCTGTATTAACAGTGCTCTACCAGTGGTTCCCTGTTTGAGTGTATTAGGTTTCAGCACGAGGCAGCACGTGGATGTGCAAGCAGCCAATGGAGTCACAGTATCCCCTCATCAACCAGTAGCTGTAATGTATCAGTGCAGCAATGCACCAACAAACGGCAATGAAAAAGAAGAATTGTAGATTGTAAAAAATAACCAAAACAGTACAAACAGTGATGTACATTTGTGATATTTTTTAATGCGCCTTGAAAATGTTAAACCTTGAACAAACAAATGTAAACAGAAACTCTTTACTTTTGCCACATAACACCATCATTCAACAGAGACAACTTGCAGGAAGTTATAGTAAAAAATACCTGCAAACCTATTGCCATCATTTTCAGAATAAATTTATTCACAAAATTAATATTTTTTTTCCTGAAGCACAAAGTCAGACACAATGGTTTTGTGACAGTGAAACAGAAAATCATGTTGATATGCCAGTGCCACTGTTTAATCCATCCTTTTGAACTATATGCAGTTCCTTTTCTTTTGAGGAAGTAAAGCATTTTTTTACATTATTTTATCATGTTTTACTTACTTCAGGTTTTATTATTTCACATTGCATACACTTTTGCTACATAGCATAGCATTATGATTTAGTGTTCTGTGCTACAACCAAGTTATTTTATCATCATTGCTCACACAAGGAAATGGAAAAGTATTATGTAATCATAAAATCATCCCTCAGCCATCCAGCAAATAGACACACACACTCTCTCTTAGACGTGCATACACACACACACACACACACACACACCTCTCCAGAGCGATTGCGCTCCATACGGACAACAGAGGGCATGCTGGTTAGCAGTGCGTCAAGGTGGTTGTGTCCCATCTGTTTATGTGGTATGTGTTCCCCGGTCAGCTCCTTGTACTCTGACTGCAGACGGGACAGTGACACCCCCCCCTTGTTGGCCTGGAGGACAGCCCGAAGCATTTTCTTCACCAGCTCAACGTCAGCCATCTAAAAAGAAAAAAAAAACGAGAAGCAATTCCATGGATGAGTGAGCAAATAAACAGACATAAATTAAAAAGTAGTTTGAACTAATTTTGATAAAAAAAAAAAATGTAATTTTTTCAAATCTTTCAAGGAGCTGGTGTGGTCCAGTGAGAGCCAGTGTCAGACTGGTTAGGTAAGTTGTAATAATTGCTGCTGATCAGATTTCCAAACCAGTGTCTTTCTGCCAGGCTAAAACGTTATAACAGAATGCAACAACAATGAGAAATAATGGTTTAGTAGGTTTTAAAGGGGGACAGATGTTATTCAAGTATATAATCACAGTTCCCCTTGTTTATTCTTCCAGCCACAACTTATTTTTTACCCCCTACACATCCTTCAAGACTAGGACAGATACTTCAGTGCTTTAAATTCAAGATGTTAGTGATTTTCCTCGGTGTACAGCCAGTACATTCCTTCTCTCTGCAGACAAACACTTTCAGTATTCAACTTGGCTGGAGCCAAACCTCCCTGCATAGGAATTTACAATGTTCCTTAAAAGAACACAAACCTATGCCATATCGCCATTAAAAGTTTGGTAACGTCCATATCGATTAATATTAATTCGGGCAGACGTGGAGACACACCCAGATGGCACGTAGTTACTACAGGAAAGTCCACCATTAATTTTGTATTAAATGTTTATATTATTGTAATAACACACTTGTTCACAATTTAGTTTTAGTTCCAATTGATCCAAACGAAACTATTTAAATAGGCGAGATTAGTTCAGAATAAATAGATATAATCTATAGGGTATGAAGAAACGTGAATTTTAATGAAAAGTTGCATAGAATTAACGACAGATTTACCCTTCTGGTTGCAAGCAAAATGTTTAGAATTCGGCAGTACAGGAGCTCAGGCCACTTGTTGATATTCACACTTTCTGCAACGAAGACGATGAAACGAAACAGACGGACAGTGAAACTATGAATGACGTAACGCGTCACACACCGACTCCACACCCTCCATCGGGACCAAAGTATTTGCAGGACATTTTCCTTTCTCGTTTATATAAGGGTGAGCAAAACCCGATTTTAGAAGATTCGGATAAATTGAATTATAGCGGCAGAGTGTACAGGAGCGGATGTACAGTGCGCAATATCGAGTTAAATCCTCCAGGCACCTCGGGAAGGCGAGCCGTTAAGTTACCCAGGAAACGCCATCAAAATACCGGAAGCAAAGCAATCTAGCCTTCACAATAAAAGCCACTCAGACACCAGTTCGCTAAGCAGTTCCCTAATGGCAACTGTTAAGTTTCATTTTGAAACACATATTTTGCTCAGGCAGCTGGCTATGTGGCTATGTCGGCAGTTGCAGTGTTACTTCATTATGTTTTTATTTTACAATGCTGTTCTGTTGACCTGTTCTTTTCTCCCCTTTTCTTTTAAAGCTGTTTATCTTACCATTTCCCTGTTTTCATCTCTTATATTTATAAAAACGATTCTTGGGAGGGGTGTTACGAATTAGTACTTGCTATAACTACTATGAAGCTTGCTACGACAGCTATACCATTGTGTCTACGTACACGTCTGATCCTTACAAAATAGATCTAAGTTAAAAGAAAAAAAAACGTATTCGTCACAAGTTTAATTTTGAAAGTCGCAACCGGAAGTCGAGTTTTGCAACCTTGCTAGCTTGAAGTTCGCTAGTTGGGAAGATAGAAAGAGACAAAATAAACAGCCGGCAAAACTTTAGCAGGGCCGAGAGTTGTAAAAAGTCCATGTAAGTCAAAGTTTAATATATTCGACAAAAAAAAAGATTCTACCTTGCTCTAAAGAGACGAGGTGGTGTGAGGTTCAACAGGTCTGGTCCAGTCGCTGTCAGCGCCGCTGTCACCGCCACAGGGCTGAGCTGCGGCCGGAGCTCTGTCCCCGGTGTGTCTGCCAGCCGGTCCAGGCACAGCCTCTCCTCCGCCGCCTGATTGGTCGGCTGTGCATGGGCCTCTGGCTAATTACACGTCAATGCATCCAGGGGCCGCAGCACAAGACGCACGAGTGCATAGGTGTAGATTTCAGGGGGGGGATACGTCCCTCAATAAAAACATGAGAGAAGCAGAGGACTTTTATTTTGAAATATAAAATGAGATAATTATGTCTCTTAAGTCTGTAGGGTTTATATCGAATGAGAAAAGTTGATTCATACAAGACTACATATCTAATTGCCTGAATTTTGTGTTTTTTGTGTGACTAAAGAGATAAAAGGCACATGTTGGTGCTTGAAGGTTCACTAGAATGCAAGAGTTTGCTGCTCAAAATTTTCTGAGGGCGAACCACCAGAATTGTCATGATGTATTGAGGAGTATAGCTCATCATAACAGGTCAAATTTACATACTTTTTCTACACTTTCTCTAACACTTATATTGATATATTAATTTATGTAGTCTACAAGGTCTTACATAATAGTCAGAAAAATCTTTCAGTTACCCAAAGTCAAAGGTTGCATCTTCATATTATTTATTTTGCTAAACCAATAATTCAAAACTACATTTTTTTTCAACTAAGAAATTTTCACAACATAAAACTAACAAACATGGAAATAAAGAGATATTATGATTAATAAGCATTAAGTATGTAATATTATTTAAAAAAGCTTGTATTTGTTTAATGCTAATGTAGGAATATATATTCTTTTATATATGTTGTGCAAATATATTTATTTATTGTGCATTCATGTGAAAATGTATCAATTTAGTTGCAAAAAAATGTTTGCAATAAAAATTTCATCAATATAGATTAAAGATTTCATTGCATAATTGACACTGCAGATCGAACACACTGGTCCTGTTGTAAACTCATTACAAACTATTTCAAAAACTGCTTTATTGAGCCATCTTCCTCGTTCCTAAAAAAATTAAATAAACAAATAATATCTGCAGTGTTCCATTTTTCTGGAATTATTTTTTTAATAATTGAAGGAACTAAACTGTGATCAGATGTGGCAAATAAAGAGTTGGATGATCAACCTGAAACATGCTACAGCAGAATCTGAAGCTGTCCAGCTTGAGCCATCTTTAAGGGGAGATGGAGAAAGCATCACTGGAAACCTGCTCTTGTTCTTAATATGTTAATTCATTTATTACTTTGGAAATCTGCACATTCATTAGAATGTGTTGCATTGAATAACTTGTCTGTCTGTAATTCGAAAATGTACTATTATGATTGTCTGTGTAGGTCTTTTTTAAAAGATTTGTTTCAGTATAAATAAAGCTTTAAAATAAAAAATAGACGATCAATTGGTTGATTGAATTTCTGTCAAACAGCATATTAATATAGACATTTTTAACGTATTTTAGCTAGCTCCTAGCAGAGTTGCAGTAACAACAAAAACAAACGTTTTCACAACATTTCCACATGTAAATTGAAAGAGATGTCATTAAAAATAGTAAATAATTGCTATAGATAATAAGCGACTGAGTCACTAGGGGCGCGAGCGTGTCCTGTCTACTCAACGGAAGTGACGTCAAAAACCAGACGCAGAGTGTACCGGATTTCCAAGGAGAGCTGCCAATCTATAACAGAGGATTATTTTTTTAACATTATCTGTAGGTTCATATCTAGGACCTATACTTGAGTTTCTGTGCCTACCAGGTAAGTGCGAAAATGGAGATATTCAAGTTAATTGCAGTAGCTAGCTGTTACTTTACCTCAGCTAATATTAGAAACTAGCGTTAGCATTAGCGACACTAACTCCTTAATGGGAGTTATTTTAAATGTCACTCAGGTGTAATTATTTTAATTTTTTATATAACACTTTGTTTTTTAGTAGTAGTTTGAAAGTAGTTCGAATAGATAACGCCATATCGTTATATTTTTATAGCGATATGGTATGTTTTGTACACGTAACGTTGGATTGGATGTTATATCTCTCTCTCTATGGTTTACAACATACATTAAATAAACATTTTAAACACAAAAAGAGCATTAATGTTAGACTATTAAGATCTGTTTAAGATAAAGAAGAATAATGAATGATGATAATGAAGACAATAATGAATAATACAATAAGAAAACATCTTTCTGAATAATCAAGACAGATAATGTTATACCATTTCTTAAAGAAGTAGCCTCAAACCTTTCTTGTTGGCACATCTCACCTGTCTGAGAATGATCTTCTATTTCTACAGTGGTTTCTTACTAAAATAACTGTAAACTGTTTTGAGTCTTATAATATTATAATTAGATGTTGTTTTGAAGACAGGAATCGTCAATCATCAGTGGTCTCTAACTGTTTAATGTCATATTGAACAGATACAGACCAGTCACATCGGAACTCTGAGTCTTGCAAAATATAGTGAGTCAACAGTAAATTGATTGTCTCGCCACTACTCTGGCAGTGTTATGTATTAAACATCTCTCTCCTCTAGAAAACACAGCAGCTAGAGACGTTGCCCTCCCTTTCTCAGTTTAAAATCAGTGACGTTTAGTGATGCACTACTTTGATCCCTCCCTGAAATTACAGTCCTGTATTGTTCTCTCCTCTCCCTGGTAAAGTGGAAGGGATATAAAAGTAGACAAAAGTTGCACATTTGTACTGGAATTGTATACAATTTTACTTGTTATCATGGCTTTGAGCAGGCGACATTCATATACCCCCCGGGTAAGTAATTTGAACACTAACGATTGAGAATGAAATCTTAACTAATGTATCAATATTATTTAGATCAAAGCACTTCAACAGAAGAAGTTACTGCTATTTATTGTCTGGAACTTACCATACGTTGGATGCAAAATTCACCTCGCTGCATATTGTGTCTTTGTCGGGTAAAATGCGAAGATGTGTCGCTCCTTAACCTGTAGAGATGATAAAGTTATTGTCTGTAGGTTAAACCCAGGCTTTAGTTCCTGTTTATCTAAAGGAGTATTTATTCCAGACGGGAGTCATGAAAATTGTACCTCAGCTTCTCTGAAAATACCTTAATCCTGGGTCCGTGCGACGGCTTCTGTCATAGGACTGTAATAAACCAGTTTTGTGCCATGTCGTTTAAAACTGTAAGGCCGCGTGAATTCACATGTCCCTACTGCCCCCTAAAAAGATTACACTCTACCGCAGTCCTAATCCATCCTGAATGGATGCCTTTGTGTGAGAAAATCAGAGAAATAGCTTGTCGATTGTGTTCAGGGACATATGACTGGGTGCATGAGTGTATTTCTGTGCTCTGTGGCCTTAAGATTCTCTTGTCATTGAATGTGTTTGATTTCTAAAACCTCTGCTGGAGAAGGAGGGGGACACAGTGATGCAACTCTCTACAGTAAAGAAATGAGTTATTGACACATGAAAATTATTTTTTTTTGGGTCTTGTGGACACCGCTGCACATTCTTTGCCCCCATGCTATTGTGTCATCATTGTTTTGAACAGCAGAGTCTCAGATATAAAATTACCAATATCTTTCTTTCTACTTATTCCCATTTGTATTCCACCAATCTTCCAGCTGACCAGCCCATTTATCAGCAAAATGAGCAGTGGGGGAACTGTGGAGACTGGTAAACCTCCGAAGGTAGGGCAATGTTTCAACACAGACATGAAAGAAAGAAGGAAGACAATAAGAAACACAAATGAATCACTATTACCTTGTATATAACTTACAGTCCTATCCTCTTCTCTCTACTCCTCCACTCCTAGATTGGTTCTATAGTGGAGGTGACAGGGAAGGGTCAGCGTGGTACTGTTGCCTATATTGGCGCTACTCTCTTTGCCTCTGGAAAATGGGTGGGTGTCATACTGGATGAGGCCAAAGGCAAGAACGATGGCACTGTACAGGGGAAACGCTACTTCACCTGTGAGGAAAATCATGGGATATTTGTCAGACAATCCCAGGTTAGTGAAAAACTTGAACTTATGTTGTGCACATGAAGGTTGGGTGATGGTGTACAGCCTCTTATCATGACGGATTTTTTAAATCTTTGTTTTTTTTAACTGTTACTCAAATAACAAATAAATATGTGCTAGTTTATGTTCATGTTTCTCTCTGCAGCTGCAGTTGGTGGAAGACGGCTCCAGTGCCACCTCCCCGGATACTCCTGAGTCTGGCTCAAGCAAGATACCCAAACAAAGAGGTGAGTGTGGACCACAGCTATGTATGGGGTTCATACTGCACAAAACCTAAAAGTAAAAATTAAAAATTCTCCTTCGTTTGTTTCTCCAGATGTTTCTGAGACTCCCAAAACAAGCAAACAGGTAGGCACCCAACAATGAGCGAATCTAGGTTCTTTGTTTACATTCTAATTTCTTTTCCATTTCTTCTCTGTACAATGGAAAATGAGTTTTTCCCTTTAGACTCTTGGCTTTTGGGCTGAATTCTCTTTTTTGTTTTTCTGAATACTTTTCAGACACCAGCGAACATTAAGAAGGTAGAAATGAGTGGCAACTCTTCTTTTGTATGTCATCTGTTACTTTTGCACGAGACAATACTTCCTCATAAAATTACTCATATCATCATTTCTTTTTGTTTACCCTGACTACCACTACTACTCTATTTTCTACAGCAGGAGACCTGTTGCTTGTTCCCTTTATTTTATTCATTATTATAGTGATGGCATCTAGCATGCTCACAAATTTTTAAGCATCACTACTCTGACACTTGAAGGTCATTGTATTGTCATTCCTCTCATAAAGATTTTGACATTGTTTGCATGAGTTCACACGGGAAATGGTGCATGCAGCCAGCAAAGCTATAATCAGTGAATATAAACTAAAGACAGGTGTGCTTCTTATGTCCTGCTAATCTCTTATCCTGCTACACCATCGGACGTGTGTGTGTGTGTCTGTGCGCGCGCGTATGTGTGTATGTGTGCATCCTCTGCTACTCACCTCCTCTTCTCCTCCAGTCCTCTACCCGCCGCTCTGCCAAGGTGAGCTCATGTACAGCAGACTGGGGAGGTCAAAGGGCACCAAAGACTCATTTGAAACAAATTAATTCTGAAACATTTTTTTATGTGTATTAATTTTTGAGGGTGTTGCACAACAGGCAAGTCAAGGGCACAATATTCAGATGTTTGCAATATTTTCAAATGGCTGAATTTTTGTGTAGTCATGATAAGGAGAATATGCTTGTCCACACAGTGCAGTAGAGGACACATGTTTGAAATATTAGAATATGCATGTTTTAAATAGAAAAGAATTGGGTTGCTCTCTACACCTTGGTTATTTTGAACTTTTCTCGACTGAATACTGTTATATGGTGGAGTTTTGGTGGTGTCAATTAATTACTATTAAAAACCTTAGTGATGCTGTGAAAGTTTTAGGTTAATTGGACTGCAGCCACAATTAATCCCTTGAGAATTTTAAGTGAACAAGTTTGGTTTTATGAAAAGCTGCTTCTTAAAAATATCCAGTGAGAGTCCTAACACAGTCTCTATGATCACACGGTGGCAGTGGAGCACGCCACATCGCCTCACACCTGCAGTCTCCCTCCCCTCCCTCTTGATACGTCCGACCCGCCGCTCCAGCCTGATGCGCAGGGTATGTTCTGTTACATAGAGTCCTCACAGGGAGTGATGGTGAAGTGTTCAGCCAATGAAAATGGGTGAATTTGTTTTCTGTGGCTGGCCTCTATCAGATAAACTAAATCAAAGTGGTGTCTTTTAGGAACAAAATCCCTTGTGGGGGATACAGGAGGGGTGGTGAAATGTTGATGCTCACTCTTCTACTTGGTTGATCATTGTTGCTCACACTGGGAGAATCACTTGTTTTTTTGTATTTACACCATAGAAATTAAACCTGTGCAAATTTCTTCTAATCTGTAAAACTCTTCTCCCCAATACTTTGTCTTCTCTTTTTCCCTGTATCTTATTCCCCTCACCTCTATTCCTCCCCACACACACCTCCTTCTGTCAGGCATCTCGTGAGAGCCTGTCGTCCTCTCTGTCCGGTGATGTCAGTGAGGCAGGCCTGTCCTCCCACCAAGGTGCACTAGGGGCTCCTGTCATGCCTCAGCCCAGCGGGTCACCAGCAGCCGCACAGGGCTCCGCTACACCAAGCAAGGTGGGTCACTGTAAAAGACAACAGCTGATTTTGTTGTCAGCATAAGTAAAACAAAAAAGCCTATCATTTCATATCCATCTTTTAGTTTTATTTTTTATGTCATATTCACCATTTTAATGAGCTTATTCCATTTCATCCATGTTGTTGCTGATTGACCAGCTGGAACCTGCCATGTCCAAGCAGGTAGTGTTTTCTAATGGCTTCATGCATGCTGATGATATCTGGCATGAGTTAACTAACAAGCTCAGAAGCTCAAAGGGCAAAACCTCATTCAACACACAGTTCTCAATTCTTTTATATAATTTTGTTTTGTCCTGATGTTGGATTTTTCAGGAAATTATTTGGAAATTAATTTGAAGCAGTGAAATTAACATTTTTTCACCTTGGTCTGGGTTTTGGTGGTGGGATTTGATCAATGAATAATAAATGTCCATCATTTAAATTGACCTGAAAGCAAGACATTTTAAGTTTCCTAGTTTTACTGAAGGATTTGTTTTCTGTAAGAGGCATCAAAACAACAAAACAAGCAGGCATTTTTTTAAATGAACACTCTGCTCATGTATAAATAAAGACAATTCCTTCTACAAAAAAATCAGCATTTAAACTGCAGGCTCTTTTATTTTACTGACCTGTTCTTCCCCTGTGCTCTCTCATTTTCTCACATCTTCCTCCAACTTCTCAGGAGGAGGAGTCACTGCGAGCCCAGGTCAAGGATCTGGAGGAGAAGCTGGAGACACTGAAGATGAAGCGGACTGAGGACAAAGCCAAGCTAAAGGAGCTCGAGAAACACAAGATCCAGCTGGAGCAACTTCAAGAGTGGAAGAACAAAATGCAGGAGCAGCAGACTGATCTGCAGAAACAACTCAAAGAGGCCAAGAAGGTGCATAAAAATAATGTGGTAAAAATTAAATCAGAAGTCATTGTCATAAATGAAATTGATTTCAGCACTAAGTGTGATCACAACAGTGTACATTGTGACAAATAAATACAAATTTGGACTTCCCCCTCCTAGGAAGCACGTGAGGCACAGGAGGCCAAGGACCGCTACATGGAAGAGATGTCGGACACTGCTGATGCTATCGAGATGGCCACACTGGACAAAGAGATGGCTGAAGAGCGGGCCGAGTCACTACAAGTGGAGGTGGACACACTGAAGGAAAAAGTGGAGGAGCTCTCCATGGACCTGGAGATCCTTAGACATGAGATTTCAGAAAAAGGTTTGCATTGTACTCACAAAGAGAATATTGCTTTTATCTCTTATCTTTCCCACTGTCTCATTTATTAATTCACTGTTCACCTGTTCTATTTCTCCTGTAGGATCAGATGGAGCCGCCTCAAGTTACCATGTCAAACAGCTGGAGGAGCAGAACAGCAGACTCAAGGAGGCTCTTGTCAGGTCAGTCACATGTTGCTGAAATGCTTTAAAAGTAGAGACAAACATTGACTGTAATAATAAAAACAATAACGAATCTTCAGTATTTATAACAAAATGTCAGTACTAAACAAGCAGCAATCAGAAGTTAAGTTTTATGAAACAACATCATTATTTATTATTGAAAAAAAAAAGTGTTCATGCAGAATCTTGTTGCATGTATGAGAAGGTGATTGAGCAAATATCTCTCATTGTCTTTACTACTTTTGTGAGAATCAAGTCAGCTGGATTGCAAATAAATCAATTTGTTTTAATTTCCTCTTCTTGTCAGAATGCGTGATCTGTCTGCATCAGAGAAGCAGGAGCATGTGAAGCTGCAGAAGCAGATGGAGAAGAAGAACACTGAGCTGGAGACTCTGAGGACTCAAAAAGAAAAACTGCAGGAGGATGTTAAGCATGCAGATGCCACAATCGATGAACTGAAAGAGCAGGTAATGTCTGAGGCACACAAGAAGAGATTAAATTGCAGAATGTTTTAATGAGTTCCTGTTAGTGCTTTATGAGGTTACACTCATGTTCATGTTGGTACATGTCAGGATTTAACTGAATCTATGTGTGTGTGTATGTGCGTACATGCATTTGTTCGTTCACATACCAGGTGGATGCAGCTCTGGGGTCGGAAGAGATGGTGGAGACCCTGACAGAGAGGAACCTTGACCTGGAGGAGAAAGTCCGAGAGCTGAGAGAAACTGTGGCAGATTTGGTCAGTTCAGCTGAATTTCTTAATCCAGTCTTCAGTATTAAGTAAAGTAGATTCCCATTTTAATGTGAATTCATAGAAAAAAGTAATAAAGTAACAACCTGAGAATATTCTTGTGTTTCTACTCTGGCTAATAGGAGGCAATTAATGAGATGAATGATGAGCTCCAGGAGAACGGCAGAGAGACAGAAATGGAACTTAGAGAACAGGTGGACCTGAGTGCAGCGAAGGTCAGAGAGGCAGAAAAAAAAGTGGAAGCCGCACAGGAAACTGTAGCTGATTACCAGCAGACCATCAACAAATACAGAGAGCTCACTAGCAGCCTACAGGTGGGTGCAGCGAGGACTTGAAGCACTGGTCTAACATTTTCCAAAAAATGGATGCCCTGATGCTGTATTTACATTTTTTTTTTCTGCATCAGGAGGCCAACAGAGAGCTGATCAGTCAGCAGAATGCCAACGCTGAACAAGTTCAGCAACCTCCTGCAGAGCTGTTTGACTTCAAGATCAAATTTGCAGAGACCAAGGCTTACGCCAAGGTAGGTGACCTGCATGTTATCCTGAGAATAGTGACGCAGTTGATGTGCTTTTACTTCATAACTAAAAACTAATAATCCATAACTACAGGCCATTGAGATGGAGCTGAGGAAAATGGAAGTGGCCCAATCAAACAGACAGGTATCGCTCCTCACCTCCTTCATGCCAGACTCCTTCCTCCGTCACGGAGGAGACCATGACTGCATACTGGTGCTCCTGCTCATTCCAAGGCTAATTTGCAAGGTATGAGGCTGCATGCATGTTTAAAGGTGCATTTGTAATAAAAAAACAAACAAACATTTTAAGTCCTTTGACTGTATCTAATCCTAATCCTCATTAACTGTGTGAGCGCCCATTGTTGTACTTTGTTCCTGTATGTTTTTGAAGGCTGAGCTGATCAGCAAACAGGCCCAGGAAAAGTTTGACTTAAACGGGAACTCAGCCAAGGGGATGGGGCTCAGAGGGCCTCCAGGGGAACAACGCAGCTTTGCCTCAGGGCTGGTGTACTCACTCAGCCTGCTGCAGGCCACCCTGCACAAATATGAACAGTAAGCACTGCAGTGTCATCACTTATATTAAAAGAATTGTGCCAAGGCTTTTGGAAATATAAGCAGTTATTTTATTTTTGACAAATGGAGAAACTGTGATTCATTAGTCTTTATGATATGTTCCTATGATATTATAACAAAATGGGTCCATTTGTTCTGGTTCTAGGGCTCTGAATACCTGCAGTGTGGAGGTTTTTAAACGCATGGGCACACTCTACTCTGAAATGAGCTTCCATGAGCGCTCTCTGGATTATTTCATCGACCTGCTGCATAAAGACCAGCTAGATGAGACTGTTCAGGTGGAACCTCTGACCAAAGCCATCAAGTACTACCAGGTAACAAAACAGAGTCCAATAAAGAATAATATCTTCAATAGCTCTACTTTGTTAAAACCATAATCTTCTTCGCTATGTACAAGAACATCTCAAGAACATGTCAGTGCAATGTAATGCAGAAGTAACACTCAGTTGTTCTGTCTTCCAGCAACTGTACAGCATCCATCTGGCAGATCACACTGAGGACTGCACAGTGCAGCTGGGTGACCACATTAAGGTACTTCAGTGATATCTATTTTCTGTAGATTTACTCTTGATAGTATCTCTCATATGTGGAAAACAATTTGCAGGAGGTTATGCAGTTTTATATATATTTTTTAGAAAAGATTTGTATTGACATTTTCCCCCCCTAAATATATCTGTAAAATAACAAGGGCTCATATAATCTTCACCCACCCTACCTCTTACATCCAGTTTACCCAGAGTGCCTTGGACTGTATGGGAGTGGAAGTCGCCCGTCTGCGGGTGTTCCTGACACCAGGTCAGGAGAGTTCCAGCCTTGTTCTGCTTCTGAAGGACCTGGACACTTCCTGCTCTGATATCAGGCAGTTCTGTAAGAAGATCCGCCGCCGCATGCCTGGAACAGATGTAGTTGGGGTACCAGCAGCTCTGAATTTTGCACCACAGGTATGAACAAACGCATCATTGGCGGCATGACACTAGAGCTCAGAGTGGGCTAAATAACAGACCTGATTAATATATGCCTGACACTATGTCTCAACTGGCAGGTGTCGGAGACGCTGACGGAATGCAGAAGGCAGCTGACCCGTGTGGTGGCCGTGCTGCAGGAGGTGGCTGCAGCTGGAGCTCAGATGGTGGCGCTGCTGGCCGAACAGGAAGGACTCAATGCTCTGAAACTAGAGGACATTGCCTGCAAAGCTGTGGAGCAGGTAATATCACTGTGAATCATACACTCCTTCTGTTATTCTGATAAATTCAAATGGATTTGAAGCAGGATTGCCGAGAAATTTTTACAAAACTGTTAAATGTTAGTTCTGGAACCCATGGGTTTAAGGTCTTTCTTATTTCTCCGCCAAGGTGTATGGCTCTGTTGGCCTCAACGGACCAGAGTGCCTGCGTCAGTCCTGCTCCTCTGTCATTGCTACCATGAACAAGATGGCCACAGCTATGCAGGAAGGAGAGTATGATGCTGACAAACCTCAGGGCAAGGTATTTCTATGCCCTAACTTTTAAACGTTAATTAGTCAAAATGTGGTATTTAGACATTGAAATATTTCTGTTCTCTGCCCCATGTCTTCAGTCTCCTCCTGTGGAAATTAGAGCATCCACAGTGAGAGCTGAGATGACTGATGCTGAGGGCCTAGGAGTTAAACTAGAAGACAGAGAAACAGTCATCAAGGAGGTGAAGAAGTCCCTCAAGATCAAGGTAACACACTCCAGGAAACCAGCTGCGAAAATCTCTTCTAGCCTCCCTCTGAAAAGTGTGGTGCATAAATACTTCTCTCTCCCAGGGTGAGGAGCTGAGTGAGGCCAATGTCCGCCTGAGTCTGCTGGAGAAGAAGCTGGACACCTCCACCAAAGATGCAGATGAACGTGTGGAGAAGATTCAGACCAAACTGGACGAGAACCTTGCCCTGCTGAAGAAGAAAGAAAAGTACACATTTTAAAATCTTTCTCATCTGGTGTTTCTCCCTCTTGCAGCTTTTATTTTTCTGAAAACTATGTCAACCTCTGTGTGCCCGCTTGCCTTTTACCACATCCTCAGGGAATTTGAGGAGACGATGGATGCTCTCCAGGCTGATATTGACCAACTGGAAGCAGAGAAGGCAGAGCTGAAGCAACGCATCAATACCCAATCTAAGATGACAATCGAAGGCCTAAGAGGTTCGCCTGCCTCTGGAATTGCCTCCATTGTTCAGGGATCTGCAGGAGGCAAGTCATTTTGACACTGTCAATTTCAAAAGAAGGAGAATTCAACAGATAATAATAGTGATTATTATTGTATCTGTTATCCAGCAGGTTTGCCTACATCTCTAGCAGGACCGGTGCAGGTGGTGGACTCCCCTCTCCTCAGGCAGCAGGTTGAAGCTCAGCGACTGGGCATTAAACACCTCAAGAATGAAAACAACAGACTTAAGGTAGACTTGAGGCTGATTTTGTATCTGCTATTATTGGTTTTCTGAGCTCTAATAATATTCAACTGGACAATGTTTTCTTTTCAGGCAGAGAAGATGAGAGCCCAGTTGGCCTCCCTGCCTCCACTGTGCCCCCCCAAACTTCCATGTGTGTCCAAAGAAAGCTCCCTGCCACCAGAGGGACTAAACACAGGCATTTATCGCAGAACTGACCAACTGCTCGCAACTTTGCTGAAGCTGAGTGCCAAAGTCAAAGTGGTGGACATTACTGGGAAGACAACCGGTGTGTGCATACTAACGTATATTTTATATACGTATAAGATTTTTTAATTTTTTTTTACCTGTGTGTTTCCTGCTGCTCTCAGCTGAAGGATCAGGTTCATTTTCTTGTTTTCCTCTTGCATGTTTCCTCTAGTTAGCGCCAGTGCTCAGCTGCTGGAGCAGACAGCTCGCCTGCAGAACCTCAGTAACGCTTTGGACAAACTCAAGGTAAAAACTTCAGTATCACCCGTACTATTTTTCTTACCATGTCCATTAGCTTAAGCCTAATGCTTTTTTTAACATTCTGTTCTGTCTAAAGGGAGAAGTAGCTGAGCATGTGGTCTCATATCAGTCTGGAGCAAAGGCATCCTCTGATTTTGCAACATTCCCAGTCTCCTCCTTTGTTAAGGTAATACCAAATGGCACACAAACACATCCCCTTAGTTCCAGGATTCCATAAAAATGTCCTTAATCTTTTTGTGCACTGTCTCCTAGGCCAAGGAAGAGAAGAAAGAAGGCACGGTGTTAGTAGGTCGCGTTTCCATTCCCTGCACACACGGACAGGAACAAGTCCACCGCCTTGTCCTATCCCAGCAGCAGCTGCACAAAGTGCACCGCCTCCTCATGGCTTGAAACAGCAAATTATTGGCCAACAGTTGTGACTAACACATCAAGGATTGCTTTTTTTGTCATTTATTCTCATTCCAACTATACCATTCTTTTCTATTTAGCTTTTTGCTTATCACTATTCTCAGGAAATTATAGACAATATTTTCACTATAACACTAGTAAAATTGACAGCAGTGTGTTCTCAATTATAGTTAGGCTCAAACTGATTTTGAAAGGTGAGAATGAATTTCACTCCTGAATGTCACATGTATGACGGTCTCGTGTTTTGTGGCTGAAACTGTTTATTTGTACGCAACAGTTTTTCCTTTCGGGGAGATCTTGCAACAAGCCATTTATACTGTACTTGCTTCTAGTGTACCTTCACCGTTTCTATCTCTTGTATTTAATAATTCTGACAATAAATCACCAATTTCTCTTCATTGCAACACTTTTGTAAATCGATTTTGTTAATCCATCAGTAAGCAGACTTTTAATGAGTTAAGTTAGCTTTATATAGCACCAAATCAAAATATCTCATGACACTTTTTATATAGAGCAGGTCTAGACAAGACTCTTTATAATATGAAAGTCAATGGCTGCAAGTGGCAATGAAAACCTTTTAAAAAGATCCTGGGCAAACATCCACCTTGATGGTTTGGGTTGAGAAATGCCGCCTTGCTGAAGTTTCACAGCCATGTAGACACCAGTATAAGATTGTCATCAGTTAAAGTTATTTAACCAAAGCTACCACCACATAGATCACACATGAGAAAGCTTACTGTACCGTTATTAGGGAAATATTTTAAATGTCAAGCCACGTACATGACTTTCATCCTGAGACACCTAAAGGATCATGAACTCTCAACTGTTAACACTTGATTCATAAATGAGTCAACAGTCCTGTCATGAAATCCAAACATTTTTAATTTAGCAAAGCATCTGTCAAAGAACTGAATAAAATTTTATCAAAATTGAAAAATGTTGAGCACTAAATATGTACTGATGTACCCTATAAGAAAATGGTTAAAATTCAAAACAATAAACTATGAACATGTGAACAATATTCAGTCAGAATCACATGAAACACCTCTGCCTTAGAAGCGGCCATGACGGGCATGGTGGCTGGGCCTGTGTGGAGTGTACGGAGCATAGAGGTGTCTGGTGTGTCGGCGTCTCATTGTGTACTGACGGGTCTCCTCATAGGCCCCAGAGTGGTGGGAAGGCCTGTAGATATAACCTGAGATACAAAAAGGACATTAAACCGCAAGGACACCCGTCACAGTGAGAGACACTAAATAACTGGATCTGAAAATTAAAAACAAATATTGTGACCTGAAAAATGCTTATGAAGCATAAAATAAAAACAGTTTGACATCTCCAACTTCTCTGTTCACTGACAAAAAAAACAACTGTCAGCACACTTACCATTTCCATGTTTGTCCAGATATCTGACAGCTGGTAGAGGACTCCAAGGTCTTGCAGCCTCATAAAGATTATGTGGCCGTGACTTAGTCTCAAAGTTGACCAAACCAGAAGAGAGTAAATTACTAGAGAAATCCCCTCTGTGATGTCTCTCTGCCAGGGGCCACACTGTGAAAGAAAAGTGTGGGTGACATACATTTTTAATAGTATCACAAAGCTGGTTATCAACTCACTAAAAATAGTTTAGTAGTGTAAAAAAAGGGCTAAGGCCTAGGTATCATTATAGATGACTTAGTATTTTATTCTTTTTAGTTGGATGATGAAGAAATAAATCTATATTTTATACAATCTTAATAAACTTACATAATGACTGAAGAGGCCTATCTCACCTTAAAATTGCATTTATAGTCATGGAAACTAATTAACAGTGTGCATAATTGTTCTAATAAAATACAACAGTGAATTTCCTTTTTATTTCTAGTTATCACACAGTTGTCTCATGTTATTCTGAGTTGCAGTGAAACAGCTTTAAATCATCCACAGTGTCAGCTGTTACTACAGCAATAAACTAAACTGCAAAATTAGCCAAAATCATCTTTATGGATTTACTGTCATAAAGGATCACTGTTTAATATATTCTGATCTTATCCTCTGAAACTAAGCTGCCATTTTTTTAAGTTGTCACAATGATCTATTCCTACTTTGTAATACAGGTCCCCCATAGACATAATTTCCTGTTTATGTTTTTTCTGAAACATATTTAGAAATGTGTTTTAAAGCAGTTTTTACCCTTCTAAACACAAATCAAGGACACATAACGTCTTACCCATATTGGAAAAGTAGTTGCTAGGAGGGGGGCAGTGGTAGTTGGTAGCAGCCTCTGTTCGACAGACTCCTGATAAAACAAGAAAAACATCAGCAGACAGACAGTCTCCAAACTGTGAAAACACTGATGTATCTTGTGTAAAAACTATTTGTTTTTATAGTATCTACTATCAATTTTAAACCAACGTAAAGCTCAAAATAACCAAAACCAAAGTTCAATCTTAAATATCAATATAAGATATCAATCGACATTAAACATTGATATACAACTTTCCAACCGCTATTGCTATATTATATGTCACTAAAATCGACTTTAGCTTTATTAATCAACATATCTTACCTGTATGTCTAGTAGCATTTCCTGCTGCTGTCTGCTGATCAGTAACAACAGTGTGCTCTTAAAAAAATTATAAAAATATTAAATCAATTTCTTCTTCTTCAAAAAAAGAATAGTCCACATAATAATATACATAATAGTACACAATGTATATTTGTATTTGGAGTAGGGATGGTACGGTAAAATATTTAAATCATGAATCTGGGAAAAAAAAAGGTATTAAAGATGTGTCCCATCTATGGCCAGATAAAAATATAACACAACTGAAGGTAAAGAAATTTCATAATGGTTTCATGCCTTTTAAAGAATTTTAGCCACATTTTGATTATTATCAAAATAATATTTTGACAATTGCAATTAATTTGATCACAATAATTATGGCATGAAAGTTTCTTATCGTTCCATGCCTAATCTGATGGTTTTATGGACTGCTCTACCTCTGAGCTACAGCTGCCCTGTATGCGTATGTGTGAGAGTGTGTAAAAGTCTTCTTTATTACCAACAACATTCAGTTGAAGAAACACCCCCCAAGCCTGTGCAGCATGCTGTGAAAGCAGGCTCGTTATCCTTCGGTGGGCGAGAGCATTCCAGTGGACTCCATCCATCATTCGATGCTGCAGGGAGAAGCGAAACTGAAAGTGGAGATCCAACACGTCCATCCCATAGGCGTTAGCTAGAGTCCTGCTGTAGAAGTTGGCCTCAATCACATCGAAGCGCAGCTGAGAAACCTTGTATTGAATCTGCAGTGGAACAGAGAGAATTACACAGCTTTACAGAAATGAAAAGCATTTCAAGTAAAAAAATAAACTCCTTAACCTTCCTCATGTGAAAAATGTTAACAGGGTTCTCAAAGGTGTCTTCAAGTTAAATTCCAGTCTCTTAAAGACCTTATGACCATTTTTATAAAACTTAATACCCATTTTACAGACCCTTCAGCAAAAGTTATATTTAACACATACTACATCCATATAAAATATTTTTTTCAATAAAACGTCAATTGTAGTACATTGTCAATATGATATACTACAGCAAACAGAATGATAAAAATCCAATTGACTTTTAGTGAATATGTCCAAGTTGCAAAATGTTTTGCCATAATATTTAGATATATATTGCACACATACAGTGTTTGTGCCTGTAAAGATTTTTGTGAATGACATGATAGCTCCTATAATGGTAGAAACTATTATTATCCCTACTATTAGAGATTTTGTGACACAGATTATGCACCATAGTACCATCTCTAGTTAAACTGAAGATTGTTGACGAGGAAATACCTCAGGTACCAGAAAACCACCTTTGATCCTCTCTCCCAGGGGCATGGTGAGGTTCCACATGACCAGGGTTTCCTCTGGCAGAACCCTATTCAGCTCCTCAAAGAACCTATGAAGGTTCTCCCTGTAGTCATCTATCCATTTGGGATTGTATCTACAAAACCCAACACAGATACAGACACAAATTCAGTGTCCAAAGTTGAACCAAAGTGAAGACAATGATGATGATATGATAATAATGATAATGATGTTAACGCTGACATAGATTTTACAGTTGAACTAAAATAATTTGCTGATAATATATAAAGAAACATGTCTCGAAGTAAAAATGAGACTCATATTCACCAAAGGACATTTAAGTTCATGCTTTAGCTGGACAATATGCACTTGCTATGACACTGATAATGATGAGTGTCTGGTCCTATAGGATTGAACATCCCAAATTATAGTCACATAATATGTGTAACAATGCCTTGTGCTTTGCCTCTAATTACGAACCAAATCAGATTGGTCTAATGTACCATAACATTAACTGTGCATAGTTTCTCCTTACTGCCCACCTGGAAATATCCCAAACACAGGAGTTGACAATAACTATGTCGGGTTTCAACCCGTGCCGAAAGTCTTCTAGTATGCTCTCCATGTAACTTGAGTAGATTCGTGTCACAAAGTAGAAGCGAACCAAATGGTGGGCTGACTGGAACTGGCGGACCTCCCGGTACCCTGTTCCATTGTTTAACTGTTTCAGTGACCCCCCTTCTATAAGGCAGTCCTGTTCAAAGGTCATCTCACCCTAAAGGGGACATGTCGAAGTAGAAAATGTCACTAAAACATTAAACATAACACCAGGGTTCCCACACCTTTTTCATGAACAAATTCAAGCACTTTTCAAGCACCTTCAAGCACCAGTTTTTCACTTTTCAAGGTAGCCTACTCATTGTGTTTGCCATGATGGTCATGAGAAGTGCAGCGGCGCCACTGTATGGTATAATAGTATGGGTCTAATTTGCATTATTTCATATGGTGGTAGATTGAATGTTTGGATTTTTAACTAATTGTGAATTGGCTTGTATTCTCAGCTTGTGAACAGTGCATTGTGTCACTACCATGGTGCAATAACAGTGACAAATGCCTGAAGGGGGATAAAGTATTGTATGTATCAGCAGAGTTATTTATTTTCACTGCATGTAAAGGTATCTGATCAAGCGCGTAGCCGCTTAGGAAACATTTTTGGTTTCTCTTGGTTTATTGAGATAGACATCACAAAAAATTTAAGCATTTTCAAGCACTTCACAAAAAATTTAAGCATTTTCACAACCTTGAAAACACTGAATTGAAATTCAAGCATTTTCAAGAAATTCAAGCACCCGTGGGAACCCTGTAACATTCACTGACATCAACATAGGATTTATTAGATACATTTCTTCTGATCCCTAAGTGATTCTGAAAGTTTTATCACTTGCCTTGCTCTTGAGTTGTTTGGCACTGAGATATCGTTCCCGCTGCAAGAGCAGAACGAGGTCCTTATACACGGCTCTCTGAACTGGCGGTAATAAGAGACAGCATTAAAAGAGGTTTTATACAAAGCCGATTCATGTCTCCAACCCAGCATTCCATTAGGGGGGTACAGATTTCTCTATGACCTGAAAGACCTGAATGCTAGTGATGCACGATATATCGGCCAACCGATATATATCGGCCGATATGTCACGTTTTTTTTAACTTATCGGTATCGGTCCGATGTCAACAAATTCTGGCCGATATGTCAACAATTGGCAGAGTTAAACCGCTACAGTTAGTTGGGTCACTGTCTGTGTGTCTCTCGGCGACGCGCTAAGCTAGCTGGTCCTAGCGGGCTCCTCTGTCACATCGCATCGCCCGAAAAGACAAAAAAAATGCGCGGAATGTTGCTCCGGGGTGTCGGACGCCGTCCTGCCGCCTTCGCGGAGCTCCATCGGGTCCGCTCCGCCGTACTTCCTCTAACCACATGACAGAGTTTTACAGTGAGCCTTCCTCCAAATAAAGAGCACTGTTGTGCTTTTCAAATGTACAGTGTTTTTTCTGGTCTGTACTAAATTTGTGACACTACAGAAAACTTTTTTTCTCTACATATATCGATATCGGCAAATATCGATATCGGCAGTGACTACCGATATGTATATCGGATATCGATATCGGCTGAAATTTTCACATCGGTGCATCCCTACTGAATGCTGATCCTAATTATTATTTGAATTATTTTATTAATAACCTGATAATTACAGTCAATCAGTAATTTTCTATACCCACTTATTCGTCATTACGATCACAGGGGTCAAGGACTTGATCCTGTGACCTTCTGGCTGTGAGGCAACTGTGCACCACTGTGTCTTAATTATTACATGAATGTTGAATACATAATTTCTAATTAGGTCAGGGAGGTTTTGCTGTAAACATTTTAGATGCATACATGTATTTCCCCCTTTTTTTAGTATTTGTCTTTAAATAAGACGCATTTAAAGACTAAAATGGATTTAAGGTGATACTTACTTGAGTCTCCCAGCACCACGATGAACTTGTTGTGGAACAGCTGTCTGATCTGCTGGTTGCTGATATGCTTCACCTTCTCCTTTTAGTTAACAGGACAAACACATTGGTACTTTACATGAGTTATTTAGTCCTTCACCATCACCCATAAACTGAACAATATTAAATGTAAGCGCTTTCAACAGGGTTAATCATTCCCATTTTCCTAAAAAAAAACTAAATTTATCCACATTCTTTTTAAAACGCGAACCAAAAGTACGTGAAAACAAGTTACTGTGTCCATAGAAACGGCATAAACTACTTTACTAATCACTGTATAACATTAACTATTCTAGCTTTTAGGTTAGTTAGCTTGTATTAGCATAAATTAACGTTAGGGATGCAAGGTTAACAAACTCTACCGTTGTTGAAGTCAAGGGCAACTTTATTGAGTTATGTTGTTCTTAGTAGCTAATGTTAACAGTTTAAATATGGAATATCTTATTATACTATCCATTTATACTATCTTTTTAAATATAGCTAACTTTAATTAACGGATGAACGTTTACCGGCAGGTGAGGCACCCGGTTAAAAAACCCGCGATAGTCTCACTCGCTGGTTTCTGGTTGCACTTTTTTAAATTAAACAGACTGGAAGTTAATTTTTTTCAATTTTTGTAGCTTAAACTGTACCTTTGCAGCCATAATTCTGAGCAACAGATAGAAAACGTGCGACTTTTTTCTTCTGTCTCCTGCTGTCAGAAAAAATAGCGAGCGCGCTTTGAATCCGGAACCATGTCTCGCGAGATTAACCTAAAATCACGCGAGATTTGCCCTAAAATCTTAAAATCTTAAGTTACATAGATTTGTTTTTTCTTTCTGAAACGTTTTTTTTAGATCAATGGGGCTATCAACATTACATCCATAACGCTTTAAAAACAATTATAAATTGTTAAGGCAATTTATAATGTTTTCTAGTGTTTTTTTTATTATTAAACCTGACTGTTGACACTAGTTCAGGGTAGAGATGTCTCTAATCTGACTCAACTACAGCTTTTGTATTTAATAGCTGCTGCTTTAATACCCCAGAGATGTCAGAGAAACATAAAGTAAGAAGCTAAACATTCATTTTAAACATGAACTTTACACATATTGTCAAGCCCTTCAAATAATTTATTCCTGAAAATCAAAAATCATCAAGTGTGAGGATCTCCAGTTTAATTAGTATAGTACACCACTGTAATTTAAAACCATTACTCAACCAAAACGTCTGTTTAAACAGAAATTAAAACAAAATCATGTTTTCAGAGTTCAGGGTTCAGAGCTGGTGGAGAAACATTAAAAATACAACAAATACATGATAACTGTTCTGAATTTTTTTTTCAGTAGAAATCACTGTCCTCATCATAATCTAGATCTTGTATCTGCTTTTTCTTTCTCTCATCATCTTCATCTTTTTCCGCTTCCTCCTCCTTCGCTTCTTCCTGGCTCTCTTCCTGGTCGTCCTCCTCCTCTTCCTCTTCATCCGTCTCATCTTCTTTCCTGGTCTTATGTTTCTGTTGAAATTCCCTGTATATACCAGTGAGGGTTTTCTCTGCTTCCAGAGACACTTTCAGGCTTCCAATCACCTCCTTCTCTTCATCCACACTCACAACTTGGTGAAACAGAAACACAGAGACAGAAACATTATCCAAGCAGGAATATAAAAAAAAAAACATCCTCCATCTGAATCTGAAGGAGGGCAATATACTTGACACCTACTGTCAATTTGTCTTTCGATAACATCAGCGAGAAGCAGTTCCTGTAGGTCCAGGAAAGCATGTCCAACGTCCACACACTCCTCGTCATCATTCATCGGCTCGCTGACAACTGTGAACTTCAACCTGCCATGACACACAACAGCTGTGGGGTCTGGGTCCACAGACACCCATGAACAGCAAAGACATGTGAACATACTCACAAATACACAAATTACGCTACCTGCCCTGGTTGGGATCATTTCCCTCCAACATGGTGTATAGATACTGTCTGAGAGGAGCTGACTGTGAACCATCCACATAAATCACTGATAGAGAGAGAGAGAGAAAGAGAGAGGAAAAAGAAGTGATTAGGGCTTCAGAAATAACAACTTTAAAGCTGAATTTAACACAAAGCTCACCCACTCTCACCCCGTGTGAAGTTGTAGTGAATTTCCTCCCCGTCTGTTGGCTTACGGAGGGACATGGGTGTTTCTGTCGTCTCCATCGGGATGCCCAGTAGCCGGTACTCCACATAAAGACGCTGCACTGACTCGTCCGTCACCACGTGAGAGGACGGTTCAAATGTCAGCGACAGAATCTCAACTCTCAGCTTGTCTCCCTGAAACATGTTGAGAATCTGTTCAATAGAAAAACCTTTGGTGGGGAGCAGCAGTCATCTTACGAAGGCTGCCCTAAAGGAGTTAAACACATTCAATTAACAATAAAAGCATAAAGTCATGCAGACATGTTTGTGAGAAAGGTCGTACCTTTCTTACTTTTCGCCTTGGTGGAATGATGATAATGTCGCTTTGTGAGGAACTTGACTCTGAAGACTCTGTGGTTTCACTGTGTCCTGCAGCAGTTGTACAGTAAAGATTCATTTATCAAATCTAAATATGCTAATGAAATTTTGAAAATTTTGAAAATTTAACAATCAATTTGTGCTGCAACAAGTATAAGAAGAACGAGATGTGAGTAGTTACCACTCTCACTTCTCTCCTCTTCCTCCTCCTCTTCATCCATCGACAGTTGATCCACAGAGGGAAGGTCCTGAGAAAAAGTAGCATCATATGACCCCAGCTCTCAATTTAGGTCATTTACCTTCTAACCACTCCCATCTTCTCTCCACCACATTGCTGTGGAGATGACTGCAAAAGTTTACGTTTTTTTTTTATTTAAAGCTCCTACCTGAGTCCTGGCATCGCTGACAGAGCTTCTCCTTGACAGCGTGGCTGGTGATTGTCTGGAAGATGTTCCTGCTGAAGATCTTTAAGAGAGATTTTCATTTATCTTAATTGCTGTCTGCATTTACTGTATATTGCTAACATATTTAAGAATAAGTGAAAAATATGAGAAAGAAGAAGAACAGATGTGTGATTCATTTCATCTTTTTATATGTCATTTTATAGAAGATTTTTACAATGAAAGACTGAAGATCCACTTACCTACCACTAACAAATGCAGTAACTTACTTGCTAGTTTGCGTCACATGGGGCCTCCTCTGGTAAAGGTCAGGTGACCTCTTCTTGGATCTCTTCCTGTCCATGGCCTGGCGAGCAGCGGGTGGTTTAGTGGTGGTTTCCTCTGGTCTTGTATCCTTCTGTTTGACAGATGGAGGCTGAGGCTGTAAACAGACACACGCACTAGTACATAAAATAGTCTTGTACACTTATCTTATCATGAAGTCAGGTAATTTGTGAATAAACAGTTTCAGGTGCAGTAAAAGAATTACCCAGGCTTTTGTCACTTTCTGCATTTCCTTGGATTCTCTTGGTTCAAGTAGCTGAGTCTGTGAGAAAACCAATAGAAAAAAAATAATAGGCATTAATCTATAAATTGGGAAGTGTGCAATCAGTAAATTAACTTGTTTGGATTTAATTTCCAAGAGTCACACAATGTAATGCCAGTAAACTAAGGACAGCAATCGCTCAGCAACATTAATGTCACCTTCACTCTGGGCTTGGCTATGGGCCTCGGTGGATCCTCATCCTCCTTCCTCCTCCTCTCCTCCCTCTCTGTGATTTCCATTCCCTTTCTCGCAGGCAGGTTGTCTGCCGGGGGTTGAAATGGGTATTTCCATTTTAACATGACCCTGACCATGCCCCGCGGCCCACCAGCTGGATCCCGCAGGACGTAGTCACCTGGCAGGACAGACACAAACATTACACAATGTGAGGGGAAATGACAGGAATGTGTACGCTGCAAAAAATTAAATCTTACATAATAAGTCTAAAACTGAGTCGAATTGTCTTAAATAATCTTATTCTACTTATTGCATTGATTGATCATTTCCATATTTATTTTTCTTGATTTTTAATATATTTCAGTTGTTTTATAACAAATGTTTATTATAAGATTATATCGACCAAAACCAGGGGGAAAAATAAATAAGCAAAGTATCTGTTTTCAGAGACAAGATATTTTCACTTATTTAGGTGTTATTTTTTGCAGCGTATTTATCATGTGATAAAACCCTGTGATTCTGACATACTGATTTTACACTCATGTATGTTCGTGGTCAGCCCCTCACCTCGGATCTCTCTGCCTGTAGCCAGAGCGCGCAGTGGGACAGGGGTCTTGGCTAGATAGGTCGGTGGTATCTGGTCATCACTGTCATCAAACACATACACCCACAGACTGCTGGACCTGGACAAAAAGATGTTGTTTAGTATTATCAGTACTTTTCTTAAACAGGTATGTTATGGCAATAATAGTTGCTGGTATCTTTGTAATAATTGCTAGGTATTATCTGATATTGTCGATGAAACTCTTAAAATCAACACACATATGGGTAAAACCGGATCAGAATACTTGTTACAACAGTGTGGCATCAAGTAAATGCCTGATTCAGATGGGCTTACCTCAGGTAGTGCAACACATCAGTTGTTACTGCTAGTGGATAGCTGGTGGCATCATTAAACACCGGGTCAGCAGAGCACTGGACTGTTTGAGAGACGTGAGGTGGCAGGTCGTAGAACCTGTATGTGAGGTAGGCGTCAGGAAGTAGTCCTGGCCAGCGGTGGCTGAGGCCCATGCAGCGTTCCAACAGTAGCACCAACTCATTGGGTATCCCTCCGCCATAGTCATGTAACTCCTACAGTGAAAAATAAATCATGTTGAAAACATAGATTCTGTACATGCTGGGAAGCAAAACATCTTTGATGAAAATGTATCCAGATTATTCTTTAGTTTATAATATACCTAGCTATGCAAATATCAGCTGATAAACTTGATGGCATGAAATAACATTTTGTTTCCCTGGTTTTAAAGGAACCTCCATGTCCTGAATGTTTACACAGCAGAATTTATGACTTGCTCTCCTTTACCTCAGGACCACTTTCTTGCCAGCCAAGAGAGATCTGCACAGGACTGGTCTGTGTCACTGCCTTCCTGTCACCAACTCTCTCTACCATGGTGTCCATGGGCTCTGCAGGAGGGAACAGGCGCACCCAGAAATCCACAACACCAACAATACCACTCTCGGAGTCTTGGAGAGAGACACAAAAAGACATACATGACATGCAAACATGTAATGGGGCCTCTATTTTAAGAAGTAAAAAACACAGCGCGAAAATGATAAATTACAGCTTATTTATCTGTCAAGTTGAACATGTTGCATTAATGTGCAGAGTGTCGGTATGGAAATAGAGGCCATAATATTAAATCTAGAAAATTAAGTTTCCTGTGTTGCTCACCTGTGATATTGACATGTCCACTGATGCGTTCTCCTCTCCTTTCCATGGCACCCATGAGGGACATCTGCCCACTTCCATGCGTCACAAACTTAACGCCTCCTATCGCCTGGTGGAGCTCCACTCGGACCCTCAACCCCTGGCCTCCTAGCTTGCCCAGGTCGCGGGCGGTGAGAGCATAGCGGGAGGTGAAGCCGTAGTTGGGCTGGCTGCCTGATACCAGAGGAGTGGAGTGCACCTCGAAGTCTAAGAGGCTGTAAGTGCAGAAGGTCACAATGTTCTCTCCTTTGTTCACTCCGGGATGAATGCTGCCCATGTTTCGAAGTCCTCCTGGAGTGAAAGTGGCAGCCTGGAGGTGCAAAGACAACAGTTAGAAGGACTTATCGGAAAATTACTTAATTTTTCCAGCATGAAAAGACATCTAATTTGCATTTGTTTCAACCTTCAGGTGTATTTCCAACAACGATTCTCCGGCCCTCAGCTGAGAAAAAGACATATCTTCTTCAATGGGCTGTACCACCTCGTGATCACCTGCTGGCCAGGTGTACTGTACTGGTATGGTCCGCTTGTAGTTCCTGGGGCTGTACGCTAATTCTTTCAACTGGGCTTTAGAATATAATTACAAAAAAATGAATAGAAACATTTAATATTTATCTGTTGGTTATTCAGGTCAGAATAGAAAAAACAGATATAGAGCTTTCATGTTTTAATTCGTCTTGTTTATACCTTGTAAAGTGTTGATCTGAAGAGCTCTCTTTGATAAAAGTTTGGCTTTCTCTGCCATCCTCATCCTGCCCTCCTCTCTCTCTCTTTCCATCTTTTGGTTGACTATGCTCAGCTCTTCCTTGGGAGAGGAAACAGAGTTTGACTGGAGACAAGACATTTGAGAATGTATTAACACGTATTCCCATTCACTGATGGTACCTGCAGGTCTTTACTAATATGGTGCTCCAGCAGTAAAAGGTTTCTGGTTTTTTGTAATTCCAGCACAGTCTCAGCATGCGATGCCTGGATGTTTGCCAGCTCTTGGGAACAATCCTTTACCTTCTCATCAGCCTTAAGAAAGTTCAGACCCTCCCTGCTCTCCTGCTGCATCCTGAATGCCTGCAGTTGTAGAAGAGCGAGGTTCAAATACAAATTATTTAACAACTACAAAATATTGTATGTTAAGCTGGCTATGAGGAACACGAGAGTACAAACCTTGATCTGCAGCAGAGTTTCACTGAGCTCCTCAATGCTCATGTCAAACTCCTAGAAGAGAGTGGAGGGATACACAGAAAACATGTCAGAGTTTGAAGCGTGAAACAGCTATTCAGAGGTATAGAATTCAGACAAGAATTTCTGACCTTACTGACAGAGTCCAGTTTGCTCTGCAGAGCAGACACCTGATCTTTGTACTGGAGAACCTCTCGTTCCAGTTTCCCTTGTTCCTCTCTCTTCATCACAGAAAAATCTCAATGAAACAACAGAACATAATCAAGGGGTTGCAAATGAACATTGGACATCCTAGTAAACCACAATTATTAAGCCTGAATACTCGCTGTCAACCTGCCACACACGGTCCCAACATGTCGGGACACCTACCTGGTTGTAGCCCTCTCTGCTCCTCCAACATCTGCTTCTCTTGTGTCAGTTTCTCCATCTCCAGCTGCAACCTGCTTCTCTCTTCCTTCTCGGCCTGCAGCATTTCCTCCAGTTGGTGAATATCACTCCTGCTTAGGTTTTCTCCTGCTTTCTCCCTTGTCTGGGCTGGCTCCTTAGGTTTGTTCACTTGGCCATCCTGGCTGCTGTGAGTAGATAAAGTACTAGGAAAGAGAAGTTTAATGGTTAATGTGGTCCACTCGATCTGTACAGATTTATTTTTTTATGGCATGTACCACTTGAACTCTCACCTCTCCAGTAGATTGTCATAGTTTTCTTTTATCAGATCCCTCTCTCCCTCCAAGTCTGATATTCTCTCCTGTAGCTGGAAGAGAAAGAATCAAAGTCAAAATCAAATAGGACCAGACACAAGAGCCATTTTGTGTATATGTGTATAAAGCCGCAGACCTTGTCCAGAGTCTGCAGAGACAGGGCGGCAGTGTCAAGTCGTCCCTCCAGTTCCAGTGCTCTCTGTCGCTCCTGCTTCAGCTCTTCTGTCAGCTCCTTCACTTTCTCCAGCAGAGCTCCCTGGCCTTCCCTCAGCAGCCTCTGACTCTGGGGTGGAAAGATAGCAAAATTAATACGGATATTAATGAATCTGCATGTAGAGATGGAATACAGCAAAGTTGTTCTTTTTACCTCCTCTAGCTGATTCTCAAATGCCTGTAAAATCGAAACAAGCATAAAAGAAAGAAAGAAGAAAACAAAGGAAGCGATTAATTGATCTGAGGACCAGTAAGTGATTTTAATTCTGCACTGATATCCATTCTGTAAGATAACAAGAAGTGTAAAGAATCATTTTAAAGAACTTTACTTAAATAATGGTCTCTAACCTCTTGCAGGTCATTGAACTTCTCCTGGGTGACTCTCAGCGCTGTGCTCTTGTCTGAAAGCTGCTTTTGTAGACGAATCAGATCCACATTCTCTCTAATAGTTATTCTGAACAGGGAAGATGTTACAGTGTAAGCCATTTCTTTTCCTTTGCAGTGTAAAACCAGTCATAGATGTGGCAATAGTATGGATAGTGGTGCTTCCTTTATTAAGTTTTTATCTGTGCAAATGTAGGTATAGATTCTAAATAATTCAAAAAGAAATATATGCTGAGAAAGTAGACATGAGAATGTCCACTTTGAATGTGGTTTGTTTGTGATTTTATGGAATTTTTGTTCACTATTCAAATAAAAATGTTGATGATTTAAACACATAGACACAAAAGTACAACAAAAATGCAACAGGTGGTGCAGTTTCTCCTGGTGCCACCTGTGTTTGTCGGCCTGCTGCCTCCTCATCTCTCTCATGGTTCCATCTATGATTCTCTCTTTCTCTCTCAGAGTGTCTCTGAGTGCCTGGGCCGTCAACTCCAGCTCTGATATGGTCACCTGCTCCGTCACACTGGACCTGCTGGAGGGGGGAAGGTGGATTGACAGAGGGAGGTCAGGGTGAAGGACTTTCCAAACTTCTAGCCAGTGCGTGACAGATGAGACGCTTACAATCTTTCCATCTCTGCTCTGGTGTCTTCCAGCGTGAGGCCGTAGCGGGGCGGGGCCGTCTGGGCTGCCCGCCTGACTCCGCCCTCCACTTCCATGCTTTTACCTGCCAACAAGAAGAGAGTGAAAGTGGAAGGGCAGAGGAGGAGGAGGATGAAGCTGATATGTTTTCTCCACCATTCATTCTCCTCTTCGCATCCACACACCTTTGCTGAACTTGTATGTGGTGCGCCCCCCCAGGTCCATTATGTGCTGCTTTGCCAGGCTGAGTTTGTTCTGTAGAACTCCTTTCTGGCTCTCCAGCATGGCCACCCGGGCTTCCAGCTCCTGTATGGTGTCCTCCATGTCCCTCTCCTTAACGCCACCAGACCCGGCCCGGGCCTGTCGAAGACGCGTCAGTCTGTTGGACATTCTAGAGACGCAGAAAGGGTTACCATGGTGATGGTGCAGGATCTGTCTTCGTCATGTATGTGTTTAAATCACACCCTGGGCCATCCCACTGACAATAATGAGATGACATGACTGGGGCTCTACTTTTGGCCAAATGTCTGAGGGTATAGAAATGACGTGTTTCTGTGATTCTATGTTACCTGCGGAGCCTGTGCTCCTGTGTTCGTGTGTGTTGTCTCAGCATGCTGTTCTCCTCCTGCAGGTGAAGACACAGGTCCTCCAGGTGCTCCCTGGGAAACCGGAACAGGCGTTGAGGATCTAGGGAGGCAGAGATCCAGCAACAAATAAAAAAGAACACTTTTTTTCTATGCAAGGATGATGAAGACCAAAAAGAGGAAGTTGCTAAAATATTCTGAAGAAAATAAATAGTGTAGGATATGTTTTTTTTACTTTACAATGAAAACTTTAAACTTGAGATGAAATCTGACAGAAGGAGTTTTGTGATGTGGTTTCACCTTTTGTCTTCATGGTGTGATGCTTTTTCCACGACTTAACATCACGTGGACTATCTGAAGGAACAACAGGAAAGTAACTTTTGAAAATGGATTCACACACACACACACACACACACACACACACACGCAAACTCAAACTCAAACCGACCTGGGCCGGCTGGCATTAGTGCTCCTCTCATCAGTCCTACGTCTCTGACGGGGAGATCCCCCGCCGTATCGTCTGCGACTGGTGACATCACACCTCTTCCCTCAGTCTTAGCCAATCAGAAAGTCTCAATCCCTCAAAACTGGTTAATTGACAACTGCTGCTGGTTCACCGGCCTTGATCCATGTGACGTTACAAGCTGGAATTATGACAAAAGATAAATGTTATGTGTTTAAAGCCAGTAGCACAATAGCACAATAGACTAACAAACAAAATCATACACCTGTAGTTAGTTATTGTAACATGTAATTGTCTATTTAAAAACATTTTTACCAATAGAATGATTGCATTTTACCTTTAATAAATTAAAAATGAATTATGAAATGTGTCACTGCACATACTGTTTACAATAATCACATTTTAAAAGCAATTGTAAAGGGATACAAAAATTAATGTAATTACATGTTCTCCCTTGTGGAGCTGACCTACGCTGTGAGTGACCAATAAAAAGAATTAAATAATTCATACATTACACATAATCTGCTCAAGACTGGAAAAGCTGTCAACAGCCACACACACACACACACACACACACACACACACACACACACACACACACACACACACACACACACACACACACACACACACACACACAGCTATAGATAAACAGTAGCAATCATTCCAGTAAGACAGTAGCTGCATTTTGATATCATCTCTCTCACAATCAGTCAGATAGCAACACAGAAAACTGTTTTGACTATATTAAAGTACCAAGTTAAGTAATATAGCATCGATTTGACTTACGCTTGTCTACTGGTCATCCAACCGATAGTAAAGAAGCTTGTAGTGTTGTTGTTTTATCTTTTTGTCCAGGGTGCCTTGCAGGCTCTTCATGTGTGTGTGTGGGTTTGTGTCTCCTCCCTTTGCTTAGATCATATCACTTTAATCCCTCCTCATCCCTTCTTCTCTTCTTCTTTCCAAACCCCTTTTAGCTCTCCTCTTACAAGTATCAGTAATATTCCTGTTTAGGAATCTTTTAGAGAACAGTACTGAATGATTAGTTGCTATGACTGTTTAAATATGTGCAGGTGTGCATTCAGTTCTGTGACTTGCTTTTGTATTTGTGGTGTGTGCATGTATGTGTGTGTGCATGTGTGTGTGTGTGTGTGTGTGTGTAGCGTCTTCCAAAAGCAGTGCTCCATCTGCCACCAGGCTAATCCTATCTCTGTGCTAATCAGATTAACTGCCAGTATATCCAACCTAAGATGTGGTCTGAAATCAGTTTGGTGGTTTAGCCTGTAATAAATGTTGTTGAAGTGAGGCAGATCTCAGATCTGTGCTCAAAGTGTGACTTCTTCAAGGAACATGAGTGAAGGGGGTAAGAAAGGGGATGAGGAGGAGGAAGAGAGAAAAGCACAGGCCTTTTGATGAATACAGTATCTTCAAGTTTATTGAGAAAGGAAGAGGAATTACATTTTTATTTCAATATAAAGTGCAGCATAACTCCACTTTTTATATTTGTATGTGTTATTTGTGAGGCATGTGCATTAAGTATTTAGGTGACAAATAAAGTTGAGTATAACTTGTATACAATTTCACCCCATAATCATATATCTGTGATTTCTTTATTATTTCATTATTGTTTTAATGTTGACACAGTGCACTTGATAAAAAAAAAACTAAATACAAGATGAAAATCTGATAATAACTACACATTTGACATCATATTGTAATGTCATCCACATCGTCACCTCCTCTGACAGGACGGATGATGAGTGGTAATTTGTTGCTGCTGTCACCCACTTCTGGGTTAAAGAAGGGAAACATGACCTCAGTGAACTGGAACAGTGTAAAGCTATAGATGTGTGACTTGGCCTCTGCATTATAGAAGGACACAGTCCCGTCCTCATAGTCCAAAAACACCCCAACAACCTGCGGCCTCTGAGAGAGACACAGCAACTCTGCCTGTCCTGCACATGCCCGGTACTCACTGCCCTTCCTCAGACAAATAGCCCAAAAACCGTCTTCTGGGCTCAGTGTGACCAAACCCTTCCTGTTGACTGAGTCTCTGGCCACACCCAGGTCCCACGCAGTCTTGTCTCCCACGTCCACCTCCCAGTAGTGCCGCCCTGTGGTGAAACCCTGCGCAGCAAGAGAGGCTGAGCTCACCATTTATTGTTCAGACACTGAAATGGAGAATGGAAAGAAAAAAAAACAGAAATATCTTTATTTACCCTGGTGGCAAGCACACACGGAGCCACGTCAAAACGCTCAGGCAGGTCCACCAGATTCTGTTCAACATCTCCATCCTGGACCTGTTTCCCATCCTCAGACAGAATTAGCCATGGGTTAGCTGTTCTGGAGTCCAGATGAACATCAACTAACAAACAGACATAGTTTATATGTCATAACTTTATTATCCTCTTTCTCTCAGATGTTATTTCATATTGCAGCTAGAAAACATTAAAAAGTGATTTGTATAGAGAGCGTGTGCATGCAGCATTTGTAAGCATGCTTGGATTGGCACATGTTGACCTGACACACAAGACTTCCTCTTGTCAAATGAAATTATTCTTCAGGCTGATTTGAATGACGCACCTGCAATTTGAGCTCAAATGATTTGAATGTTTGGACTTTGGTCAGCTGTCTCAGTTTGCTGTGAAGACTTGCTGATCGCTACACCTAATTTATAGTCTGATTTCAATCATTGGTCAAAGGGCAATGCACATTAATCAGCATTTCTATAAATGTGTTAAACAGCTAATTTTCAATTGCAGGGTGACAATCAATTTGTCACTCAATCAAACAAAGGTGTGTATGTATGTATCATTTCACAACCAATAATTTATAGTTAATCTGTACCTGCATACTGCTGCACCTTTTCTTGTTCTGTAAAAAAGATATGAGCCCAACATAAGAGAATCATTAATTTGGTCACTTAGGGAATTCTATAGCATATGAAAGCAGTTATTAAAGCTGACCTTGCGTGGAAAGCTTTTTCAAAGCTGATTGCAGCTGCTGTTCAATGTTGGTGAGTGCTCTCCTTACAGTCCCCAAACATGTGTCTGAATGGGCAATGATGCTGGAGCAGGTCTTAGTGGTTAAAGAAGAACTCAGGGCAGGAAACCTCTGACATGAGTAAAGGAATCAGAGTAAAATGGCTTTCAATTGATAAAAGAAATTGGACAAGATGAAATGAGGCGGGAGGAGTAGTGAGTGAAAGAATATGAGTAAAAAAAGGGAAATAATGGCAATAAAAACAAAAAAAGGGAGAATGGTATCACTGTTTTCTTGAAAGAGATTGACTATAAAAAATTGGCAATGCTCCTCCTAACTATAAACTCTCTAGTATTTGTTTCATGCATAGCACTATTTCCTTCCATCTTGCTGTGACAGTTCCTGACCTGCAGAAGGTGGAGGTGGTCTTCAGTGCCAGTAAGCTGCTCCAGCTCGCCTCTCCTCCTCACCAGCTCAGTGATTTCCAGCTCCAGCTCAGTGATGATCCTCTCTGCTCTCTGCTCCGCTGCTGCCTGCCTCCGCTGGATCATCTCCACCAGCTCAGCCTGGGTTCTCTCCAGGGAACGAAACAGAGCGGAGAAGATGTCCATGCTTTCACTTAGGTCTCTTTTTGAGTTCTCCTGAAGGCAATGAATAAATAAAAAAAAACAATTATTTTAACACCTTATATCTGAACATCTCAGGTGAATACTGTAGTAGTACCAGTACATTTTCTGCTCCTACCTGCACACTAACCACATTATTTTGTTCTTGATGTGGGGAAAGTTTTTAGTTTTCCTACAGCAACCATCCAATTTCTTATCTCCACTCACTTTGCTGACCTCCACAGAGTGTTTAATGTCGTCCACATTCTTCAGCCTGTCCTGGATCATCTGTTGAACGTGAGACTCAAGCCATTTCATCTGAGCCTGAACATAGAAAGAGGAATGAAAACCAAAAACTGGAATTTAAGATTAAAATCTTAGTACAAAGGTTAATTTTTTTTATTACTGCCCTCGAACGATTTGCTGTGATGACGGCACAATGATAGTGAAATGGGGTGTGGGACATCACCTTCCTCTGCTGACTCTCTCGCTCTACCGGGACAGTGTCGTGACAGCGGTGGTCTGTCTCGGTGCACAGGACACACACACACCTCTGGTCGCTCCTGCAGAACAGCTCCAGGAGCCGCTGGTGTTTTCTGCACATCCGGTTTTCCAGCATCGCCACGGGTTCTATCAGCTTGTGAATCTTCAAGGTTGCAACTCTCAGGTGAGGCTCCAGGTGACTCTCACAGTACGAAGTCAGACACACAAGGCAGGACTTCAGGGCCTTTGTTTGCTTCCCAACGCACACATCACAATGTATGGATTTTCTTTCCATGCTGTTTTGCCTTCTGGCTCGGATCTGCTCACACATCTCCTTGGCGAAGGAGTTTTCACAAAGCTCTGGGCGACTGATGAAGACTGTCTGACATTTGGGACAGCTGGTGGAATGACCCTGGTCCCAGAGTGATGTGATGCAGCTGAAGCAGAAGCTGTGACCACATGGGATGGAGACTGGATCAGAGAAAACATCCTGACAGATGCAACACTGAAACTGCATCTCTGACAAGAGAGTGTCGGGAGAAGCCATGACCTAATAGTAAAAGAAAGATTAATGTTAACTCATTAGGGATTAAAATAGTGAATCCTAATTCTGAGACAAGAGGGAATGTGTTTTAGTTCACAATAATGTAAAGTATAAGACAAACCTTGGAAAGTTTAGTCTTAATTATCTTGAATGCATTCCCCGGTAAAGGTAAGCTACATATTAGCCAGACACATGTGAACTTCCTCATAGTTAGCTTTCAGTAAGTCAAGCCGTCCAGTGACCAAAGTCCAGTTGCATGGGCCTGTGACTCACACTCTGTAATGTGAGACTCACTCTGTAAATTCAGTTTATAATATGGACAGAATGCCCTCCAAACACTGACCTTCCCCCCTGTGCAGTTCATTGTCTTGCAATTGTTTATGTACCATCAACTCAGAATTCACTACTCAAATCACTACAAGGTTAAGACTAAGTGTTTTTCCACTCAAGGTTGCATTTTAGCAAGACTAAGCAAAAACATCACAGGAATTAATCTGTTTAACTAGGATGCTGAAACATACAACATACTAAATATTTGACTCGGTCTTACCTTGTTGCTGAAAGGAGTGCTTGACCTTTGTGGTACAAAACACTGGAAGTGTGGTTGTGAAGGTAAAGTCCTCCCCTTTCACTATTACCACTCCCTCTGGGACCTTTTTCCCTTTACAGACACCATGTGGCTTTAGAGTGGGAGGAGTATAGTGTACTGCAGTCTTTAGAAGTAGTCATATTATTGTATATTTTAAACCCAAATTTAATAAATCATTAAAAATAAATGAATACATTTAGACATACATATAATTATATGTATTATTTATCCTTGATCACCAGCCTTTTTGAACCTGAATGTGAAATGAGCCAAACAGACTGTCACATTCTTACCAAACTCCTCTGGAAATTTGGAAAGTAAAAAATAAAAATAAACATATGCCACTGGTCTTTTGTATTAAAATCCTTCAGAAGGTTGTGCAGTGTTTGCTGTGGGCTACTTGAGATTCTGCAAGTGTGCAGCATCTCAACATTGGTTTTATAGATTACTAACTTTTGCTCACCAACTGAAAATCCATTTTTTTGTTTTCTTTTTTGCTGTATCTCACATTTTTAAATTTATTACAAAATCAAATAAATAATCATTATGTTGTGTCCCAAATTCATACTAAACACACACAAAGCAGGTTTTGAGATGATGTATTTCACAATATGAAGTAGAGTCAAAACAGTTGATTTTAGAGTGTGCTGCTAGTGTTCAATGTTGCCCCACAATCCTAAGTGCTACTCACAGCTGGCAAATAAAAAATAAGCAAATAATATGAGTGAAACAACTACAATACAATCTTAGAAAATTAAACAAAAAAGAATATTATTGTCAGAAAGACAATAGTTTTCCCACTGCCCCTATACCTAAACACCCAACATCATTACCACAACAAATGGAATTGTATTTCCATACAATAAGGGAAATATTTAATATTAACAATCAACATTTGTAAAAATATATAGGCACTATAACTGGCAATAATATCTTATAAAGTGTAATAGTACTTGGAACTTGGATGCTTCTGCATGTTATTGTCGATGATATTCCAAAGTTGCAGTCTAAGGCACTTGTTATGTGTTTTTTATAAATTATGTGTAACTAGTATGTGTTGCAGCTTCTTCAACCCTATACAATAAAGACTATTAACAATGTGGACCAGCAAACTAAATGATTTATAAGTGACTTATAGACCCATTAGATCCATCATCGTTTTCTATTTCAATCGGTCTTTTTTTGATCTTATGTGTTTAGTCGTTTGATTTTTTTAGATTTAACACTCAGGGTAAATGTTTGGAGTCCATATCGTCGGAGGAGCTGAATAAAACACACACACACACACACACACACACACACACACACACACACACACACACACACACACACACAATAAAATGAATGTTAATACAGAACATGATAAGATGTTAGTCATTTAATTAAAAGTGAGAAGAACTTGTTGATAGAGAATAAAGAGAAAATTTATATAAATGACATTTATTCTCACCTCCCCTAATAAACTCTGCATTTCTGAGTCAGACAGGTGACTGTATGAATTTATATTGATGTTCAATCCAACAACGAATGCTGTTGACATAAATAAACAGTAAATAAAGTTAAAATATGTTAACAATAAATACTTGGTTGGATCATGATAATGAAGTACTAAATATTATTAAAACAACAATTATGTTTCAAAAATATAAAAACTTTGTCTCAAAACAAAAAGTCTAAAATTTTCTACTGGGTATCACTTTAATAAATAATAATATGTTTCTGTTATAATATATCTTGTAAATCATGTTTGAATTTCATAGGCTAATAATAAAGTAAAGTAAGTATGCATTACCAGATTTAACACAAGTAACTGAGATTATTTTAAGATGAAATCCAAACACTAAAAAACTATAAACTTTAAGATATAGAAACAAAACAGTGATTAATGGAACACATGCATATACTTACCAGGTGGACTGGCTGTAGTCAGTTGTTGTTCACATGGAAAGTTATATAAAAATAATCATTTATTGTGATAGAATTATTATATAACAAAAACATGTAAATCTCTGTATTTTGTCATTTCAGTTTAGGCTCAATAATGTTTTTAATTAACACAAACGGTAAAAGGTGAGGTTATGTTGAGTATGAGGTTATGTGGACATTTACAATGTGACTGAATGATGTTCAGACAAAAAAACAGCAAACATGGAAAGCAAAAATATGAAACTGAAGGACAGTTATTAAGTGTATGAAAGTTAGTGGCTACAACTCAATGCTACTAAGCACACAAACTATTTTTTATTGACTATTACAGTCAACAGTCATTTATGAGTAGTTAGCGTGTTTCATCACCTTGTATATGTTCCTTTGAATGCTCATGAGAGCAACACTGTTGTGACTGATTAAACACACGTTAATGAAGTGGAATATCTTACCAGTGAGTGCAATGAGACTGACTCCACTGCTTCTGATGTTCTCAAACACAGAGAAGAGAGTGAATGTGTAACGAGTTCCAGCAGTGAGAGATGAGACAGTGTGAGTTACTGGTCCATTTCCATCTGGTGCAGTGATGTTTATCTCTGTACCATTGAATCGGAAAATGAAGCTGACATTGTTGTTCACTTTATTCCACTGCAGAGTGATGCTGGTCTCATCTTGTCCCGTTGATCTAAAGTTTTCTGCATTTAGAGGAGCTAAAACAGGAAAATGACAAGGAGTAGTCACGACTGTTAAACAGGGTCTCATCTAGTATACTTGACAAAATATATCAATAATAAATTTAAAAAATCAGACAGTCAGAATTGTTTTACACTAAAACATATTAGCTTTACAGTGTTTGAAAAAGCAGACAATGACTTCAGGGGATAAAGTGCATAGAAATTTACCAGTGAGTGCAGTGATGTTGACTCCACTGCTTCTGATGTTCTCAAACACAGAGAAGAGAGTGAATGTGTATTGAGTTCCAGCAGTGAGAGATGAGACAGTGTGAGTTACTGGTCCTTCTCCATCTGGTGCAGGGATGACGATCTCTGTACCATTAAAACGAAAAATGAAGTTGACATTGTTGTTCACTTTATTCCACTGCAGAGTGATGCTGGTCTCATCTTGTCCTGTTGATCTGAAGGTTCCTGCATTTAGAGGAGCTGAAACAGAAAAATGAGGAAGCTTTGTTAGGAAAAGGCTGTTGGTAAAAAGTGTAAATGTTTCATATTGTTGTTGATCATGGGCCATTTTGCATCACTAAATGTATGCTGTATCCAACAAAACTGATAGCTAAAAAAATTATTTGCACTTGTAACAATAATCTTTTCCTCACCATTACATCATAAAATCCACCCATAATCCACATATTTGACAGCAGACTTGAGATTAACAAAGAATAAAAAATCACATTGTCACAATTGAGTTTACTGAATACAGATATTTTACTTTAATACTGGTGCACTGAGAGTCAGATGACAACTTGAGATGAAGTGCATAGAAATGTAATTAAATACTTTACCAGTGAGTGCAGTGATGTTGACTCCACTGCTTCTGATGTTCTCAAACACAGAGAAGAGAGTGAATGTGTATTGAGTTCCAGCAGTGAGAGATGAGACAGTGTGAGTTACTGGTCCTTCTCCATCTGGTGCAGGGATGACGATCTCTGTACCATTAAAACGAAAAATGAAGTTGACATTGTTGTTCACTTTATTCCACTGCAGAGTGATGCTGGTCTCATCTTGTCCTGTTGATCTGAAGGTTCCTGCATTTAGAGGAGCTGAAACAGAAAAATGAGGAAGCTTTGTTAGGAAAAGGCTGTTGGTAAAAAGTGTAAATGTTTCATATTGTTGTTGATCATGGGCCATTTTGCATCACTAAATGTATGCTGTATCCAACAAAACTGATAGCTAAAAAAATTATTTGCACTTGTAACAATAATCTTTTCCTCACCATTACATCATAAAATCCACCCATAATCCACATATTTGACAGCAGACTTGAGATTAACAAAGAATAAAAAATCACATTGTCACAATTGAGTTTACTGAATACAGATATTTTACTTTAATACTGGTGCACTGAGAGTCAGATGACAACTTGAGATGAAGTGCATAGAAATGTAATTAAATACTTTACCAGTGACTGCAGTGATGTTGATTCCACTGCTTCTGATGTTCTCAAACACAGAGAAGAGAGTGAATGTGTATCGAGTTCCAGCAGTGAGAGATGAGACAGTGTGAGTTACTGGTCCATCTCCATCTGGTGCAGTGATCCTTATCTCTGTACCATTAAATCGGAAAATGAAGCTGGCGTTGTTCACTTTATTCCACTGCAGAGTGATGCTGGTCTCATCTTGTCTTATTGATCGGACGTTTCCTGCATTTAGAAGATCTGAGGTGAAAAAAAACAACAAGTAAGAAAGTTTATTGAGGATAGAATGTTGGTAACAAGTATACATGTCCCATATTGCTGTTGATAGTGGGCCATTATGTATCCCTAAATGTATGCTGTATCCAACAAAACTAATAGCTAAATAAATTATTCACACCAGTTACACTGTTCAATTTCTCATTTTGCCATATAATATTGTAAAATCCATCCATAATCCATATATTTAATGGCAGACGTGAGATAAACAATAAATGAAAAATTACAGTGTCACATTTCATTTATAACAAATAGATATTTTAGTGTAATACTGGTAGACTGAAAGGCAGATTACGACTTAAGGAGAAAAAGTGCATGGAAATGTAATTAAATATTTTACCAGTGACTGCAGTGATATTGAGTCCGCTGCTTCTGATGTTCTCAAACACAGAGAAGAGAGTGAATGTGTATTGAGTTCCAGCAGTGAGAGATGAGACAGTGTGAGTTACTGGTCCATCTCCATCTGGTGCAGGGATGTTTATCTCTGTACCATTAAACTGGAGAATGAAGCTGACATTGTTGTTCACTTTATTCCACCGTAGACTGATGCTGGTCTCATCTTGTCTTATTGATCTGAAGTTGCCTGCATTTGGAGGAGCTAAGACAAAACAAGAGAAGTCAGACATTGTACCAGAAGTAACATCCAAATCAGCAGTTCAATAGCCTTATTAGTACTATAGAAATATACTGTGTGTGTTCTTTTGTTTTTTTGTTACTATTGTCAATTACAAGTTCTGTTCAAGAAAGATCTGCCTGTAATTCAAAGTGATCAATGCAGGTCCCCAGCTTTTGCACATGTTTTAATTAAAGCCATTGCTGCTGTTAACATCTTGCTACTATAAGCTGTACAGTCACTAGCAGCAATCAGCATTGCATTGCAACTCACACCATAATTAAAAAAATTCAAATCCTACCAGTGACTGCAATGACGTTGACTCCGCTGCTTCTGATGTTCTCAAACACAGAGAAGAGAGTGAATGTGTATTGAGTTCCAGCAGTGAGAGATGAGACAGTGTGAGTTAAAGGTCCATCTCCATCTGGTGCAGGGATGACGATCTCTGTACCATTAAATCGGAAAATGAAGTTGACATTGTTGTTCACTTTACTCCACTGCAGAGTGATGCTGGTCTCATCTTGTCCTGTTGATCTGAAGGTTCCTGCATTTAGAGGAGCTGAAACAGAAAAATGAGGAAACCTTGTTAAGAAAAGGCTTTTGGTAAAAAGTGTAAATGTTTCATATTGTTGTTGATCATGGGCCATTTTGCATCCCTAAATGTATGTTGTATCCAACAAAACTAATAGCTAAATAATTATTTGCACTTGTAACAATATTCTTTTCCTCATCATTATATAAGATCCATCCATAATCTACATATTTGTCATCAGACTTGAGATTAACAATGAATAAAAAAATCCCATTGTCAAAATTGATCTATACCGAATACAGATATTTTAGTTTAATACTGGTACACTGAGAGTCAGATGACAACATGAGATGAAGTGCATACAAATGTAATTAAATACTTTACCAGTGACTGCAGTGATGTTGACTCCACTGCTTCTGATGTTCTCAAACACAGAGAAGAGAGTGAATGTGTATTGAGTTCCAGCAGTGAGAGATGAGACAGTGTGAGTTACTGGTCCATCTCCATCTGGTGCAGGGATGACGATCTCTGTACCATTAAATCGGAAAATGAAGCTGACGTTGTTCACTTTACTCCACTGCATAGTGATGCTAGTCTCATGTTGTCCTGTTGATCTAAAGTTTCCTGCATTTAGAGGAGCTGAAACAGAAAAATGAGGAAACTTTGTTAGGAAAAGGCTGTTGGTAAAAAGTGTAAATGTTTCATATTGCTGTTGATAATGGGCCATTTTGCATCCCTAAATGTATGCTTTATCCAACAAAACTAATAGCTAAATAATTATTTGCACTTGTAACAATAATCTTTTCCTCATCATTATATCATAAAATCCATCCATAATCCACATATTTGACAGCAGATTTGAGATTAACAATGAATAAAAAAATCACATTGTCAAAATTGATCTATACCAAATACAGATAATTCAGTTTAATACTGGTGCACTGAGAGTCAGATGACAACATGAGATGAAGTGCATACAAATGTAAATAAGTATTTTACCAGTGACTGCAGTGATGTTGACTCCGCTGCTTCTGATGTTCTCAAACACAGAGAAGAGAGTGAATGTGTATTGAGGTCCAGCAGTGAGAGATGAAACAGTGTGAGTTACTGGTCCATCTCCATCTGGTGCAGGGATGTTTATCTCTGTACCATTAAATCGGAAAATGAAGCTGACATTGTTGTTCACTTTATTCCACCGTAGAGTGATGCTGGTCTCATCTTGTCTTATTAATCTGAAGTTGCCTGCATTTGGAGGAGCTAAGACAAAAAAAGAGAAGTCAGACATTTTACCAGAAGTAACATCCAAATCAGCAGTTCAATAGCCTTATTAGTACTATAGAAATATACTGTGTGTGTTCTTTTTGTTTTTTTTTTGTTACTATTGTCAATTACAAGTTCTGTCCAAGAAAGATCTGCTGGTAATTCAAAGTGATCAATGCAGGTCCCCAGCTTTTGCACATATTTTAATTTAAGCCATTGCTGCTGTTAACATCTTGCTACTATAAGCTGTACAGTCACTAGCAGCAATCAGCATTGCATTGCAACTCACACCATAATTTAAAAAATTCAAATCCTACCAGTGACTGCAATGACGTTGACTCCGCTGCTTCTGATGTTCTCAAACACAGAGAAGAGAGTGAATGTGTATTGAGTTCCAGCAGTGAGAGATGAGACAGTGTGAGTTACTGGTCCTTCTCCATCTGGTGCAGGGATGACGATCTCTGTACCATTAAATCGGAAAATGAAGCGGACGTTGTTCACTTTACTCCACTGCATAGTGATGCTAGTCTCATGTTGTCCTGTTGATCTAAAGTTTCCTGCATTTAGAGGAGCTGAAACAGAAAAATGAAGAAGCTTTGTTAGGAAAAGGCTGTTGGTAAAAAATGTAAATGTTTCATATTGCTGTTGATAATGGGCCATTTTGCATCCCTAAATATATTCTGCATCCAACAAAACAAATAGCTAAATAAATTATTGGCACCAGAAACAATTATCTTTTCCTAATCATTATATCATAAATCCATTCATAATCCAAATATTTTACTGCAGATTTGATATAAACAATGAATGAAAAATTGCATTGTCACAATTGATTTGTATCAAATAGAGATATGTTACTTTAATACTGGTGCTATGAGAGTCAGATGACAACATGAGATGAAGTGCATACAAATGTAAATAAGTATTTTACCAGTGACTGCAGTGACGTTGACTCCGCTGCTTCTGATGTTCTCAAACACAGAGAAGAGAGTGAATGTGTATTGAGTTCCAGCAGTGAGAGATGAGACAGTGTGAGTTACTGGTCCATCTCCATCTGGTGCAGGGATGACGATCTCTGTACCATTAAATCGGAAAATGAAGCTGACGTTGTTCACTTTACTCCACTGCAGAGTGATGCTGGTCTCATCTTGTCCTGTTGATCTAAAGTTTCCTGCATTCAGAGGAGCTGAAACAGAAAAATGAGGAAGCTTTGTTAGGAAAAGGCTGTTGGTAAAAAGTGTAAATGTTTCATATTGTTGTTGATCATGGGACATTTTGCATCCCTAAATGTATGCTGTATCCAACAAAACTAATAGCTAAATAATTATTTGCACTTGTAACAATAATCTTTTCCTCATCATTATATCATAAAATCCATCCATAATCCACATATTTGACAGCAGATTTGAGATTAACAATGAATAAAAAAATCACATTGTCAAAATTGATCTATACCAAATACAGATAATTCAGTTTAATACTGGTGCACTGAGAGTCAGATGACAACATGAGATGAAGTGCATACAAATGTAAATAAGTATTTTACCAGTGACTGCAGTGACGTTGACTCCGCTGCTTCTGATGTTCTCAAACACAGAGAAGAGAGTGAATGTGTATTGAGTTCCAGCAGTGAGAGATGAAACAGTGTGAGTTACTGGTCCATCTCCATCTGGTGCAGGGATGTTTATCTCTGTACCATTAAATCGGAAAATGAAGCTGACATTGTTGTTAACTTTATTCCACCGCAGAGTGATGCTGGTCTCATCTTGTCTTATTAATCTGAAGTTGCCTGCATTTGGAGGAGCTAAGACAAAACAAGAGAAGTCAGACATTTTACCAGAAGTAACATCCAAATCAGCAGTTCAATAGCCTTATTAGTACTATAGAAATATACTGTGTGTGTTCTTTTTGTTTTTTTTTGTTACTATTGTCAATTACAAGTTCTGTCCAAGAAAGATCTGCTGGTAATTCAAAGTGATCAATGCAGGTCCCCAGCTTTTGCACATATTTTAATTTAAGCCATTGCTGCTGTTAACATCTTGCTACTATAAGCTGTACAGTCACTAGCAGCAATCAGCATTGCATTGCAACTCACACCATAATTTAAAAAATTCAAATCCTACCAGTGACTGCAATGACGTTGACTCCGCTGCTTCTGATGTTCTCAAACACAGAGAAGAGAGTGAATGTGTATTGAGTTCCAGCAGTGAGAGATGAGACAGTGTGAGTTACTGGTCCATCTCCATCTGGTGCAGGGATGACGATCTCTGTACCATTAAATCGGAAAATGAAGCTGACGTTGTTCACTTTACTCCACTGCATAGTGATGCTAGTCTCATGTTGTCCTGTTGATCTAAAGTTTCCTGCATTTAGAGGAGCTGAAACAGAAAAATGAGGAAACTTTGTTAGGAAAAGGCTTTTGGTAAAAAGTGTAAATGTTTCATATTGTTGTTGATCATGGGCCATTTTGCATCCCTAAATGTATGTTGTATCCAACAAAACTAATAGCTAAATAATTATTTGCACTTGTAACAATATTCTTTTCCTCATCATTATATAAAATCCATCCATAATCTACATATTTGTCAGCAGACTTGAGATTAACAATGAATAAAAAAATCCCATTGTCAAAATTGATCTATACCGAATACAGATATTTTAGTTTAATACTGGTACACTGAGAGTCAGATGACAACATGAGATGAAGTGCATACAAATGTAATTAAATACTTTACCAGTGACTGCAGTGATGTTGACTCCACTGCTTCTGATGTTCTCAAACACAGAGAAGAGAGTGAATGTGTATTGAGTTCCAGCAGTGAGAGATGAGACAGTGTGAGTTACTGGTCCATCTCCATCTGGTGCAGGGATGACGATCTCTGTACCATTAAATCGGAAAATGAAGCTGACGTTGTTCACTTTACTCCACTGCATAGTGATGCTAGTCTCATGTTGTCCTGTTGATCTAAAGTTTCCTGCATTTAGAGGAGCTGAAACAGAAAAATGAGGAAACTTTGTTAGGAAAAGGCTGTTGGTAAAAAGTGTAAATGTTTCATATTGCTGTTGATAATGGGCCATTTTGCATCCCTAAATATATTCTGCATCCAACAAAACAAATAGCTAAATAAATTATTGGCACCAGAAACAATTATCTTTTCCTCATCATTATATAATAAAATCCATTCATAATCCAAATATTTTCCTGCAGATTTGATATGAACAATGAATAAAAAAATCACATTGTCACAATTGATCTATACCGAATACAGATAATTTAGTTTAATACTGGTGCACTGAGAGTCAGATGACAACATGAGATGAAGTGCATACAAATGTAATTAAGTATTTTACCAGTGACTGCAGTGACGTTGACTCCACTGCTTCTGATGTTCTCAAACACAGAGAAGAGAGTGAATGTGTATTGAGTTCCAGCAGTGAGAGATGAGACAGTGTGAGTTACTGGTCCATCTCCATCTGGTGCAGGGATGACGATCTCTGTACCATTAAATCGGAAAATGAAGCGGACGTTGTTCACTTTACTCCACTGCATAGTGATGCTAGTCTCATCTTGTCCTGTTGATCTAAAGTTTCCTGCATTTAGAGGAGCTGAAACAAAAAATGAGGAAGCTTTGTTAGGAAAAGGCTGTTGGTAAAAAGTGTAAATGTTTCATATTGCTGTTGATAATGGGCCATTTTGCATCCCTAAATATATTCTGCATCCAACAAAACAAATAGCTAAATAAATTATTGGCACCAGAAACAATTATCTTTTCCTAATCATTATATCATAAATCCATTCATAATCCAAATATTTTACTGCAGATTTGATATAAACAATGATTGAAAATTGCATTGTCACAATTGATTTGTATCAAATAGAGATATGTTACTTTAATACTGGTGCTATGAGATTCAGATGACAACATGAGATGAAGTGCATACAAATGTAAATAAGTATTTTACCAGTGACTGCAGTGACGTTGACTCCGCTGCTTCTGATGTTCTCAAACACAGAGAAGAGAGTGAATGTGTATTGAGTTCCAGCAGTGAGAGATGAAACAGTGTGAGTTACTGGTCCATCTCCATCTGGTGCAGGGATGTTTATCTCTGTACCATTAAATCGGAAAATGAAGCTGACATTGTTGTTCACTTTATTCCACCGTAGAGTGATGCTGGTCTCATCTTGTCTTATTAATCTGAAGTTGCCTGCATTTGGAGGAGCTAAGACAAAACAAGAGAAGTCAGACATTTTACCAGAAGTAACATCCAAATCAGCAGTTCAATAGCCTTATTAGTACTATAGAAATATACTGTGTGTGTTCTTTTTGGTTTTTTTTGTTACTATTGTCAATTACAAGTTCTGTCCAAGAAAGATCTGCTGGTAATTCAAAGTGATCAATGCAGGTCCCCAGCTTTTGCACATATTTTAATTTAAGCCATTGCTGCTGTTAACATCTTGCTACTATAAGCTGTACAGTCACTAGCAGCAATCAGCATTGCATTGCAACTCACACAATAATTTAAAAAATTCAAATCCTACCAGTGACTGCAGTGATGTTGACTCCACTGCTTCTGATGTTCTCAAACACAGAGAAGAGAGTGAATGTGTATTGAGTTCCAGCAGTGAGAGATGAGACAGTGTGAGTTACTGGTCCATCTCCATCTGGTGCAGGGATGACGATCTCTGTACCATTAAATCGGAAAATGAAGCGGACGTTGTTCACTTTACTCCACTGCATAGTGATGCTAGTCTCATCTTGTCCTGTTGATCTAAAGTTTCCTGCATTTAGAGGAGCTGAAACAAAAAATGAGGAAGGTTTGTTAGGAAAAGGCTGTTGGTAAAAAGTGTAAATGTTTCATATTGCTGTTGATAATGGGCCATTTTGCATCCCTAAATATATTCTGCATCCAACAAAACAAATAGCTAAATAAATTATTGGCACCAGAAACAATTATCTTTTCCTAATCATTATATCATAAATCCATTCATAATCCAAATATTTTACTGCAGATTTGATATAAACAATGATTGAAAATTGCATTGTCACAATTGATTTGTATCAAATAGAGATATGTTACTTTAATACTGGTGCTATGAGAGTCAGATGACAACATGAGATGAAGTGCACAGAAATGTAATCAAATATTTTACCAGTGACTGCACTGATGTTGACTCCACTGCTTCTGATGTTCTCAAACACAGAGAAGAGAGTGAATGTGTATTGAGTTCCAGCAGTGAGAGATGAGACAGTGTGAGTTACTGGTCCATCTCCATCTGGTGCAGGGATGACGATCTCTGTACCATTAAATCGGAAAATGAAGCTGACGTTGTTCACTTTACTCCACTGCATAGTGATGCTAGTCTCATGTTGTCCTGTTGATCTAAAGTTTCCTGCATTTAGAGGAGCTGAAACAGAAAAATGAGGAAGCTTTGTTAGGAAAAGGCTGTTGGTAAAAAGTGTAAATGTTTCATATTGTTGTTGATCATGGGCCATTTTGCATCCCTAAATGTATGCTGTATTCAACAAAACTAATAGCTAAATAATAATTTGCACTTGTAACAATAACCTTTTGCTCATCATTATATCATTAATTCTTCCATAATCCACATATTTGTCGGCAGACTTGAGATTAACAATGAATAAAAAAATCACATTGTGACAATTGACCTATACCGAATACAGATACTTTAATTTAATACTGGTGCACTGAGAGTCAGATGACAACATGAGATGAAGTGCATACAAATGTAAATAAGTATTTTACCAGTGACTGCAGTGATGTTGACTCCACTGCTTCTGATGTTCTCAAACACAGAGAAGAGAGTGAATGTGTATTGAGTTCCAGCAGTGAGAGATGAGACAGTGTGAGTTACTGGTCCATCTCCATCTGGCGCAGGGAAGACGATCTCTGTACCATTAAATCGGAAAATGAAGCTGACGTTGTTCACTTTACTCCACTGCAAAGTGATGCTAGTCTCATCTTGTCCTGTTGATCTGAAGGTTCCTGCATTCAGAGGAGCTGAAACAAGAAAATTACAAGAAAGAAAGCTTATTAAGGGAACAATGTTGGAAAGAAGTGCACATGTCCCATATTGCTGTTGATGATGGGCCATTTTGCATCCCTAAATGTATTCTGCATCCAACAAAACCAATAGCTAAACAAATTATTGGCACCAGAAACAATTATCTTTTCCTCATCATTATATCATAAAATCCATCCATAATCCATATATTTTACAGCAGATTTGATATAAACAATGAATTAAAAATCACATTGTCACAATTGAACTGTATCAAATAGAGATATTTTAGTTTAATACTGGTGCTCTGAGAGACAGATAACAATGTTGGAAAGAAGTGCACATGTCCCATATTGCTGTTGATGATGGGCCATTTTGACAGCAGACTTGAGATTGAGAAGTGCATAGAGAAGTGCATAGAAATGTAATTAAATATTTTACCAGTGACTGCACTGATGTTGATTCCACTGCTTCTGATGTTCTCAAACACAGAGAAGAGAGTGAATGTGTATTGAGTTCCAGCAGTGAGAGATGAGACAGTGTGAGTTACTGGTCCATCTCCATCTGGTGCAGTGATGTTTATCTCTGTACCATTAAATCGGAAAATGAAGCTGACATTGTTGTTCACTTTATTCCACTGCAGAGTGATGCTGGTCTCATCTTGTCCTGTTGATCTAAAGTTCCCTGCATTTAGAGGAGCTGAAACAGAAAAATGAAGAAGATTTGTTAGGAAAAGGCTATTGGTAAAAAGTGTAAATGTTTCATATTGTTGTTGATCATGGGCCATTTTGCATCCCTAAATGTATGCTGTATCCAACAAAACTAATAGCTAAATGAATAATTTGTACTTGTAACAATATTCTTTTCCTCATCATTATATGATAAGATCCATCCATAATCTACATATTTGTCGGCAGACTTGAGATTAACAATGAATAAAAAAAATCACATTGTCACAATTGATCTATACCGAATGCAGATATTTAGTTTAATACTGGTGCACTGAGAGTCAGATGACAACATGAGATGAAGTGCATACAAATGTAATTAAATACTTTACCAGTGACTGCAGTGATGTTGACTCCACTGCTTCTGATGTTCTCAAACACAGAGAAGAGAGTGAATGTGTATTGAGTTCCAGCAGTGAGAGATGAGACAGTGTGAGTTACTGGTCCATCTCCATCTGGTGCAGTGATGTTTATCTCTGTACCATTAAATTGGAAAATGAAGCTGACATTGTTGTTCACTTTATTCCACTGCAGAGTGATGCTGGTCTCATCTTGTCCTGTTGATCTAAAGTTTCCTGCATTCAGAGGAGCTGAGACAAAAAAATTACAAGAAAGAAAGCTTATTAAGGAAACAATGTTGGAAAGAAGTGCACATGTCCCATATTGCTGTTGATGATGGGCCATTTTGCATCCATAAATGTATTCTGCATCCAACAAAACCAATAGCTAAACAAATTATTGGCACCAGAAACAATTATCTTTTCCACATCATTATATCATAAAATCCATCCATAATCCATATATTTTACTGCAGATTTGATATAAACAATGAATGAAAAAGCACATTGTCACAATTGACCTGTATCAAATAGAGATATTTTAGTTTATTAGTGGTGCTCTGAGAGACAGATAACGACTTGAGATGAAGTGCATACAAATGTGATTAAATATTTTACCAGTGACTGCAGTGACGTTGACTCCACTGCTTCTGATGTTCTCAAACACAGAGAAGAGAGTGAATGTGTATTGAGTTCCAGCAGTGAGAGATGAGACAGTGTGAGTTACTGGTCCATCTCCATCTGGTGCAGCAATGTTTATCTCTGTACCATTAAATCGGAAAATGAAGCTGACATTGTTGTTCACTTTATTCCACTGCAGAGTGATGCTGGTCTCATCTTGTCCTGTTGATCTAAAGTTCCCTGCATTTAGAGGAGCTGAAACAGAAAAATGAAGAAGATTTGTTAGGAAAAGGCTATTGGTAAAAAGTGTAAATGTTTCATATTGTTGTTGATCATGGGCCATTTTGCATCCCTAAATGTATGCTGTATCCAACAAAACTAATAGCTAAATGAATAATTTGTACTTGTAACAATATTCTTTTCCTCATCATTATATGATAAGATCCATCCATAATCTACATATTTGTCGGCAGACTTGAGATTAACAATGAATAAAAAAAATCACATTGTCACAATTGATCTATACCGAATGCAGATATTTAGTTTAATACTGGTGCACTGAGAGTCAGATGACAACATGAGATGAAGTGCATACAAATGTAATTAAATACTTTACCAGTGACTGCAGTGATGTTGACTCCACTGCTTCTGATGTTCTCAAACACAGAGAAGAGAGTGAATGTGTATTGAGTTCCAGCAGTGAGAGATGAGACAGTGTGAGTTACTGGTCCATCTCCATCTGGTGCAGTGATGTTTATCTCTGTACCATTAAATTGGAAAATGAAGCTGACATTGTTGTTCACTTTATTCCACTGCAGAGTGATGCTGGTCTCATCTTGTCCTGTTGATCTAAAGTTTCCTGCATTCAGAGGAGCTGAGACAAAGAAATTACAAGAAAGAAAGCTTATTAAGGAAACAATGTTGGAAAGAAGTGCACATGTCCCATATTGCTGTTGATGATGGGCCATTTTGCATCCCTAAATGTATTTTGCATCCAACAAAACCAATAGCTAAACAAATTATTGGCACCAGAAACAATTATCTTTTCCTCATCATTATATCATAAGATCCATCCATAATCCATATATTTTACTGCAGATTTGATATAAACAATGAATGAAAAAGCACATTGTCACAATTGACCTGTATCAAATAGAGATATTTTAGTTTAATACTGGTGCTCTGAGAGACAGATAACGAGTTGAGATGAAGTGCATAGAAATGTAATTAAATATTTTACCAGTGACTGCAGTGATGTTGATTCCACTGCTTCTGATGTTCTCAAACACAGAGAAGAGAGTGAATCTGTATTGAGTTCCAGCAGTGAGAGATGAGACAGTGTGAGTTACTGGTCCTTCTCCATCTGGTGCAGTGATGTTTATCTCTGTACCATTAAATTGGAAAATGAAGCTGACATTGTTGTTCACTTTATTCCACTGCAGAGTGATGCTGGTCTCATCTTGTCCTGTTGATCTAAAGTTTCCTGCATTTAGAGGAGCTGAAACAGAAAAATGAAGAAGCTTTGTTAGGAAAAGGCTGTTGGTAAAAAGTGTAAATGTTTCATATTGTTGTTGATTATGGGCCATTTTGCATCCCTAAATGTATGCTGTATCCAACAAAACTAATAGCTAAATAAATAATTTGCACTTGTAACAATATTCTTTTCCTCATCATTATATGATAAGATCCATCCATAATCTACATATTTGTCGGCAGACTTGAGATTAACAATGAATAAAAAAATCACATTGTCAAAATTGATCTATACCGAATGCAGATATTTAGTTTAATACTGGTGCACTGAGAATCAGATGACAACATGAGATGAAGTGCATACAAATGTAATTAAATACTTTACCAGTGACTGCAGTGATGTTGACTCCACTGCTTCTGATGTTCTCAAACACAGAGAAGAGAGTGAATGTGTATTGAGTTCCAGCAGTGAGAGATGAGACAGTGTGAGTTACTGGTCCATCTCCATCTGGTGCAGTGATGTTTATCTCTGTACCATTAAATTGGAAAATGAAGCTGACATTGTTGTTCACTTTATTCCACTGCAGAGTGATGCTGGTCTCATCTTGTCCTGTTGATCTAAAGTTTCCTGCATTTAGAGGAGCTGAAACAGAAAGAGGAGGAAGCTTTGTTAGGAAAAGGCTGTTGGTAAAAAGTGTAAATGTTTCATATTGTTGTGGATCATGGGCCATTTTGCATCCCTAAATGTATGCTGTATCCAACAAAACTAATAGCTAAATAAATTATTTGCACTTGTAAATATATTCTTTTCCTCATCATTATATGATAAAATCCATCCATAATCTACATATTTGTCGGCAGACTTGACATTAACAATGAATAAAAAAATCACATTGTGACAATTGACCTATACCGAATACAGATATTTAGTTTAATACTGGTGCACTGAGAGTCAGATGACAATATGAGATGAAGTGCATACAAATGTAATTAAATACTTTACCAGTGACTGCAGTGACGTTGACTCCACTGCTTCTGATGTTCTCAAACACAGAGAAGAGAGTGAATGTGTATTGAGTTCCAGCAGTGAGAGATGAGACAGTGTGGGTTACTGGTCCATCTCCATCTGGTGCAGGGATGTTTATCTCTGTACCATTAAATTGGAAAATGAAGCTGACATTGTTGTTCACTTTATTCCACTGCAGAGTGATGCTGGTCTCATCTTGTCCTGTTGATCTAAAGTTTCCTGCATTCAGAGGAGCTGAGACGAAAAAATTACAAGAAAGAAAGCTTATTAAGGAAACAATGTTGGAAAGAAGTGCACATGTCCCATATTGCTGTTGATGATGGGCCATTTTGCATCCCTAAATGTATTCTGCATCCAACAAAACCAATAGCTAAACAAATTATTGGCACCAGAAACAATTATCTTTTCCTCATCATTATATCATACGATCCATCCATAATCCATATATTTTACTGCAGATTTGATATAAACAATGAATGAAAAAGCACATTGTCACAATTGACCTGTATCAAATAGAGATATTTTAGTTTATTAGTGCTGCTCTGATAGACAGATAACGAGTTGAGATGAAGTGCATAGAAATGTAATTAAATATTTTACCAGTGACTGCAGTGACGTTGACTCCACTGCTTCTGATGTTCTCAAACAAAGAGAAGAGAGTGAATGTGTATTGAGTTCCAGCAGTGAGAGATGAGACAGTGTGAGTTACTGGTCCATTTCCATCTGGTGCAGTGATGTTTATCTCTGAACCATTAAATTGGAAAATGAAGGTGACATTGTTGTTCACTTTACTCCACTGCAGAGTGATGCTGGTCTCATCTTGTCCTGTTGATCTAAAGTTCCCTGCATTTAGAGGAGCTGAAACAGAAAAATGAAGAAGCTTTGTTAGGAAAAGGCTGTTGGTAAAAAGTGTAAATGTTTTATATTGTTGTTGATCATGGGCCATTTTGCATCCCTAAATGTATGCTGTATCCAACAAAACTAATAGCTAAATAAATTATTTGCACTTGTAACAATAATCTTTTCCTCATCATTATATAAGATCCATCCATAATCTACATATTTGACAGCAGACTTGAGATTAACAATGAATAAAAAAATCACATTGTCACAATTGACCTATACCGAATACAGAAAATTTTGTTTAATACTGGTACACTGAGAGTCAGATGACAACATGAGATGAAGTGCATACAAATGTAAATAAGTATTTTACCAGTGACTGCAGTGATGTTGACTCCACTGCTTCTGATGTTCTCAAACACAGAGAAGAGAGTGAATGTGTATTGAGTCCCAGCAGTGAGAGATGAGACAGTGTGAGTTACTGGTCCATCTCCATCTGGTGCAGGGATGACGATCTCTGTACCATTAAATCGGAAAATGAAGCTGACATTGTTGTTCACTTTATTCCACTGCAGAGTGATGCTGGTCTCATCTTGTCCTGTTGATCTAAAGTTTCCTGCATTTAGAGGAGCTGAAACAGAAAAATGAAGAAGCTTTGTTAGGAAAAGGCTGTTGGTAAAAAGTGTAAATGTTTCATATTGTTGTTGATTATGGGCCATTTTGCATCCCTAAATGTATGCTGTATCCAACAAAACTAATAGCTAAATAAATAATTTGCACTTGTAACAATATTCTTTTCCTCATCATTATATGATAAGATCCATCCATAATCTACATATTTGTCGGCAGACTTGAGATTAACAATGAATAAAAAAATCACATTGTCAAAATTGATCTATACCGAATGCAGATATTTAGTTTAATACTGGTGCACTGAGAATCAGATGACAACATGAGATGAAGTGCATACAAATGTAATTAAATACTTTACCAGTGACTGCAGTGATGTTGACTCCACTGCTTCTGATGTTCTCAAACACAGAGAAGAGAGTGAATGTGTATTGAGTTCCAGCAGTGAGAGATGAGACAGTGTGAGTTACTGGTCCATCTCCATCTGGTGCAGTGATGTTTATCTCTGTACCATTAAATTGGAAAATGAAGCTGACATTGTTGTTCACTTTATTCCACTGCAGAGTGATGCTGGTCTCATCTTGTCCTGTTGATCTAAAGTTTCCTGCATTTAGAGGAGCTGAAACAGAAAGAGGAGGAAGCTTTGTTAGGAAAAGGCTGTTGGTAAAAAGTGTAAATGTTTCATATTGTTGTGGATCATGGGCCATTTTGCATCCCTAAATGTATGCTGTATCCAACAAAACTAATAGCTAAATAAATTATTTGCACTTGTAAATATATTCTTTTCCTCATCATTATATGATAAAATCCATCCATAATCTACATATTTGTCGGCAGACTTGACATTAACAATGAATAAAAAAATCACATTGTGACAATTGACCTATACCGAATACAGATATTTAGTTTAATACTGGTGCACTGAGAGTCAGATGACAATATGAGATGAAGTGCATACAAATGTAATTAAATACTTTACCAGTGACTGCAGTGACGTTGACTCCACTGCTTCTGATGTTCTCAAACACAGAGAAGAGAGTGAATGTGTATTGAGTTCCAGCAGTGAGAGATGAGACAGTGTGGGTTACTGGTCCATCTCCATCTGGTGCAGGGATGTTTATCTCTGTACCATTAAATTGGAAAATGAAGCTGACATTGTTGTTCACTTTATTCCACTGCAGAGTGATGCTGGTCTCATCTTGTCCTGTTGATCTAAAGTTTCCTGCATTCAGAGGAGCTGAGACGAAAACATTACAAGAAAGAAAGCTTATTAAGGAAACAATGTTGGAAAGAAGTGCACATGTCCCATATTGCTGTTGATGATGGGCCATTTTGCATCCCTAAATGTATTCTGCATCCAACAAAACCAATAGCTAAACAAATTATTGGCACCAGAAACAATTATCTTTTCCTCATCATTATATCATACGATCCATCCATAATCCATATATTTTACTGCAGATTTGATATAAACAATGAATGAAAAAGCACATTGTCACAATTGACCTGTATCAAATAGAGATATTTTAGTTTATTAGTGCTGCTCTGATAGACAGATAACGAGTTGAGATGAAGTGCATAGAAATGTAATTAAATATTTTACCAGTGACTGCAGTGACGTTGACTCCACTGCTTCTGATGTTCTCATACAAAGAGAAGAGAGTGAATGTGTATTGAGTTCCAGCAGTGAGAGATGAGACAGTGTGAGTTACTGGTCCATTTCCATCTGGTGCAGTGATGTTTATCTCTGAACCATTAAATTGGAAAATGAAGGTGACATTGTTGTTCACTTTACTCCACTGCAGAGTGATGCTGGTCTCATCTTGTCCTGTTGATCTAAAGTTCCCTGCATTTAGAGGAGCTGAAACAGAAAAATGAAGAAGCTTTGTTAGGAAAAGGCTGTTGGTAAAAAGTGTAAATGTTTTATATTGTTGTTGATCATGGGCCATTTTGCATCCCTAAATGTATGCTGTATCCAACAAAACTAATAGCTAAATAAATTATTTGCACTTGTAACAATAATCTTTTCCTCATCATTATATAAGATCCATCCATAATCTACATATTTGACAGCAGACTTGAGATTAACAATGAATAAAAAAATCACATTGTCACAATTGACCTATACCGAATACAGAAAATTTTGTTTAATACTGGTACACTGAGAGTCAGATGACAACATGAGATGAAGTGCATACAAATGTAAATAAGTATTTTACCAGTGACTGCAGTGATGTTGACTCCACTGCTTCTGATGTTCTCAAACACAGAGAAGAGAGTGAATGTGTATTGAGTCCCAGCAGTGAGAGATGAGACAGTGTGAGTTACTGGTCCATCTCCATCTGGTGCAGGGATGACGATCTCTGTACCATTAAATCGGAAAATGAAGCTGACATTGTTGTTCACTTTATTCCACTGCAGAGTGATGCTGGTCTCATCTTGTCCTGTTGATCTAAAGTTTCCTGCATTCAGAGGAGCTGAGACAAAAAATTACAAGAAAGAAAGCTTATCAAGAAAACAATGTTGGAAAGAAGTGCACATGTCCCATATTGCTGTTGATGATGGGCCATTTTGCATCCCTAAATGTATTCTGCATCCAACAAAACCAATAGCTAAACAAATTATTGGCACCAGAAACAATTATCTTTTCCTCATCATTATATCATAAAATCCATCCATAATCCATATATTTTACAGCAGATTTGATATAAACAATGAATTAAAAATCACATTGTCACAATTGAACTGTATCAAATAGAGATATTTTAGTTTAATACTGGTGCTCTGAGAGACAGATAACAATGTTGGAAAGAAGTGCACATGTCCCATATTGCTGTTGATGATGGGCCATTTTGACAGCAGACTTGAGATTAACAATGAATAAAAAAATCACATTGTGACAATTGACCTATACCGAATACAGATACTTTAGTTTAATACTGGTGCACTGAGGGTCAGATGACAACATGAGATGAAGTGCATAGAAATGTAATTAAATATTTTACCAGTGACTGCACTGATGTTGATTCCACTGCTTCTGATGTTCTCAAACACAGAGAAGAGAGTGAATGTGTATTGAGTTCCAGCAGTGAGAGATGAGACAGTGTGAGTTACTGGTCCATCTCCATCTGGTGCAGTGATGTTTATCTCTGTACCATTAAATTGGAAAATGAAGCTGACATTGTTGTTCACTTTATTCCACTGCAGAGTGATGCTCGTCTCATCTTGTCCTGTTGATCTAAAGTTTCCTGCATTCAGAGGAGCTGAGACAAGAAAATTACAAGAAAGAAAGCTTATTAAGGAAACAATGTTGGAAAGAAGTGCACATGTCCCATATTGCTGTTGATGATGGGCCATTTTGCATCCCTAAATGTATTCTGCATCCAACAAAACCAATAGCTAAACAAATTATTGGCACCAGAAACAATTATCTTTTCCTCATCATTATATCATAAAATCCATCCATAATCCATATATTTTACTGCAGATTTGATATAAACAATGAATGAAAAATCGCATTGTCACAATTGAACTGTATCAAATAGAGATATTTAGTTTAATACTGGTGCTCTGAGAGACAGATAACGACTTGAGATGAAGTGCATACAAATGTAATTAAATATTTTACCAGTGACTGCACTGATGTTGATTCCACTGCTTCTGATGTTCTCAAACACAGAGAAGAGAGTGAATGTGTATTGAGTTCCAGCAGTGAGAGATGAGACAGTGTGAGTTACTGGTCCATCTCCATCTGGTGCAGCAATGTTTATCTCTGTACCATTAAATCGGAAAATGAAGCTGACATTGTTGTTCACTTTATTCCACTGCAGAGTGATGCTGGTCTCATCTTGTCCTGTTGATCTAAAGTTCCCTGCATTTAAAGGAGCTGAAACAGAAAAATGAAGAAGCTTTGTTAGGAAAAGGCTATTGGTAAAAAGTGTAAATGTTTCATATTGTTGTTGATCATAGGCCATTTTGCATCCCGAAATGTATGCTGTATCCAACAAAACTAATAGCTAAATAAATTATTTGCACTTGTAACAATAATCTTTTCCTCATCATTATATCATAAAATCCATCCATAATCCACATATTTGACAGCAGATTTGAGAATAACAATGAATAAAAAAATCACATTGTGACAATTGACCTGTATCAAATAGAGATATTTTAGTTTATTAGTGGTGCTCTGAGAGACAGATAACGACTTGAGATGAAGTGCATACAAATGTAATTAAATATTTTACCAGTGACTGCACTGATGTTGATTCCATTGCTTCTGATGTTCTCAAACACAGAGAAGAGAGTGAATGTGTATTGAGTTCCAGCAGTGAGAGATGAGACAGTGTGAGTTACTGTTCCTTCTCCATCTGGTGCAGGGATGTTTATCTCTGTACCATTAAATTGGAAAATGAAGCTGACATTGTTGTTCACTTTATTCCACTGCAGAGTGATGCTGGTCTCATCTTGTCCTGTTGATCTAAAGTTCCCTGCATTTAGAGGAGCTGAAACAGAAAAATGAGGAAGCTTTGTTAGGAAAAGGCTGTTGGTAAAAAGTGTAAATGTTTCATATTGTTGTTGATCATGGGCCATTTTGCATCCCTAAATGTATGCTGTATCCAACAAAACTAATAGCTAAATAAATAATTTGCACTTGTAACAATATTCTTTTCCTCATCATTATATGATAAGATCCATCCATAATCTACATATTTGTCGGCAGACTTGAGATTAACAATGAATAAAAAAATCACATTGTGACAATTGACCTATACCGAATACAGATACTTTAGTTTAATACTGGTGCACTGAGAGTCAGATGACAACATGAGATGAAGTGCATACAAATGTAAATAAGTATTTTACCAGTGACTGCAGTGATGTTGACTCCACTGCTTCTGATGTTCTCAAACACAGAGAAGAGAGTGAATGTGTATTGAGTCCCAGCAGTGAGAGATGAGACAGTGTGAGTTACTGGTCCATCTCCATCTGGTGCAGTGATGACGATCTCTGTACCATTAAATCTGAAAATGAAGCTGACATTGTTGTTCACTTTACTCCACTGCAGAGTGATGCTGGTCTCATCTTGTCCTGTTGATCTAAAGTTCCCTGCATTTAGAGGAGCTGAAACAGAAAAATGAGGAAGCTTTGTTAGGAAAAGGCTGTTGGTAAAAAGTGTAAATGTTTCATATTGTTGTTGATCATGGGCCATTTTGCATCCCTAAATGTATGCTGTATCCAACAAAACTAATAGCTAAATAAATAATTTGCACTTGTAACAATATTCTTTTCCTCATCATTATATGATAAGATCCATCCATAATCTACATATTTGTCGGCAGACTTGAGATTAACAATGAATAAAAAAATCACATTGTGACAATTGACCTATACCGAATACAGATACTTTAGTTTAATACTGGTGCACTCAGAGTCAGATGACAACATGAGATGAAGTGCATACAAATGTAAATAAGTATTTTACCAGTGACTGCAGTGATGTTGACTCCACTGCTTCTGATGTTCTCAAACACAGAGAAGAGAGTGAATGTGTATTGAGTCCCAGCAGTGAGAGATGAGACAGTGTGAGTTACTGGTCCATCTCCATCTGGTGCAGGGATGACGATCTCTGTACCATTAAATCTGAAAATGAAGCTGACATTGTTGTTCACTTTACTCCACTGCAGAGTGATGCTGGTCTCATCTTGTCCTGTTGATCTAAAGTTCCCTGCATTTAGAGGAGCTGAAACAGAAAAATGAGGAAGCTTTGTTAGGAAAAGGCTGTTGGTAAAAAGTGTAAATGTTTCATATTGTTGTGGATCATGGGCCATTTTGCATCCCTAAATGTATGCTGTATCCAACAAAACTAATAGCTAAATAAATTATTTGCACTTGTAACAATAATCTTTTCCTCACCATTACATCATAAAATCCACCCATAATCCACATATTTGACAGCAGACTTGAGATTACCAATGAATAAAAAAAATCACATTGTCACAATTGATCTATACCGAATACAGATAATTTAGTTTAATACTGGTGCACTCAGAGTCAGATGACAACATGAGATGAAGTGCATACAAATGTAAATAAGTATTTTACCAGTGACTGCAGTGATGTTGACTCCACTGCTTCTGATGTTCTCAAACACAGAGAAGAGAGTGAATGTGTATTGAGTTCCAGCAGTGAGAGATGAGACAGTGTGAGTTACTGTTCCTTCTCCATCTGGTGCAGTGATGTTTATCTCTGTACCATTAAATTGGAAAATGAAGCTGACATTGTTGTTCACTTTATTCCACTGCAGAGTGATGCTGGTCTCATCTTGTCCTGTTGATCTAAAGTTCCCTGCATTTAGAGGAGCTGAAACAGAAAAATGAGGAAGCTTTGTTAGGAAAAGGCTGTTGGTAAAAAGTGTAAATGTTTCATATTGTTGTGGATCATGGCCATTTTGCATCCCTAAATGTATGCTGTATCCAACAAAACTAATAGCTAAATAAATTATTTGCACTTGTAACAATAATCTTTTCCTCACCATTACATCATAAAATCCATCCATAATCCACATATTTGACAGCAGACTTGAGATTACCAATGAATAAAAAAATCACATTGTCACAATTGATCTATACCGAATACAGATAATTTAGTTTAATACTGGTGCACTCAGAGTCAGATGACAACATGAGATGAAGTGCATACAAATGTAAATAAGTATTTTACCAGTGACTGCAGTGATGTTGACTCCACTGCTTCTGATGTTCTCAAACACAGAGAAGAGAGTGAATGTGTATTGAGTTCCAGCAGTGAGAGATGAGACAGTGTGAGTTACTGGTCCATCTCCATCTGGTGCAGTGATGTTTATCTCTGTACCATTAAATTGGAAAATGAAGCTGACATTGTTGTTCACTTTATTCCACTGCAGAGTGATGCTGGTCTCATCTTGTCCTGTTGATCTAAAGTTCCCTGCATTTAGAGGAGCTGAAAAAGAAAAATGAGGAAGCTGTGTTAGGAAAAGGCTGTTGGTAAAAAGTGTAAATGTTTCATATTGTTGTGGATCATGGCCATTTTGCATCCCTAAATGTATGCTGTATCCAACAAAACTAATAGCTAAATAAATTATTTGCACTTGTAACAATAATCTTTTCCTCACCATTACATCATAAAATCCATCCATAATCCACATATTTGACAGCAGACTTGAGATTACCAATGAATAAAAAAATCACATTGTCACAATTGATCTATACCGAATACAGATAATTTAGTTTAATACTGGTGCACTCAGAGTCAGATGACAACATGAGATGAAGTGCATACAAATGTAAATAAGTATTTTACCAGTGACTGCAGTGATGTTGACTCCACTGCTTCTGATGTTCTCAAACACAGAGAGGAGAGTGAATGTGTATTGAGTTCCAGCAGTGAGAGATGAGACAGTGTGAGTTACTGTTCCTTCTCCATCTGGTGCAGGGATGTTTATCTCTGTACCATTAAATTGGAAAATGAAGCTGACATTGTTGTTCACTTTATTCCACTGCAGAGTGATGCTGGTCTCATCTTGTCCTGTTGATCTAAAGTTCCCTGCATTTAGAGGAGCTGAAACAGAAAAATGAGGAAGCTTTGTTAGGAAAAGGCTGTTGGTAAAAAGTGTAAATGTTTCATATTGTTGTTGATCATGGGCCATTTTGCATCCCTAAATGTATGCTGTATCCAACAAAACTAATAGCTAAATAAATAATTTGCACTTGTAACAATATTCTTTTCCTCATCATTATATGATAAGATCCATCCATAATCTACATATTTGTCGGCAGACTTGAGATTAACAATGAATAAAAAAATCACATTGTGACAATTGACCTATACCGAATACAGATACTTTAGTTTAATACTGGTGCACTCAGAGTCAGATGACAACATGAGTTGAAGTGCATACAAATGTAAATAAGTATTTTACCAGTGACTGCAGTGATGTTGACTCCACTGCTTCTGATGTTCTCAAACACAGAGAAGAGAGTGAATGTGTATTGAGTCCCAGCAGTGAGAGATGAGACAGTGTGAGTTACTGGTCCATCTCCATCTGGTGCAGGGATGACGATCTCTGTACCATTAAATCTGAAAATGAAGCTGACATTGTTGTTCACTTTACTCCACTGCAGAGTGATGCTGGTCTCATCTTGTCCTGTTGATCTAAAGTTCCCTGCATTTAGAGGAGCTGAAACAGAAAAATGAGGAAGCTTTGTTAGGAAAAGGCTGTTGGTAAAAAGTGTAAATGTTTCATATTGTTGTGGATCATGGGCCATTTTGCATCCCTAAATGTATGCTGTATCCAACAAAACTAATAGCTAAATAAATAATTTGCACTTGTAACAATATTCTTTTCCTCATCATTATATGATAAGATCCATCCATAATCTACATATTTGTCGGCAGACTTGAGATTAACAATGAATAAAAAAAATCACATTGTCACAATTGATCTATACCGAATACAGATAATTTAGTTTAATACTGGTGCACTCAGAGTCAGATGACAACATGAGATGAAGTGCATACAAATGTAAATAAGTATTTTACCAGTGACTGCAGTGATGTTGACTCCACTGCTTCTGATGTTCTCAAACACAGAGAAGAGAGTGAATGTGTATTGAGTTCCAGCAGTGAGAGATGAGACAGTGTGAGTTACTGTTCCTTCTCCATCTGGTGCAGTGATGTTTATCTCTGTACCATTAAATTGGAAAATGAAGCTGACATTGTTGTTCACTTTATTCCACTGCAGAGTGATGCTGGTCTCATCTTGTCCTGTTGATCTAAAGTTCCCTGCATTTAGAGGAGCTGAAACAGAAAAATGAGGAAGCTTTGTTAGGAAAAGGCTGTTGGTAAAAAGTGTAAATGTTTCATATTGTTGTGGATCATGGCCATTTTGCATCCCTAAATGTATGCTGTATCCAACAAAACTAATAGCTAAATAAATTATTTGCACTTGTAACAATAATCTTTTCCTCACCATTACATCATAAAATCCATCCATAATCCACATATTTGACAGCAGACTTGAGATTACCAATGAATAAAAAAATCACATTGTCACAATTGATCTATACCGAATACAGATAATTTAGTTTAATACTGGTGCACTCAGAGTCAGATGACAACATGAGATGAAGTGCATACAAATGTAAATAAGTATTTTACCAGTGACTGCAGTGATGTTGACTCCACTGCTTCTGATGTTCTCAAACACAGAGAAGAGAGTGAATGTGTATTGAGTTCCAGCAGTGAGAGATGAGACAGTGTGAGTTACTGGTCCATCTCCATCTGGTGCAGTGATGTTTATCTCTGTACCATTAAATTGGAAAATGAAGCTGACATTGTTGTTCACTTTATTCCACTGCAGAGTGATGCTGGTCTCATCTTGTCCTGTTGATCTAAAGTTCCCTGCATTTAGAGGAGCTGAAAAAGAAAAATGAGGAAGCTGTGTTAGGAAAAGGCTGTTGGTAAAAAGTGTAAATGTTTCATATTGTTGTGGATCATGGCCATTTTGCATCCCTAAATGTATGCTGTATCCAACAAAACTAATAGCTAAATAAATTATTTGCACTTGTAACAATAATCTTTTCCTCACCATTACATCATAAAATCCATCCATAATCCACATATTTGACAGCAGACTTGAGATTACCAATGAATAAAAAAATCACATTGTCACAATTGATCTATACCGAATACAGATAATTTAGTTTAATACTGGTGCACTCAGAGTCAGATGACAACATGAGATGAAGTGCATACAAATGTAAATAAGTATTTTACCAGTGACTGCAGTGATGTTGACTCCACTGCTTCTGATGTTCTCAAACACAGAGAGGAGAGTGAATGTGTATTGAGTTCCAGCAGTGAGAGATGAGACAGTGTGAGTTACTGTTCCTTCTCCATCTGGTGCAGGGATGTTTATCTCTGTACCATTAAATTGGAAAATGAAGCTGACATTGTTGTTCACTTTATTCCACTGCAGAGTGATGCTGGTCTCATCTTGTCCTGTTGATCTAAAGTTCCCTGCATTTAGAGGAGCTGAAACAGAAAAATGAGGAAGCTTTGTTAGGAAAAGGCTGTTGGTAAAAAGTGTAAATGTTTCATATTGTTGTTGATCATGGGCCATTTTGCATCCCTAAATGTATGCTGTATCCAACAAAACTAATAGCTAAATAAATAATTTGCACTTGTAACAATATTCTTTTCCTCATCATTATATGATAAGATCCATCCATAATCTACATATTTGTCGGCAGACTTGAGATTAACAATGAATAAAAAAATCACATTGTGACAATTGACCTATACCGAATACAGATACTTTAGTTTAATACTGGTGCACTGAGAGTCAGATGACAACATGAGATGAAGTGCATACAAATGTAAATAAGTATTTTACCAGTGACTGCAGTGATGTTGACTCCACTGCTTCTGATGTTCTCAAACACAGAGAAGAGAGTGAATGTGTATTGAGTCCCAGCAGTGAGAGATGAGACAGTGTGAGTTACTGGTCCATCTCCATCTGGTGCAGGGATGACGATCTCTGTACCATTAAATCTGAAAATGAAGCTGACATTGTTGTTCACTTTACTCCACTGCAGAGTGATGCTGGTCTCATCTTGTCCTGTTGATCTAAAGTTCCCTGCATTTAGAGGAGCTGAAACAGAAAAATGAGGAAGCTTTGTTAGGAAAAGGCTGTTGGTAAAAAGTGTAAATGTTTCATATTGTTGTGGATCATGGGCCATTTTGCATCCCTAAATGTATGCTGTATCCAACAAAACTAATAGCTAAATAAATTATTTGCACTTGTAACAATAATCTTTTCCTCACCATTACATCATAAAATCCACCCATAATCCACATATTTGACAGCAGACTTGAGATTACCAATGAATAAAAAAAATCACATTGTCACAATTGATCTATACCGAATACAGATAATTTAGTTTAATACTGGTGCACTCAGAGTCAGATGACAACATGAGATGAAGTGCATACAAATGTAAATAAGTATTTTACCAGTGACTGCAGTGATGTTGACTCCACTGCTTCTGATGTTCTCAAACACAGAGAAGAGAGTGAATGTGTATTGAGTTCCAGCAGTGAGAGATGAGACAGTGTGAGTTACTGTTCCTTCTCCATCTGGTGCAGTGATGTTTATCTCTGTACCATTAAATTGGAAAATGAAGCTGACATTGTTGTTCACTTTATTCCACTGCAGAGTGATGCTGGTCTCATCTTGTCCTGTTGATCTAAAGTTCCCTGCATTTAGAGGAGCTGAAACAGAAAAATGAGGAAGCTTTGTTAGGAAAAGGCTGTTGGTAAAAAGTGTAAATGTTTCATATTGTTGTGGATCATGGCCATTTTGCATCCCTAAATGTATGCTGTATCCAACAAAACTAATAGCTAAATAAATTATTTGCACTTGTAACAATAATCTTTTCCTCACCATTACATCATAAAATCCATCCATAATCCACATATTTGACAGCAGACTTGAGATTACCAATGAATAAAAAAATCACATTGTCACAATTGATCTATACCGAATACAGATAATTTAGTTTAATACTGGTGCACTCAGAGTCAGATGACAACATGAGATGAAGTGCATACAAATGTAAATAAGTATTTTACCAGTGACTGCAGTGATGTTGACTCCACTGCTTCTGATGTTCTCAAACACAGAGAAGAGAGTGAATGTGTATTGAGTTCCAGCAGTGAGAGATGAGACAGTGTGAGTTACTGGTCCATCTCCATCTGGTGCAGTGATGTTTATCTCTGTACCATTAAATTGGAAAATGAAGCTGACATTGTTGTTCACTTTATTCCACTGCAGAGTGATGCTGGTCTCATCTTGTCCTGTTGATCTAAAGTTCCCTGCATTTAGAGGAGCTGAAAAAGAAAAATGAGGAAGCTGTGTTAGGAAAAGGCTGTTGGTAAAAAGTGTAAATGTTTCATATTGTTGTGGATCATGGCCATTTTGCATCCCTAAATGTATGCTGTATCCAACAAAACTAATAGCTAAATAAATTATTTGCACTTGTAACAATAATCTTTTCCTCACCATTACATCATAAAATCCATCCATAATCCACATATTTGACAGCAGACTTGAGATTACCAATGAATAAAAAAATCACATTGTCACAATTGATCTATACCGAATACAGATAATTTAGTTTAATACTGGTGCACTCAGAGTCAGATGACAACATGAGATGAAGTGCATACAAATGTAAATAAGTATTTTACCAGTGACTGCAGTGATGTTGACTCCACTGCTTCTGATGTTCTCAAACACAGAGAGGAGAGTGAATGTGTATTGAGTTCCAGCAGTGAGAGATGAGACAGTGTGAGTTACTGTTCCTTCTCCATCTGGTGCAGGGATGTTTATCTCTGTACCATTAAATTGGAAAATGAAGCTGACATTGTTGTTCACTTTATTCCACTGCAGAGTGATGCTGGTCTCATCCTGTCCTGTTGATCTAAAGTTCCCTGCATTTAGAGGAGCTGAAACAGAAAAATGAGGAAGCTTTGTTAGGAAAAGGCTGTTGGTAAAAAGTGTAAATGTTTCATATTGTTGTTGATCATGGGCCATTTTGCATCCCTAAATGTATGCTGTATCCAACAAAACTAATAGCTAAATAAATAATTTGCACTTGTAACAATATTCTTTTCCTCATCATTATATGATAAGATCCATCCATAATCTACATATTTGTCGGCAGACTTGAGATTAACAATGAATAAAAAAATCACATTGTGACAATTGACCTATACCGAATACAGATACTTTAGTTTAATACTGGTGCACTGAGAGTCAGATGACAACATGAGATGAAGTGCATACAAATGTAAATAAGTATTTTACCAGTGACTGCAGTGATGTTGACTCCACTGCTTCTGATGTTCTCAAACACAGAGAAGAGAGTGAATGTGTATTGAGTCCCAGCAGTGAGAGATGAGACAGTGTGAGTTACTGGTCCATCTCCATCTGGTGCAGGGATGACGATCTCTGTACCATTAAATCTGAAAATGAAGCTGACATTGTTGTTCACTTTACTCCACTGCAGAGTGATGCTGGTCTCATCTTGTCCTGTTGATCTAAAGTTCCCTGCATTTAGAGGAGCTGAAACAGAAAAATGAGGAAGCTTTGTTAGGAAAAGGCTGTTGGTAAAAAGTGTAAATGTTTCATATTGTTGTGGATCATGGGCCATTTTGCATCCCTAAATGTATGCTGTATCCACCAAAACTAATAGCTAAATAAATTATTTGCACTTGTAACAATAATCTTTTCCTCACCATTACATCATAAAATCCACCCATAATCCACATATTTGACAGCAGACTTGAGATTACCAATGAATAAAAAAATCACATTGTCACAATTGATCTATACCGAATACAGATAATTTAGTTTAATACTGGTGCACTCAGAGTCAGATGACAACATGAGATGAAGTGCATACAAATGTAAATAAGTATTTTACCAGTGACTGCAGTGATGTTGACTCCACTGCTTCTGATGTTCTCAAACACAGAGAAGAGAGTGAATGTGTATTGAGTCCCAGCAGTGAGAGATGAGACAGTGTGAGTTACTGGTCCATCTCCATCTGGTGCAGGGATGACGATCTCTGTACCATTAAATCTGAAAATGAAGCTGACATTGTTGTTCACTTTACTCCACTGCAGAGTGATGCTGGTCTCATCTTGTCCTGTTGATCTAAAGTTCCCTGCATTTAGAGGAGCTGAAACAGAAAAATGAGGAAGCTTTGTTAGGAAAAGGCTGTTGGTAAAAAGTGTAAATGTTTCATATTGTTGTGGATCATGGGCCATTTTGCATCCCTAAATGTATGCTGTATCCAACAAAACTAATAGCTAAATAAATTATTTGCACTTGTAACAATAATCTTTTCCTCACCATTACATCATAAAATCCACCCATAATCCACATATTTGACAGCAGACTTGAGATTACCAATGAATAAAAAAAATCACATTGTCACAATTGATCTATACCGAATACAGATAATTTAGTTTAATACTGGTGCACTCAGAGTCAGATGACAACATGAGATGAAGTGCATACAAATGTAAATAAGTATTTTACCAGTGACTGCAGTGATGTTGACTCCACTGCTTCTGATGTTCTCAAACACAGAGAAGAGAGTGAATGTGTATTGAGTTCCAGCAGTGAGAGATGAGACAGTGTGAGTTACTGTTCCTTCTCCATCTGGTGCAGTGATGTTTATCTCTGTACCATTAAATTGGAAAATGAAGCTGACATTGTTGTTCACTTTATTCCACTGCAGAGTGATGCTGGTCTCATCTTGTCCTGTTGATCTAAAGTTCCCTGCATTTAGAGGAGCTGAAACAGAAAAATGAGGAAGCTTTGTTAGGAAAAGGCTGTTGGTAAAAAGTGTAAATGTTTCATATTGTTGTGGATCATGGCCATTTTGCATCCCTAAATGTATGCTGTATCCAACAAAACTAATAGCTAAATAAATTATTTGCACTTGTAACAATAATCTTTTCCTCACCATTACATCATAAAATCCATCCATAATCCACATATTTGACAGCAGACTTGAGATTACCAATGAATAAAAAAATCACATTGTCACAATTGATCTATACCGAATACAGATAATTTAGTTTAATACTGGTGCACTCAGAGTCAGATGACAACATGAGATGAAGTGCATACAAATGTAAATAAGTATTTTACCAGTGACTGCAGTGATGTTGACTCCACTGCTTCTGATGTTCTCAAACACAGAGAAGAGAGTGAATGTGTATTGAGTTCCAGCAGTGAGAGATGAGACAGTGTGAGTTACTGGTCCATCTCCATCTGGTGCAGTGATGTTTATCTCTGTACCATTAAATTGGAAAATGAAGCTGACATTGTTGTTCACTTTATTCCACTGCAGAGTGATGCTGGTCTCATCTTGTCCTGTTGATCTAAAGTTCCCTGCATTTAGAGGAGCTGAAAAAGAAAAATGAGGAAGCTGTGTTAGGAAAAGGCTGTTGGTAAAAAGTGTAAATGTTTCATATTGTTGTGGATCATGGCCATTTTGCATCCCTAAATGTATGCTGTATCCAACAAAACTAATAGCTAAATAAATTATTTGCACTTGTAACAATAATCTTTTCCTCACCATTACATCATAAAATCCATCCATAATCCACATATTTGACAGCAGACTTGAGATTACCAATGAATAAAAAAATCACATTGTCACAATTGATCTATACCGAATACAGATAATTTAGTTTAATACTGGTGCACTCAGAGTCAGATGACAACATGAGATGAAGTGCATACAAATGTAAATAAGTATTTTACCAGTGACTGCAGTGATGTTGACTCCACTGCTTCTGATGTTCTCAAACACAGAGAAGAGAGTGAATGTGTATTGAGTTCCAGCAGTGAGAGATGAGACAGTGTGAGTTACTGTTCCTTCTCCATCTGGTGCAGGGATGTTTATCTCTGTACCATTAAATTGGAAAATGAAGCTGACATTGTTGTTCACTTTATTCCACTGCAGAGTGATGCTGGTCTCATCCTGTCCTGTTGATCTAAAGTTCCCTGCATTTAGAGGAGCTGAAACAGAAAAATGAGGAAGCTTTGTTAGGAAAAGGCTGTTGGTAAAAAGTGTAAATGTTTCATATTGTTGTTGATCATGGGCCATTTTGCATCCCTAAATGTATGCTGTATCCAACAAAACTAATAGCTAAATAAATAATTTGCACTTGTAACAATATTCTTTTCCTCATCATTATATGATAAGATCCATCCATAATCTACATATTTGTCGGCAGACTTGAGATTAACAATGAATAAAAAAATCACATTGTGACAATTGACCTATACCGAATACAGATACTTTAGTTTAATACTGGTGCACTGAGAGTCAGATGACAACATGAGATGAAGTGCATACAAATGTAAATAAGTATTTTACCAGTGACTGCAGTGATGTTGACTCCACTGCTTCTGATGTTCTCAAACACAGAGAAGAGAGTGAATGTGTATTGAGTCCCAGCAGTGAGAGATGAGACAGTGTGAGTTACTGGTCCATCTCCATCTGGTGCAGGGATGACGATCTCTGTACCATTAAATCTGAAAATGAAGCTGACATTGTTGTTCACTTTACTCCACTGCAGAGTGATGCTGGTCTCATCTTGTCCTGTTGATCTAAAGTTCCCTGCATTTAGAGGAGCTGAAACAGAAAAATGAGGAAGCTTTGTTAGGAAAAGGCTGTTGGTAAAAAGTGTAAATGTTTCATATTGTTGTGGATCATGGGCCATTTTGCATCCCTAAATGTATGCTGTATCCACCAAAACTAATAGCTAAATAAATTATTTGCACTTGTAACAATAATCTTTTCCTCACCATTACATCATAAAATCCACCCATAATCCACATATTTGACAGCAGACTTGAGATTACCAATGAATAAAAAAATCACATTGTCACAATTGATCTATACCGAATACAGATAATTTAGTTTAATACTGGTGCACTCAGAGTCAGATGACAACATGAGATGAAGTGCATACAAATGTAAATAAGTATTTTACCAGTGACTGCAGTGATGTTGACTCCACTGCTTCTGATGTTCTCAAACACAGAGAAGAGAGTGAATGTGTATTGAGTCCCAGCAGTGAGAGATGAGACAGTGTGAGTTACTGGTCCATCTCCATCTGGTGCAGGGATGACGATCTCTGTACCATTAAATCTGAAAATGAAGCTGACATTGTTGTTCACTTTACTCCACTGCAGAGTGATGCTGGTCTCATCTTGTCCTGTTGATCTAAAGTTCCCTGCATTTAGAGGAGCTGAAACAGAAAAATGAGGAAGCTTTGTTAGGAAAAGGCTGTTGGTAAAAAGTGTAAATGTTTCATATTGTTGTGGATCATGGGCCATTTTGCATCCCTAAATGTATGCTGTATCCAACAAAACTAATAGCTAAATAAATTATTTGCACTTGTAACAATATTCTTTTCCTCATCATTATATGATAAGATCCATCCATAATCTACATATTTGTCGGCAGACTTGAGATTAACAATGAATAAAAAAATCACATTGTGACAATTGACCTATACCGAATACAGATACTTTAGTTTAATACTGGTGCACTGAGAGTCAGATGACAACATGAGATGAAGTGCATACAAATGTAAATAAGTATTTTACCAGTGACTGCAGTGATGTTGACTCCACTGCTTCTGATGTTCTCAAACACAGAGAAGAGAGTGAATGTGTATTGAGTCCCAGCAGTGAGAGATGAGACAGTGTGAGTTACTGGTCCATCTCCATCTGGTGCAGGGATGACGATCTCTGTACCATTAAATCTGAAAATGAAGCTGACATTGTTGTTCACTTTACTCCACTGCAGAGTGATGCTGGTCTCATCTTGTCCTGTTGATCTAAAGTTCCCTGCATTTAGAGGAGCTGAAACAGAAAAATGAGGAAGCTTTGTTAGGAAAAGGCTGTTGGTAAAAAGTGTAAATGTTTCATATTGTTGTGGATCATGGGCCATTTTGCATCCCTAAATGTATGCTGTATCCACCAAAACTAATAGCTAAATAAATTATTTGCACTTGTAACAATAATCTTTTCCTCACCATTACATCATAAAATCCACCCATAATCCACATATTTGACAGCAGACTTGAGATTACCAATGAATAAAAAAATCACATTGTCACAATTGATCTATACCGAATACAGATAATTTAGTTTAATACTGGTGGACTCAGAGTCAGATGACAACATGAGATGAAGTGCATACAAATGTAAATAAGTATTTTACCAGTGACTGCAGTGATGTTGACTCCACTGCTTCTGATGTTCTCAAACACAGAGAAGAGAGTGAATGTGTATTGAGTCCCAGCAGTGAGAGATGAGACAGTGTGAGTTACTGGTCCATCTCCATCTGGTGCAGGGATGACGATCTCTGTACCATTAAATCTGAAAATGAAGCTGACATTGTTGTTCACTTTACTCCACTGCAGAGTGATGCTGGTCTCATCTTGTCCTGTTGATCTAAAGTTCCCTGCATTTAGAGGAGCTGAAACAGAAAAATGAGGAAGCTTTGTTAGGAAAAGGCTGTTGGTAAAAAGTGTAAATGTTTCATATTGTTGTGGATCATGGGCCATTTTGCATCCCTAAATGTATGCTGTATCCAACAAAACTAATAGCTAAATAAATTATTTGCACTTGTAACAATAATCTTTTCCTCACCATTACATCATAAAATCCACCCATAATCCACATATTTGACAGCAGACTTGAGATTACCAATGAATAAAAAAATCACATTGTCACAATTGATCTATACCGAATACAGATAATTTAGTTTAATACTGGTGCACTCAGAGTCAGATGACAACATGAGATGAAGTGCATACAAATGTAAATAAGTATTTTACCAGTGACTGCAGTGATGTTGACTCCACTGCTTCTGATGTTCTCAAACACAGAGAAGAGAGTGAATGTGTATTGAGTTCCAGCAGTGAGAGATGAGACAGTGTGAGTTACTGTTCCTTCTCCATCTGGTGCAGTGATGTTTATCTCTGTACCATTAAATTGGAAAATGAAGCTGACATTGTTGTTCACTTTATTCCACTGCAGAGTGATGCTGGTCTCATCTTGTCCTGTTGATCTAAAGTTCCCTGCATTTAGAGGAGCTGAAACAGAAAAATGAGGAAGCTTTGTTAGGAAAAGGCTGTTGGTAAAAAGTGTAAATGTTTCATATTGTTGTTGATCATGGGCCATTTTGCATCCCTAAATGTATGCTGTATCCAACAAAACTAATAGCTAAATAAATAATTTGCACTTGTAACAATATTCTTTTCCTCATCATTATATGATAAGATCCATCCATAATCTACATATTTGTCGGCAGACTTGAGATTAACAATGAATAAAAAAATCACATTGTGACAATTGACCTATACCGAATACAGATACTTTAGTCTAATACTGGTGCACTGAGAGTCAGATGACAACATGAGATGAAGTGCATACAAATGTAAATAAGTATTTTACCAGTGACTGCAGTGATGTTGACTCCACTGCTTCTGATGTTCTCAAACACAGAGAAGAGAGTGAATGTGTATTGAGTCCCAGCAGTGAGAGATGAGACAGTGTGAGTTACTGGTCCATCTCCATCTGGTGCAGGGATGACGATCTCTGTACCATTAAATCTGAAAATGAAGCTGACATTGTTGTTCACTTTACTCCACTGCAGAGTGATGCTGGTCTCATCTTGTCCTGTTGATCTAAAGTTCCCTGCATTTAGAGGAGCTGAAACAGAAAAATGAGGAAGCTTTGTTAGGAAAAGGCTGTTGGTAAAAAGTGTAAATGTTTCATATTGTTGTGGATCATGGGCCATTTTGCATCCCTAAATGTATGCTGTATCCAACAAAACTAATAGCTAAATAAATTATTTGCACTTGTAACAATAATCTTTTCCTCACCATTACATCATAAAATCCACCCATAATCCACATATTTGACAGCAGACTTGAGATTACCAATGAATAAAAAAATCACATTGTCACAATTGATCTATACCGAATACAGATAATTTAGTTTAATACTGGTGCACTCAGAGTCAGATGACAACATGAGATGAAGTGCATACAAATGTAAATAAGTATTTTACCAGTGACTGCAGTGATGTTGACTCCACTGCTTCTGATGTTCTCAAACACAGAGAAGAGAGTGAATGTGTATTGAGTTCCAGCAGTGAGAGATGAGACAGTGTGAGTTACTGTTCCTTCTCCATCTGGTGCAGTGATGTTTATCTCTGTACCATTAAATTGGAAAATGAAGCTGACATTGTTGTTCACTTTATTCCACTGCAGAGTGATGCTGGTCTCATCTTGTCCTGTTGATCTAAAGTTCCCTGCATTTAGAGGAGCTGAAAAAGAAAAATGAGGAAGCTGTGTTAGGAAAAGGCTGTTGGTAAAAAGTGTAAATGTTTCATATTGTTGTGGATCATGGCCATTTTGCATCCCTAAATGTATGCTGTATCCAACAAAACTAATAGCTAAATAAATTATTTGCACTTGTAACAATAATCTTTTCCTCACCATTACATCATAAAATCCATCCATAATCCACATATTTGACAGCAGACTTGAGATTACCAATGAATAAAAAAATCACATTGTCACAATTGATCTATACCGAATACAGATAATTTAGTTTAATACTGGTGCACTCAGAGTCAGATGACAACATGAGATGAAGTGCATACAAATGTAAATAAGTATTTTACCAGTGACTGCAGTGATGTTGACTCCACTGCTTCTGATGTTCTCAAACACAGAGAGGAGAGTGAATGTGTATTGAGTTCCAGCAGTGAGAGATGAGACAGTGTGAGTTACTGTTCCTTCTCCATCTGGTGCAGGGATGTTTATCTCTGTACCATTAAATTGGAAAATGAAGCTGACATTGTTGTTCACTTTATTCCACTGCAGAGTGATGCTGGTCTCATCTTGTCCTGTTGATCTAAAGTTCCCTGCATTTAGAGGAGCTGAAACAGAAAAATGAGGAAGCTTTGTTAGGAAAAGGCTGTTGGTAAAAAGTGTAAATGTTTCATATTGTTGTGGATCATGGCCATTTTGCATCCCTAAATGTATGCTGTATCCAACAAAACTAATAGCTAAATAAATTATTTGCACTTGTAACAATAATCTTTTCCTCACCATTACATCATAAAATCCATCCATAATCCACATATTTGACAGCAGACTTGAGATTACCAATGAATAAAAAAATCACATTGTCACAATTGATCTATACCGAATACAGATAATTTAGTTTAATACTGGTGCACTCAGAGTCAGATGACAACATGAGATGAAGTGCATACAAATGTAAATAAGTATTTTACCAGTGACTGCAGTGATGTTGACTCCACTGCTTCTGATGTTCTCAAACACAGAGAAGAGAGTGAATGTGTATTGAGTTCCAGCAGTGAGAGATGAGACAGTGTGAGTTACTGTTCCTTCTCCATCTGGTGCAGGGATGTTTATCTCTGTACCATTAAATTGGAAAATGAAGCTGACATTGTTGTTCACTTTATTTCACTGCAGAGTGATGCTGGTCTCATCTTGTCCTGTTGATCTAAAGTTCCCTGCATTTAGAGGAGCTGAAACAGAAAAACGAGGAAGCTTTGTTAGGAAAAGGCTGTTGGTAAAAAGTGTAAATGTTTCATATTGTTGTTGATCATGGGCCATTTTGCATCCCTAAATGTATGCTGTATCCAACAAAACTAATAGCTAAATAAATAATTTGCACTTGTAACAATATTCTTTTCCTCATCATTATATGATAAGATCCATCCATAATCTACATATTTGTCGGCAGACTTGAGATTAACAATGAATAAAAAAATCACATTGTGACAATTGACCTATACCGAATACAGATACTTTAGTTTAATACTGGTGCACTGAGAGTCAGATGACAACATGAGATGAAGTGCATACAAATGTAAATAAGTATTTTACCAGTGACTGCAGTGATGTTGACTCCACTGCTTCTGATGTTCTCAAACACAGAGAAGAGAGTGAATGTGTATTGAGTCCCAGCAGTGAGAGATGAGACAGTGTGAGTTACTGGTCCTTCTCCATCTGGTGCAGGGATGACGATCTCTGTACCATTAAATCGGAAAATGAAGCTGACGTTGTTCACTTTACTCCACTGCAGAGTGATGCTGGTCTCATCTTGTCCTGTTGATCTAAAGTTCCCTGCATTTAGAGGAGCTGAAACAGAAAAATAAGGAAGCTTTGTTAGGAAAAGGCTGTTGGTAAAAAGTGTAAATGTTTCATATTGTTGTGGATCATGGCCATTTTGCATCCCTGAATGTATGTTGTATCCAACAAAACTAATAGCTAAATAAATTATTTGCACTTGTAACAATAATCTTTTCCTCACCATTACATCATAAAATCCATCCATAATCTACATATTTGACAGCAGACTTGAGATTACCAATGAATAAAAAAATCACATTGTCACAATTGATCTATACCGAATACAGATAATTTAGTTTAATACTGGTGCACTCAGAGTCAGATGACAACATGAGATGAAGTGCATACAAATGTAAATAAGTATTTTACCAGTGACTGCAGTGATGTTGACTCCACTGCTTCTGATGTTCTCAAACACAGAGAAGAGAGTGAATGTGTATTGAGTTCCAGCAGTGAGAGATGAGACAGTGTGAGTTACTGTTCCTTCTCCATCTGGTGCAGGGATGTTTATCTCTGTACCATTAAATTGGAAAATGAAGCTGACATTGTTGTTCACTTTATTCCACTGCAGAGTGATGCTGGTCTCATCTTGTCCTGTTGATCTAAAGTTCCCTGCATTTAGAGGAGCTGAAACAGAAAAATGAGGAAGCTTTGTTAGGAAAAGGCTGTTGGTAAAAAGTGTAAATGTTTCATATTGTTGTTGATCATGGGCCATTTTGCATCCCTAAATGTATGCTGTATCCAACAAAACTAATAGCTAAATAAATAATTTGCACTTGTAACAATATTCTTTTCCTCATCATTATATGATAAGATCCATCCATAATCTACATATTTGTCGGCAGACTTGAGATTAACAATGAATAAAAAAATCACATTGTGACAATTGACCTATACCGAATACAGATACTTTAGTTTAATACTGGTGCACTGAGAGTCAGATGACAACATGAGATGAAGTGCATACAAATGTAAATAAGTATTTTACCAGTGACTGCAGTGATGTTGACTCCACTGCTTCTGATGTTCTCAAACACAGAGAAGAGAGTGAATGTGTATTGAGTCCCAGCAGTGAGAGATGAGACAGTGTGAGTTACTGGTCCATCTCCATCTGGTGCAGGGATGACGATCTCTGTACCATTAAATCTGAAAATGAAGCTGACATTGTTGTTCACTTTACTCCACTGCAGAGTGATGCTGGTCTCATCTTGTCCTGTTGATCTAAAGTTCCCTGCATTTAGAGGAGCTGAAACAGAAAAATGAGGAAGCTTTGTTAGGAAAAGGCTGTTGGTAAAAAGTGTAAATGTTTCATATTGTTGTGGATCATGGGCCATTTTGCATCCCTAAATGTATGCTGTATCCAACAAAACTAATAGCTAAATAAATTATTTGCACTTGTAACAATAATCTTTTCCTCACCATTACATCATAAAATCCACCCATAATCCACATATTTGACAGCAGACTTGAGATTACCAATGAATAAAAAAATCACATTGTCACAATTGATCTATACCGAATACAGATAATTTAGTTTAATACTGGTGCACTCAGAGTCAGATGACAACATGAGATGAAGTGCATACAAATGTAAATAAGTATTTTACCAGTGACTGCAGTGATGTTGACTCCACTGCTTCTGATGTTCTCAAACACAGAGAAGAGAGTGAATGTGTATTGAGTTCCAGCAGTGAGAGATGAGACAGTGTGAGTTACTGGTCCATCTCCATCTGGTGCACGGATGACGATCTCTGTACCATTGAATCGGAAAATGAAGCTGACGTTGTTCACTTTACTCCACTGCAGAGTGATGCTGGTCTCATCTTGTCCTGTTGATCTAAAGTTCCCTGCATTTAGAGGAGCTGAACCAGAAAAATGAAGAAGCTTTGTTAGGAAAAGGCTGTTGGTAAAAGTGTAAATGTTTCATATTGTTGTGGATCATGGGCCATTTTGCATCCCTAAATGTATGCTGTATCCAACAAAACTAATAGCTAAATAAATTATTTGCACTTGTAACAATAATCTTTTCCTCACCATTACATCATAAAATCCACCCATAATCCACATATTTGACAGCAGACTTGAGATTACTAATGAATAAAAAAATCACATTGTCACAATTGATCTATACCGAATACAGATAATTTAGTTTAATACTGGTGCACTCAGAGTCAGATGACAACATGAGATGAAGTGCATACAAATGTAAATAAGTATTTTACCAGTGACTGCAGTGATGTTGACTCCACTGCTTCTGATGTTCTCAAACACAGAGAAGAGAGTGAATGTGTATTGAGTCCCAGCAGTGAGAGATGAGACAGTGTGAGTTACTGGTCCATCTCCATCTGGTGCAGGGATGACGATCTCTGTACCATTAAATCGGAAAATGAAGCTGACATTGTTGTTCACTTTACTCCACTGCAGAGTGATGCTGGTCTCATCTTGTCCTGTTGATCTAAAGTTCCCTGCATTTAGAGGAGCTGAAACAGAAAAATAAGGAAGCTTTGTTAGGAAAAGGCTGTTGGTAAAAAGTGTAAATGTTTCATATTGTTGTGGATCATGGCCATTTTGCATCCCTGAATGTATGTTGTATCCAACAAAACTAATAGCTAAATAAATTATTTGCACTTGTAACAATAATCTTTTCCTCACCATTACATCATAAAATCCATCCATAATCCACATATTTGACAGCAGACTTGAGATTACCAATGAATAAAAAAATCACATTGTCACAATTGATCTATACCGAATACAGATAATTTAGTTTAATACTGGTGCACTCAGAGTCAGATGACAACATGAGATGAAGTGCATACAAATGTAAATAAGTATTTTACCAGTGACTGCAGTGATGTTGACTCCACTGCTTCTGATGTTCTCAAACACAGAGAAGAGAGTGAATGTGTATTGAGTTCCAGCAGTGAGAGATGAGACAGTGTGAGTTACTGTTCCTTCTCCATCTGGTGCAGTGATGTTTATCTCTGTACCATTAAATTGGAAAATGAAGCTGACATTGTTGTTCACTTTATTCCACTGCAGAGTGATGCTGGTCTCATCTTGTCCTGTTGATCTAAAGTTCCCTGCATTTAGAGGAGCTGAAACAGAAAAATGAGGAAGCTTTGTTAGGAAAAGGCTGTTGGTAAAAAGTGTAAATGTTTCATATTGTTGTTGATCATGGGCCATTTTGCATCCCTAAATGTATGCTGTATCCAACAAAACTAATAGCTAAATAAATAATTTGCACTTGTAACAATATTCTTTTCCTCATCATTATATGATAAGATCCATCCATAATCTACATATTTGTCGGCAGACTTGAGATTAACAATGAATAAAAAAATCACATTGTGACAATTGACCTATACCGAATACAGATACTTTAGTTTAATACTGGTGCACTGAGAGTCAGATGACAACATGAGATGAAGTGCATACAAATGTAAATAAGTATTTTACCAGTGACTGCAGTGATGTTGACTCCACTGCTTCTGATGTTCTCAAACACAGAGAAGAGAGTGAATGTGTATTGAGTTCCAGCAGTGAGAGATGAGACAGTGTGAGTTACTGTTCCTTCTCCATCTGGTGCAGTGATGTTTATCTCTGTACCATTAAATTGGAAAATGAAGCTGACATTGTTGTTCACTTTATTCCACTGCAGAGTGATGCTGGTCTCATCTTGTCCTGTTGATCTAAAGTTCCCTGCATTTAGAGGAGCTGAAACAGAAAAATGAGGAAGCTTTGTTAGGAAAAGGCTGTTGGTAAAAAGTGTAAATGTTTCATATTGTTGTGGATCATGGCCATTTTGCATCCCTAAATGTATGCTGTATCCAACAAAACTAATAGCTAAATAAATTATTTGCACTTGTAACAATAATCTTTTCCTCACCATTACATCATAAAATCCATCCATAATCCACATATTTGACAGCAGACTTGAGATTACCAATGAATAAAAAAATCACATTGTCACAATTGATCTATACCGAATACAGATAATTTAGTTTAATACTGGTGCACTCAGAGTCAGATGACAACATGAGATGAAGTGCATACAAATGTAAATAAGTATTTTACCAGTGACTGCAGTGATGTTGACTCCACTGCTTCTGATGTTCTCAAACACAGAGAAGAGAGTGAATGTGTATTGAGTTCCAGCAGTGAGAGATGAGACAGTGTGAGTTACTGTTCCTTCTCCATCTGGTGCAGGGATGTTTATCTCTGTACCATTAAATTGGAAAATGAAGCTGACATTGTTGTTCACTTTATTCCACTGCAGAGTGATGCTGGTCTCATCTTGTCCTGTTGATCTAAAGTTCCCTGCATTTAGAGGAGCTGAAACAGAAAAATGAGGAAGCTTTGTTAGGAAAAGGCTGTTGGTAAAAAGTGTAAATGTTTCATATTGTTGTTGATCATGGGCCATTTTGCATCCCTAAATGTATGCTGTATCCAACAAAACTAATAGCTAAATAAATAATTTGCACTTGTAACAATATTCTTTTCCTCATCATTATATGATAAGATCCATCCATAATCTACATATTTGTCGGCAGACTTGAGATTAACAATGAATAAAAAAATCACATTGTGACAATTGACCTATACCGAATACAGATACTTTAGTTTAATACTGGTGCACTGAGAGTCAGATGACAACATGAGATGAAGTGCATACAAATGTAAATAAGTATTTTACCAGTGACTGCAGTGATGTTGACTCCACTGCTTCTGATGTTCTCAAACACAGAGAAGAGAGTGAATGTGTATTGAGTCCCAGCAGTGAGAGATGAGACAGTGTGAGTTACTGGTCCATCTCCATCTGGTGCAGGGATGACGATCTCTGTACCATTAAATCTGAAAATGAAGCTGACATTGTTGTTCACTTTACTCCACTGCAGAGTGATGCTGGTCTCATCTTGTCCTGTTGATCTAAAGTTCCCTGCATTTAGAGGAGCTGAAACAGAAAAATGAAGAAGCTTTGTTAGGAAAAGGCTGTTGGTAAAAAGTGTAAATGTTTCATATTGTTGTTGATCATGGGCCATTTTGCATCCCTAAATGTATGCTGTATCCAACAAAACTAATAGCTAAATAAATAATTTGCACTTGTAACAATATTCTTTTCCTCATCATTATATGATAAGATCCATCCATAATCTACATATTTGTCGGCAGACTTGAGATTAACAATGAATAAAAAAATCACATTGTCACAATTGACCTATACCGAATACAGATACTTTAGTTTAATACTGGTGCACTGAGAGTCAGATGACAACATGAGATGAAGTGCATACAAATGTAAATAAGTATTTTACCAGTGACTGCAGTGATGTTGACTCCACTGCTTCTGATGTTCTCAAACACAGAGAAGAGAGTGAATGTGTATTGAGTTCCAGCAGTGAGAGATGAGACAGTGTGAGTTACTGTTCCTTCTCCATCTGGTGCAGGGATGATGATCTCTGTACCATTAAATCTGAAAATGAAGCTGACATTGTTGTTCACTTTACTCCACTGCAGAGTGATGCTGGTCTCATCTTGTCTTATTGATCGGAAGTTTCCTGCATTTGGAAGAGCTGAGACTAATAAAAAAAAAAAGGGGAAAAAAGATATGCACAGGTGATCAAAACCTGATGAATGAAGCAATTGACAGCCTGCAGCAGTCAACAGTTTCCACTTGCAATTTCTCTTATACCTGCATCTCTTCTATAGACAAAATAACAATTATTTTATCAAAACAAATCTTCATAGTTTAACATAATATACCTGGTGAGGAACTTGTAGTCACTGAAGTTGAGGTCAGACCTGAGGTTGGGAGTTGGGATGTCACCAAACCTGAAAGTTTGAGTTTTAAATAGGAAAATTGTTCTAGTTTAAACAAACAGGAAGTCACAAGTAAATCATTTTGTCATTGAATATACATTCTATAAGTGGATGTAATGAAAACTTACAACGTCAAACTTTAGAAAAGGGGATCATCATATCCAGAGTTATGGTTTAACAAAAATATACCTGGTGAGGGACTTGCAGCCACTGAAGTTGAAGGTAGAGCTGAACTTTGGAGTTGGGATGTCTCCAAAACTAAAAGTTTGAGTTTTAAATAACAAAATTGTTGTAAATTGTCATAGTTTAAACACACATTAACAAATGTTTAATGTTAATGTTAAAATACTTGTCTATTGCCTACTGTTGGTAATAGGTAAAAGTCACAAGTAAATCATTTTGTCATTGAATATACATTATTCTCCAAGTACAGCCAGATGATAATGATATTAATTTAAAAAATGTAGTTTTAGGTTAAGCTTCCAGCAATAAGGGGTGACATAAAACTCAATGAACAGATGGCTGTTTTACTAAGAAAGTATTGCTTAGGGGAAAAAAACTATCCATGTAGTCCCACCCAAACCAGGATGCGATCAGATTAAATGCTATTTACACAACTAAACACACTATTATACTATTCATATAACATGGCTCTACATATAAATGCATTTTAAGTACATTTATCTGATTCTGTATCTGTATCTGATTCTGCTTCTTGTTCACTATTTGCAGTCTCAAGTTCTGCTCACCTTCTAGTCAAACATGCATCTCTATTTTTAAGCTCTCTTAAAACATTTCAATTTAAACCAGACCTGTCCACGAATTCAAACCTCACTTCAACCATCATCTTTAAATGTAAAATGGATTTGAAAAGTAGATTTTGATTCTTAGTTTGGAAATTTATAATAATTCATCATAAACCGCCTCATTCCAACAATGTAAATATATGTGAGAGCAGGAATTAAGATTTATTACTTGTTTTGTAACAGATGAATGGAAAACTGAGGGCACAGTTCTCATCTGACCACTGTCCTGAGTCACGAAAAGATGTGGTGACACAATTTTCCTCGCCAGAGTTTGGCTGCCCACTGGCCCAGTGTCTAAACAGAGAGGTGCTCCCATCAGACCACACTTTTTCCCGGTAAAGACCAATCCACACAAAATCTCCACCCGTCAGGTTTGTGATGATGTCATTCTCCGTCTGATTTCTTATACTGTAAGAGAAACAGTAGCATGTGTTTTGTACGACTGTATCAACTGTAAGACAACTTAACATGACAGACACACTGAAAATCCATTGCAACGTCTTATTGTCAGTGAGAATATACAATGCATTCAGATTTTCATTCCACCTCATAGTAAAACTGTTCAAATATTCCTTATTCCACTCATCAATCAACACTTCAAACTCTTTATTGACAAAGAAAAATGAAAGTTATTTTAAATATCCAGCAATGAGTTCATCTACGTGGACAATGTAACAATTTAACTAACAAAATGTAAAATTATTCCTACATTCCTTAAAAAATGAAAAAGGTAAATATATTATGTAGACAAATGACAAAATGAAACTGTAGAGCAGTTATCAATGTAACAATATAACAGACTTTAAGATTCGTGTTCACCTTGCGAACATTGGGTCATGCAACGGAATTTAATTTCATGATATACGCTTTTTTAATTAACAGATGAGATCAAAATGTATCTGGTTGGGTCAACATACTGTACCTGACTAGATCCACATAATTCTCCCTGCAGAATCTCTGAGCTTCAGTCCAATTCTTGGTGGGGTTGACTTTTACAAAGACTGAGGTGTCATTAACTGTACCTGGAAATATATGGATGAAGAGAAGTTACACTGTCCATATTCCAAAAAGTCTATTTTGTCCTATTTCATCACTCGATAAGAAAACCCACCATTGTAGCACACAAAGGGATATTCATTGCTACACTCCGAGTCATCCCATCTGCCAGAGGAAGGTCCATCTAACCTCACACAGTACTGTTGTCCATTCAGATTATTGGGGGTACCAGCAATCCAGTTCCTAAACTCTGTTTCTCCTTCACCATAGAAGCTGCTGTCACTCAGAGACCATCTCCAGCTGTTTACCAAGTCATCATAGAGGCCTATCCAAGCCTTGCCTGTTTAAAAAGATGCCATTATATACAACAGCTTCAATATATAGTGAAAACTGCAAATCAAATACAGGACTGATTTAAACAAACTGTATATTAAACATTTTTATAAAATGTATCTCTTTTGTTTATCAATGAGGGTCTTTATTGTTCTTTTACAGCATACATTATGAAACTTTATAATTTTCTTCATTATTGTCACTTATACTTGCCTGTGTAGTTTGATGAGAGGTTGACAACAAGACTGACTTCAGCTGTGTTTTCTATGGTGGCCAGGTCAGTGTAGGTCTGTCTGCAATAGCTCTGAGCTTCAGTCCAGTTCAGTGTTGTGTTCACAAAGTAGTACTGATGAGATTGGCCAGAGGCAACACTGGCCAGTGCTCCTAAAACAAAACACATTCAGTTTTAAACAAGTAGTGCTGCCTTAAAAAAAACAAAAAAAAAACTCATTGAACTCAGTTTTGCAGGGCAAATTCTTTAGATCAGGGACTTTCTCTCATGCTGCCTGCAGAGGGTGCATGTAAACAGTACCTTGTCTGATGAGCTTATCAGAAGTACAGGCTGCTTATAAGGCAGCATCATGTCTCCTTTACTATTACTACTATTACTTGTAAATGCTATTGTATCTCTACAAGTGAGTTTGTAATAAATCATTGTAACATGGTCTTACTTACCTTTTAACATCTTAATTTTAACGTCTTACCTACTTCTCAACAATTGGATTGAGAGGATGAGGCAGGAACCTTACAAAATCCTGAAATACAACTTATTTCCCCTTTTAAGTCATTTGGGGCTTGTAAAGTCTGGGAGGCATTACAGTGTTCCTTTGGCCAAAGGGGCCTTTAAAAAATCTTTTGTCCCAAAAGACCCACTTGCATTCCAATTCAGTTAGGTAGAACACACGCAACTCAATGACACATATGAATTCCTCTGCTGTACTGTGCTTATTTTACAGTGCTGCATCTTTATGTTTTTTTTTCTTTTTAGGAAGTGTCTCTCATGCTCATGAGGCATCATTTCCACCACACTGGACAGTAAAAAATTATCATATTCTATTCACATAAGACTAAGATTTAAATGTGTCTAACTTAAAAGCATTTTTTGGTACTGAAAATGTCTACCACAAAATCCTGTGCATAGCACTAAGAACAACTGATTGAAACAGTAAAACTATTAGAAGAATCAACAAGAGGCACTTACCTGTAAGCACATAGATGATCCATCCATAATCCATATATTAATCCTTTGAAAATATGCATTTAAAGATATATACAATGTTATCTTTATAATTCTAATATCAGATAACATTCAATTTCTTATTGCATTTCTCTTAAAAAAAAAGATCTTACTTACGATTATCTCTTGTCCTTGTCCTTCTGCTTTAAATAACAAGTCTTCAAATGCCCTTGACTGTCTGTCAGTACGTGTTTCACAAGTGCTCAACTGTTATTCTTAGTAAATGACATTGGCACAGGAAGCAGGAAGTCATAGGTAATTGTCTTACTGTTCTCTTTTTACAGTGTAAATAGGAATGCAAATCAACCACAACCTGTTTAACTGTGTGCCTGTCATTCTTTTTTCTAAAGCAACAGAGCATAGAAAAAAATCTCCACAGTTTCTCATAGGTATTGTTTCATATTTATGTCTACTAACGCTGACTTTTATGCAAAATTGTCATCATTTAATTCCTTCAAATACCAAGTGGAGAGGTTGCAGTATGACTATAACTATATTACACCAAAATTAGACCAAAGCTATATTTTTGATCCACTAATCTTGCTCCCTGTTTAGAACAGATAGAAAACTAAATCTATTTTTCAGCTTTAAACAATGTAGATCTTCTCATATTTTCCACTCATGCTTCATTTAGATCAACTCCTGTTGCTTCATTCTACTAGATAGGTATGTGTGTATGCGCACCTGCAAATTAAAAAAACAAGAAATTTCACCTTGTAAGTTTCCAAGCATACTTCATTCTTCTAATTACTTGCTCAAGGGAAAGTTTCAAGAAGCATGTGGTATTGCTGGGTACAACAGATGAATGTAGTATTGCAGGAAATGTTTTGGATATTTGCTCAGGGAAAACACAGACTACACTATGTGAAGTCAAACATTATATATTTAATGTGAGCATTCAACTTCTGTGGCATGAGCACAAATTGTGTTTCCCAGACTTACATTGTGTTATATGCTAACTTTACACAGAGACTAGCAGAGATACGTCAAAAGGGATTTTGTTACACACTACTGTCTCATCAAATATATCAAAATACATATAAATACTGGAATGAGAAAATGTGTTTAAATAAATTATAGAACAGGCAATAATATTATATAAAGTACAATAGTACTTGGTACAATGCAGCTACTTAGATATCCCTTTTTGTTTTCACTACTTCTATCCACTCTTTATAATAAGGTTAGAAAGAAAGATTGAACTTTGTTATGTTCACAACAATTTCTTTATACAGCAATGTGCACTAACAAAGGCGTTCTAGTCTGTTAACTTCTAAAGTTACACTTTCATGAACGTGTATATTTTTATTTTGTAAAGTATGTTGATTTTCACTACAATTGCTTATATATACATATGTATATATATATTAATAGAGTAAGTATGTATTTTATAGGGTATAGAATTGTTTTTAACAAAATCTAAATGTGAAAAAGACTAAGTGAATACATATATCAGTTCAATTTTTTTTCAGCCTGTCTTTTTACATTTCATGGGGTGACAGGTGTAACCTTCAAGGAAAATGACTTTGGCGACAATCCATATCGTCGGAATAGCTGCATTAAAAAAAGCCAAACACACACACACACACGCACACACACACACACACACAGGCACACACACACCAAGAAAACAAAGTTAATGTTAGTACTGAACATAATAATGTGTATATTGTTCAAATTAAAAGTGAGGAGAAGCTTTTGTTTTGTGTCAACAGTGGATGAAGAAAAACAGCAATTATTCTCACCTCCTCTAACATACTCTGTATTTCTGAGTCTGACAGGTGACTATATGACTTTAAATTGAGGTTCAATCCAACAACGAATGCTGTTAACATAAACAAGAAGTTCATTAGGTAGTGCAGTCAAAAAATGATGACCTCGAACACTGTGTTTAAATCACAGTATGAAATACTATGATTAAGCAATTGTACACCAGTGGCTATTATAACCAATGAGGAAGAGATTTGTATTACAGCCCTAAAAAAGCAATTTAGAATTAAGAAAATTAAGAAAAGGGATTTAGGGACATACAAGCTATAAATGATGAAAATAAATTATAGCTGTGATTAATGTAACAAAATCATATACTTACGTGGCCGTTGCACTGTAGTCAGCGGTTGTTTTCATGAAAAATAAATACAATGTCATTTATGTGCGTGTGTGTGGGTGTATATATATATATATGTATATATAAAATAAAACAAACACTACTGGACATTTGATTTTTTGGTTGTTAAAGATTCAGAACAATGCACTCACACAAAAAACAGGGGATGAAAGTTAACTTTATCTTTTCGGTCTTATGCGACAACAACATGAGAAACCTCCTTATATACAAATATTTAGAATCAGTTGTCACTTCAATCACTTCCATGTCCTCCAAAGATTACGTGTATGAGTTTATGTACACATGTTCATGAAATGGAATACCTTACCAGTGGCTGCAGTGATGTTGACTCCGCTGCTTCTGATGTTCTCAAACACAGAGAAGAGAGTGAATGTGTATTGAGTTCCAGCAGTGAGAGATGAGACAGTGTGAGTTACTGGTCCATCTCCATCTGGTGCAGGGATGTTTATCCCTGTACCATTAAACTGGAGAATGAAGCTGACATTGTTGTTCACTTTATTCCACTGCAGAGTGATGCTGGTCTCATCTTGTCTTATTGATCGGAAGTTTCCTGCATTTGAAGGAGCTGAGACAGAACACAACAAATAGGAGAATTTATTAACAAAGGTCTCATGGCAAAAGTGTAAAAGTTCCTTTCGGCTGTTGAACACGGTCCATTTTGCATCTCTAAAACATGGCTACATATAGGGACATTACCAAGTGAATGTAATGTTTTAATCCGTAATAATGTTGTTTCTTCATTGTGTTACATTTCATAGTCAAATCCATCCATCCATCCATTTTCTATCCCGCTTATTCCCTTTTGGGGTCGCAGGGGTCTGCTGGAGCCTATCCCAGCGCATTTTATGGCGAGAGGCAGGGGGATACACCCCAGATGGTCGCCAGCCAATCGTGGGGCACACACACCATTCACACACCATTCACACACACACTCACACCTATGGGCAATTTAGATTTGCCAATTAACCTGAGCATGTTTTGTATTGTGGGAGGAAGCCGGAGTACCCGGTGAAAACCCACGCAGACACGGGGAGAACATGCAAACTCCACACAGAAAGGTCCCAGACCCAGGCCCCAAGGCGGTCTTGAACCTGCGACCTTCTTGCTGTGAGGCAACAGTGCTACCCACTGCTCCACCATGTCGCCCATAGTCAAATCCATTTCACTATATTTGATAAAAGAGCTCTAATCAAGAAGAAATGAAAAATCTGACTGTCAAAATGGTTGCTTACAAGACATATACGTCTTAATTCATCACCGAAAAGGTGACAATGATTTGTCAATGGGAGAAAGTGCATTAAAATGAAGTGGAATATCCTACCAGTGACTGCAGTGATGTTGACTCCACTGCTTCTGATGTTCTCAAACACAGAGAAGAGAGTGAATGTGTATTGAGTTCCAGCAGTGAGAGATGAGACAGTGTGAGTTACTGGTCCATCTCCATCTGGTGCAGGGATGACGATCTCTGTACCATTAAATCGGAAAATGAAGCTGACATTGCTGTTCACTTTACTCCATTGCAGAGTGATGCTGGTCTCATTTTGTCCTATTGATCTGAAGTTTCCTGCATTTAGAGGAGCTGAGAGAAAAACAAGATAAGTCAGACATTTTACCAGTAGTAACATTCAAATCAGCAGTTCAATAGTCTAATTAGTACCTTAGCAATATACTGCCTGTGTTCTCATTGTTTTTTTACTATTGTCAATTACAAGTTCTGTTCAATAAAGATCTGCTTGTAATTCAAAGTGATCAATGCAGGTCCCCAGGCTTCTCACATGTTTTGATTAAAGCCATGTTGCCATCTTGCTACTATAAGCTGTACAGTCACTAGCAGCAATTGGCATTGTATTGCAACTCACACCATAAATCAAAAAATAAAAATCCTACCAGTGACTGCAGTGATGTCGACTCCACTGCTTCTGATGTTCTCAAACACAGAGAAGAGAGTGAATGTGTATTGAGTTCCAGCAGTGAGAGATGAGACAATGTGAGTTACTGGTCCATCTCCATCTGGTGCAGGGATGACGATCTCTGTACCATTAAATCTGTAAATGAAGCTGACATTGCTGTTCACTTTACTCCATTGCAGAGTGATGCTGGTCTCATTTTGTCCTATTGATCTGAAGTTTCCTGCATTTAGAGGAGCTGAGAGAAAAACAAGATAAGTCAGACATTTTACCAGTAGTAACATCCAAATCAGCAGTTCAATAGTCTAATTAGTACCTTAGCAATATACTGCCTGTGTTCTCATTGTTTTTTTACTTTTGTCAATTACAAGTTCTGTTCAATAAAGATCTGCTTGTAATTCAAAGTGATCAATGCAGGTCCCCAGGCTTCTAACATGTTTTGATTAAAGCCATGTTGCCATCTTGCTACTATAAGCTGTACAGTCACTAGCAGCAATTGGCATTGTATTGCAACTCACACCATACATCAAAAAATAAAAATCCTACCAGTGACTGCAGTGATGTTGACTCCACTGCTTCTGATGTTCTCAAACACAGAGAAGAGAGTGAATGTGTATTGAGTTCCAGCAGTGAGAGATGAGACAGTGTGAGTTACTGGTCCATCTCCATCTGGTGCAGTGATGTTTATCCCTGTACCATTAAACTGGAGAATGAAGCTGACATTGTTGTTCACTTTATTCCACTGCAGAGTGATGCTGGTCTCATCTTGTCTTATTGATCTGAAGTTTCCTGCATTTCAAGGAGCTGAGACAGAACACAACAAATCAGAGAATTTATTAACAAAGGTCTGTTGGCAAAAGTGTAAAAGTTCCTTTCGGCTATTGAACACGGTCCATTTTGCATCTCTAAAACATGGCTACATATAGGGACATTACCAAGTGAATGTAATGTTTTAATTTGTAATAATGTTGTTTTTTTCATTGTGTCACATTTCATAGTCAAATCCATTTCACTATATTTGATAAAAGAGCTCTAATCAAGAAGAATTGAAAAATCTGACTGTCAAAATGGTTGCTTACAAGACATATACGTCTTAATTCATCACCCAAAAGGTGACAATGATTTGTCAATGGAAGAAAGTGCATTAAAATGAAGTGGAATATCCTACCAGTGACTGCAGTGATGTTGACTCCACTGCTTCTGATGTTCTCAAACACAGAGAAGAGAGTGAATGTGTATTGAGTTCCAGCAGTGAGAGATGAGACAATGTGAGTTACTGGTCCATCTCCATCTGGTGCAGGGATGACGATCTCTGTACCATTAAATCTGTAAATGAAGCTGACATTGCTGTTCACTTTACTCCATTGCAGAGTGATGCTGGTCTCATTTTGTCCTATTGATCTGAAGTTTCCTGCATTTAGAGGAGCTGAGAGAAAAACAAGATAAGTCAGACATTTTACCAGTAGTAACATCCAAATCAGCAGTTCAATAGTCTAATTAGTACCTAAGCAATATACTGCCTGTGTTCTCATCATTTTTTTTACTATTGTCAATTACAAGTTCTGTTCAATAAAGATCTGCCTGTAATTCAAAGTGATCAATGCAGGTCCCCAGGCTTCTCACATGTTTTGATTAAAGCCATTGCTTCTGTTGCCATCTTGCTACTATAAGCTGTACAGTCACTAGCAGCAATTGGCATTGTATTGCAACTCACACCATCAATCAAAAAATAAAAATCCTACCAGTGACTGCAGTGATGTTGACTCCACTGCTTCTGATGTTCTCAAACACAGAGAAGAGAGTGAATGTGTATTGAGTTCCAGCAGTGAGAGATGAGGCAATGTGAGTTACTGGTCCATCTCCATCTGGTGCAGTGATGTTTATCCCTGTACCATTAAACTCGAGAATGAAGCTGACATTGTTGTTCACTTTATTCCACTGCAGAGTGATGCTGGTCTCATCTTGTCTTATTGATCGTAAGTTTCCTGCATTTAAAGGAGCTGAGAGAGAACACAACAAATAAGAGAATTTAATAGCAAAGGACTGTTGGTAAAAGTGTAAAAGTTCCTTCTGGCTGTTGACCATGGTCCATTTTGCTTCCCTCAAACATGGGTATATACAGAGATAATAAGTGAATGTAATGTTTCAATTCGTAACAATGATTTTTACTCATTGTGTCACATTTTATAGTCAAATCCATTTCACTATATTTCATAAAAGACCTCTAATCAAGAATAAAAGAAAACATCCGACTGTCAAAATTATTTCATACAAGATAGATAGGTCTTTACTTTTCATTGATGCATCCAAAAGGTGACAATGACTTGTTAATATGATTAAGTGCATTGTCCTGTTTAATAAATATCTGCCTGTAATTCAAAGTGATCAATGCAGGTCCCCAGCTTTCTCACATGTTTTGAATAAAGCCATGTTGCCATTTTGCTACTATAAGCTGTACAGTCACTAGCAGCAATTGGCATTGTATTGCAACTCACACTATAAATCAAAAAATAAAAATCCTACCAGTGACTGCAGTGATGTTGACTCCACTGCTTCTGATGTTCTCAAACACAGAAAAGACTGTGAATGTGTATTGAGTTCCAGCAGTGAGGGATGAGGCAATGTGAGTTACTGGTCCATCTCCATCTGGTGCAGGGATGTTTATCCCTGTACCATTAAACTGGAGAATGAAGCTGACATTGTTGTTCACTTTATTCCACTGCAGAGTGATGCTGGTCTCATCTTGTCTTATTGATCGGAAGTTTCCTGCATTTAAAGGAGCTGAGACAGAACACAACAAATAAGAGAATTTATTAACAAAGGACTGTTGGCAAAAGTGTAAAAGTTCCTTTCGGCTGTTGAACACGGTCCATTTTGCATCTCTAAAACATGGCTACATATAGGGACATTACCAAGTGAATGTAATGTTTTAATTCGTAATAATGTTGTTTTTTTCATTGTGTCACATTTCATAGTCAAATCCATTTCACTATATTTGATAAAAGAGCTCTAATCAAGAAGAATTGAAAAATCTGACTGTCAAAATGGTTGCTTACAAGACATATACGTCTTAATTCATCACCCAAAAGGTGACAATGATTTGTCAGTGGGAGAAAGTGCATTGAAATGAAGTGGAATATCCTACCAGTGACTGCAGTGATGTTGACTCCACTGCTTCTGATGTTCTCAAACACAGAGAAGAGAGTGAATGTGTATTGAGTTCCAGCAGTGAGAGATGAGACAATGTGAGTTACTGGCCCATCTCCATCTGGTGCAGGGATGTCGATCTCTGTACCATTAAATCGGAAAATGAAGCTGACATTGCTGTTCACTTTACTCCATTGCAGAGTGATGCTGGTCTCATCTTGTCTTATTGATCGGAAGTTTCCTGCATTTAGAGGAGCTGAGACAAAACAAGAGAAGTCAGACATTTTACCATTAGTAACATCCAAATCAGCAGTTCAATAGTCTAATTAGTACCTTAGCAATATACTGTCTGTGTTCTTATCGTTTTTTTTTTACTTTTGTCAATTACAAGTTCTGTTCAAGAAAGATTTGCCTGTAATTCACAGTGATCAACGCAGGTCCCCAGGCTTCTCACATGTTTTGATTAAAGCCATTGCTTCTGTTGCCATCTTACTACTATAAGCTGTACAGTCACTAGCAGCAATTGGCATTGTATTGCAACTCACACCATCAATCAAAAAATAAAAATCCTACCAGTGACTGCAGTGATGTTGACTCCACTGCTTCTGATGTTCTCAAACACAGAGAAGAGAGTGAATGTGTATTGAGTTCCAGCAGTGAGAGATGAGACAGTGTGAGTTACTGGTCCATCTCCATCTGGTGCAGGGATGATGATCTCTGCACCATTAAATCTGTAAATGAAGCTGACATTGTTGTTCACTTTATTCCACTGCAGAGTGATGCTGGTCTCATCTTGTCTTATTGATCTGAAGTTTCCTGCATTTGGAGGAGCTGAGAGAAAAACAAGATAAGTCAGACATTTTACCAGTAGTAACATCCAAATCAGCAGTTCAATAGTCTAATTAGTACCTTAGCAATATACTGCCTGTGTTCTCATCGTTTTTTTTACTATTGTCAATTACAAGTTCTGTTCAATAAAGATCTGCCTGTAATTCAAAGTGATCAACGCAGGTCCCCAGGCTTCTCACATGTTTTGATTAAAGCCATGTTGCCATTTTGCTACTATAAGCTGTACAGTCACTAGCAGCAATTGGCATTGTATTGCAACTCACACCATAAATCAAAAAATAAAAATCCTACCAGTGACTGCAGTGATGTTGACTCCACTGCTTCTGATGTTCTCAAACACAGAAAAGACAGTGAATGTGTATTGAGTTCCAGCAGTGAGGGATGAGACAATGTGAGTTACTGGTCCATCTCCATCTGGTGCAGGGATGTTTATCCCTGTACCATTAAACTGGAGAATGAAGCTGACATTGTTGTTCACTTTATTCCACTGCAGAGTGATGCTGGTCTCATCTTGTCTTATTGATCGGAAGTTTCCTGCATTTAAAGGAGCTGAGACAGAACACAACAAATAGGAGAATTTATTAACAAAGGACTGTTGGCAAAAGTGTAAAAGTTCCTTTCGGCTGTTGAACACGGTCCATTTTGCATCTCTAAAACATGGCTACATATAGGGACATTACCAAGTGAATGTAATGTTTTAATTCGTAATAATGTTGTTTTTTTCATTGTGTCACATTTCATAGTCAAATCCATTTCACTATATTTGATAAAAGAGCTCTAATCAAGAAGAATTGAAAAATCTGACTGTCAAAATGGTTGCTTACAAGACATATACGTCTTAATTCATCACCCAAAAGGTGACAATGATTTGTCAGTGGGAGAAAGTGCATTGAAATGAAGTGGAATATCCTACCAGTGACTGCAGTGATGTTGACTCCACTGCTTCTGATGTTCTCAAACACAGAGAAGAGAGTGAATGTGTATTGAGTTCCAGCAGTGAGAGATGAGACAGTGTGAGTTACTGGTCCATCTCCATCTGGTGCAGGGATGACGATCTCTGTACCATTAAATCTGAAAATGAAGCTGACATTGCTGTTCACTTTACTCCATTGCAGAGTGATGCTGGTCTCATTTTGTCCTATTGATCTGAAGTTTCCTGCATTTAGAGGAACTGAGAGAAAAACAAGAGAAGTCAGACATTTTACCAGTAGTAACATCCAAATCAGCAGTTCAATAGTCTAATTAGTACCTTAGCAATATACTGTCTGTGTTCTAATTGTTTTTTTTACTTTTGTCAATTACACGTTCTGTTCAATAAAGATTTCCCTGTAATTCAAAGTGATCAACGCAGGTCCCCAGGCTTCTCACATGTTTTGATTAAAGCCATTGCTTCCGTTGCCATCTTGCTACTATAAGCTGTACACTCACTAGCAGCAATTGGCATTGTATTGCAACTCACACCATAAATCCAAAAAAAAAAAATCCTACCAGTGACTGCAGTGATGTTGACTCCACTGCTTCTGATGTTCTCAAACACAGAGAAGAGAGTAAATGTGTATTGAGTTCCAGCAGTGAGAGATGAGACAATGTGAGTTACTGGTCCATCTTCATCTGGTGCAGTGATGTTTATCCCTGTACCATTAAACTGGAGAATGAAGCTGACATTGTTGTTCACTTTATTCCACTGCAGAGTGATGCTGGTCTCATCTTGTCTTATTGATCGGAAGTTTCCTGCATTTAAAGGAGCTGAGACAGAACACAACAAATAGGAGAATTTATAACGAAGGTCTGTTGGCAAAAGTGTAAAAGTTCCTTTCGGCTATTGAACACGGTCCATTTTGCATCTCTAAAACATGGCTACATATAGGGACATTACCAAGTGAATGTAATGTTTTAATTTGTAATAATGTTGTTTCTTCATTGTGTCACATTTCATAGTCAAATCCATTTCACTATATTTGATAAAAGACCTCTAATCAAGAAGAAATGAAAAATCAGACTGTCAAAATGGTTGCTTACAAGACATATACGTCTTAATTCATCACCCAAAAGGTGACAATGATTTGTCAATGGGAAAGGTGCATTGAAATGAAGTGGAATATCCTACCAGTGACTGCAGTGATGTTGACTCCACTGCTTCTGATGTTCTCAAACACAGAGAAGAGAGTGAATGTGTATTGAGTTCCAGCAGTGAGAGATGGGACAATGTGAGTTACTGGTCCATCTCCATCTGGTGCAGGGATGTTTATCTCTGTACCATTAAATTGGAAAATGAAGCTGACATTGCTGTTCACTTTACTCCATTGCAGAGTGATGCTGGTCTCATTTTGTCCTATTGATCTGAAGTTTCCTGCATTTAGAGGAGCTGAGACAAAACAAGAGAAGTCAGACATTTTACCAGTAGTAACATCCAAATCAGCAGTTCAATAGTCTAATTAGTACCTTAGCAATATACTGTCTGTGTTCTAATTGTTTTTTTTACTTTTGTCAATTACACGTTCTGTTCAATAAAGATTTGCCTGTAATTCAAAGTGATCAACGCAGGTCCCCAGGCTTCTCACATGTTTTGATTAAAGCCATTGCTTCTGTTGCCATCTTGCTAATATAGGCTGTACAGTCAATAGCAGCAATTGGCATTGTATTGCAACTCACACCATAAATCAAAAAAAAAAAATCCTACCAGTGACTCCAGTGATGTTGACTCCACTGCTTCTGATGTTCTCAAACACAGAGAAGAGAGTGAATGTGTATTGAGTTCCAGCAGTGAGAGATGAGACAGTGTGAGTTACTGGTCCATCTCCATCTGGTGCAGTGATGTTTATCCCTGTACCATTAAACTTGAGAATGAAGCTGACATTGTTGTTCACTTTATTCCACTGCAGAGTGATGCTGGTCTCATCTTGTCTTATTGATCGGAAGTTTCCTGCATTTAAAGGAGCTGAGACAGAACACAACAAATCAGAGAATTTTATTAACAAAGGACTGTTGGCAAAAGTGTAAAAGTTCCTTTCGGCTGTTGAACACGGTCCATTTTGCATCTCTAAAACATGGCTACATATAGGGACATTACCAAGTGAATGTAATGTTTTAATTTGTAATAATGTTGTTTCTTCATTGTGTCACATTTCATAGTCAAATCCATTTCACTAGATTTGATAAAAGACCTCTAATCAAGAAGAAATGAAAAATTTGACTGTCAAAATGGTTGCTTACAAGACATATATACGTCTTAATTCATCACCCAAAAGGTGACAATGATTTGTCAATGGGAGAAAGTGCATTAAAATGAAGTGGAATATCCTACCAGTGACTGCAGTGATGTTGACTCCACTGCTTTTGATGTTCTCAAACACAGAGAAGAGAGTGAATGTGTATTGAGTTCCAGCAGTGAGAGATGAGACAATGTGAGTTACTGGTCCATCTCCATCTGGTGCAGTGATGTTTATCTCTGTACCATTAAACTGGAGAATGAAGCTGACATTGCTGTTCACTTTATTCCACTGCAGAGTGATGCTGGTCTCATCTTGTCTTATTGATCGGAAGTTTCCTGCATTTAAAGGAGCTGAGACAGAACACAACAAATCAGAGAATTTTATTAACAAAGGACTGTTGGCAAAAGTGTAAAAGTTCCTTTCGGCTGTTGAACACGGTCCATTTTGCATCTCTAAAACATGGCTACATATAGGGACATTACCAAGTGAATGTAATGTTTTAATTTGTAATAATGTTGTTTCTTCATTGTGTCACATTTCATAGTCAAATCCATTTCACTAGATTTGATAAAAGACCTCTAATCAAGAAGAAATGAAAAATTTGACTGTCAAAATGGTTGCTTACAAGACATATATACGTCTTAATTCATCACCCAAAAGGTGACAATGATTTGTCAATGGGAGAAAGCATTAAAATGAAGTGGAATATCCTACCAGTGACTGCAGTGATGTTGACTCCACTGCTTCTGATGTTCTCCAACACAGAGAAGAGAGTGAATGTGTATTGAGTTCCAGCAGTGAGAGATGAGACAATGTGAGTTACTGGTCCATCTCCATCTGGTGCAGTGATGTTTATCTCTGTACCATTAAACTGGAGAATGAAGCTGACATTGCTGTTCACTTTATTCCACTGCAGAGTGATGCTGGTCTCATTTTCTGTTAACAAACTGAAGCTTTCTGGATTGGGTGGAACTGAGACAAAGAAGACAACTAAAACACCGAACTGACATGATCCATCATATATGCTAATTTACCAGATGTCTGAAGGAATAACACATACATATATTGCATGATGACAGATTAGATAATTGAACCAATCAATATTCTACATACAGCAGAAACCCATTTATAAACCAGCTGAATTTTTTACTGGTAAGTCCATGTACAAAAATTTATTAACCTCAATTCATCTTTCATTTTCAAGCATAAATTGAAATTAAAAAAAAGATATTTTTCATTTTAGAAATGAATACTTTTATTTTTGTAAAAATGTTTGTAAAAATGTACGTGAGAACAGGAATTAAGATTTATTACTTGTTTTGTAACAGATGAATGGAAAACTGAGGGCACAGTTCTCATCTGACCACTGTCCTGAGTCAAGAAAAGATGCGGTGACACAATTTTCCTCGCCAGAGTTTGGCTGCCCACTGGCCCAGTGTCTAAACAGAGAGGTGCTCCCATCAGACCACACTTTTTCCCGGTAAAGACCAATCCACACAAAATCTCCACCCGTCAGGTTTGTGATGATGTCATTCTCCGTCTGATTTCTTATACTGTAAGAGAAACAGTAGCATGTGTTTTGTATGACTGTATATGACTGTATTGTATGACAAAGCAAAATAAGTTATTTTAAATATTCAACAATGAGTTCATCTACGTGGACAATGTAACAATTTAACTAACAAAATGTAAAATTTTTACTACATAAAAAAAATAAAAAAAGGAAAAGGTAAATATATTATGTAGACAAATGACAAAATGAAACTGTAGAGCAGTTATCAATGTAACAATATAACAGACTTTAAGATTCGTATTTACCTTGCGAACATTGGGTCATGCAACGGAATTTAATTTCATGATATACGCCTAATTTAATTAACAGATGAGATCAAAATGTATCTGGTTGGGTCAACATACTGTACCTGACTAGATCCACATAATTCTCCCTGCAGAATCTCTGAGCTTCAGTCCAATTCTTGGTGGGGTTGACTTTTACAAAGACTGAGGTGTCATTAACTGTACCTGGAAATATATGGATGAAGAGAAGTTACACTGTCCATATTCCAAAAAGTCTATTTTGTCCTATTTCATCACTCGATAAGAAAACCCACCATTGTAGCACACAAAGGGATATTCATTGCTACACTCCGAGTCATCCCATCTGCCAGAGGAAGGTCCCTCTAACCTCACACAGTACTGTTGTCCATTCAGATTATTGGGGGTACCAGCAATCCAGTTCCTAAACTCTGTTTCTCCTTCACCATAGAAGCTGCTGTCACTCAGAGACCATCTCCAGCTGTTTACCAAGTCATCATAGAGGCCTATCCAAGCCTTGCCTGTTTAAAAATATATATTTTATAAATACAGCTGCAATATATGGTGTGACTATGGAAATAATGTAAACATATATTATTTAACAAAACAAACATTGCTTTTAAAATATCTTCACTATTTATAATTGAGAGCTATTATTCTTTTACACTATACATTCAAAACATTATAATCTTCATCATTGTTATTACTTATACTTGCCTGTGTAGTTTGATGAGAGGTTGACAACAAGACTGACTTCAGCTGTGTTTTCTATAGTGGCCAGGTCAGTGTAGGTCTGTCTGCAATAGCTCTGAGCTTCAGTCCAGTTCAGTGTTATGTTCACAAAGTGGTACTGATGAGATTGGCCAGAGGCAACACTGACCAGTGCTCCTAAAACAAAGCACATTCAGTTTTAAACAAATGCCCGTCACTAACCACCCTACAATGTTTCCCAGGTGACTGCATTGAGCTGATCATTTTTTTTTTTGTATTTTATAGGTGTGGTTTCCAATTCTTCTTGTTAAATCTTTTTTTCATTAAAAAATACATTGAGTTGTCACTATGTATCAAAATATGCTATATAAATAAAGCTTCCTGGTCTTGCCTATCATAACTATACTGACATCACATTAACTCGTGATTTATTGTGATGTCCTTGTGATCCTCAAGGAATGAGTGATCCTCAAGGAATGAGTGTACGACTGAAGCTAAGACATACACACACATTTGCTTCCTATTGATTTGTCTATTGTTTGAGTTTATTAAACAAAATAAAAATGACTGTATTATAGTATTCACTCGTAGGACCATGATTTTAAAGAATCGACCATACTTGACAGCAGTTTCTATACTCAAAATCCCACCGAAAAAAACAGACAGACTCATCAAAAAAGAGGAACAAGAGGCACCAACCTGTGAGCACAAAGACAAGCAGTTCAGAATCCACATGGTATACCTTTGGAAATATATAGATTTTAAAGGATACATATGTTAGTTCATGTCTTCTTCATGTGGATATGTTGTAGTATATACATGCCTACACATTTCCCCCGCAAAAAATGGTAGTCATTGATCCTACTTACCATTATCTTCTTAAGGTCCTCTTGCTGAAACTTTAATGCCCTTGATTGCCAGAAATTACTTGTTTGTTGTCAGTGCTTAGCTGCTGTTGGATGCCTACCTTCAGGTTCAGGAATCAGGAACTATTTGTGCAAGAATCCAGAACTAAAAGTTAAAAGTTTTGCCTGCTCTTCTATCACATGCTAAGATCAGATAAGATCAGAAAAGAATGCAAGTCCGGTAACACCCAACCTGTGCACTTGTCATGGATCATACAATAACACAGAGCAATGTCTTTTGTACTTTACAATAACTGGTTCTCAAAAGTAGTGTCACATAACATAACCATTTCATATCATTTTACCAAGTATGAATACTGGTTCACTATCATTATCTGTTAATTTCATTGTATTGTTACATAATTCAATCATTTTAAACAAAGTGTGTCTGCACTCCACTACACTAATAAGACCCACAATAAATTTCATGACTAATATTTTCCGTTTTACAAACCTGATGCAATATTAATGTCAGTTTTTAACCCTTGTGCATTTTCATAACATAAAAAACATAGTTTTACATATGATATTTTTTCATAACTGACCTGGGGTACAGGGTAAGACCTTCTGATGTGTGAATCATTGGATAACTTTTGTCTTTACCTACAAATTGTTCGATGTTCCATGTTTACAAGGTCAAAGCCAATACAAAATAAAATGTCTGTTTTCTTTTTTCTGTGTAATACCTTACAAATTAAATTACCATACAAATGTAGAACCAGTTTCTATTATAAATGTAGTTTCTGAATAATACAACTTTGATCATACTGTATCTCTATATTACACCCTATTGTGGAAATGTACTCATTAAGACAATTGCATGAGCTGTAAAAAAATAATTTTAGAATACTGCAGATTTTACAACCTGACATTACCATGTTTGTGGCAAACACCAATAAATAATTAAAAATGGTTTTGGTTTATTTTTGGATTCTGAAAAGGGTTTACCAAGCCTTAGTCAACATATTCTATTTCTTCTTGTACTGATTAACTGCATCTGGGAAAAAGCCAGGTATACCACATTCCTCTAGTTACTTCCTCAAGAGATATGGCCTACTTTTTTCCCCACAACAATGACGTGTCACATAAAATGTATTATCCTGATAACAAATATTCAATTTTCTACAATAAAAACATACATGCTTTCCACTATGAGAAATTAACATAATCTGTAACTAATTCTAACGTGATTGAACGTGATACTGGTGTAATTATGTTTAATTCCAGCAGGGGGTGCTCAGAGTCAGTAGTATGTCATGCATATATAACTTAGAAAATGTATACACATATCCAGTGATGTGTGTATGTGATTGAAGAAAAATACAACACTATTGCATGTGTACAATAGTGTGTAAAAATATGCAGCAATATGAAACCGATGGAGCTCATCCCCAAGATTTTTTTTAACCAAAAAAATAATCAAATTTTAAATGACTAATGAGTGTGACTGTCAAGCTTCTCATTCACTCACTCACTCTTAAACACGAACCTTGCTCGGCTTGCTTGCAGGAGGCCAGTGCGCCTGCGCGTAACGAGGACTGGGACAGGAGCCACATGCCGCCTTCACGGACACCGAAAATATCTGAATTATTTAACCTCACAGAATCGACAGATAGAGGTTAATGAATGGTTAAATGACATATATATATATATATATATATATATATATAGGTAATTATATATGCATATATATGTAATTATATATGCATATATAATATATCCATCCATCCATTGTCTATCCCGCTTATTCCCTTTCGGGGTCGCAGGGGTCTGCTGGAGCCTATCCCAGCGCGTTAAGGCGAGAGGCAGGGATACACCCCAGATGGTCGCCAGCCAATCGTGGGGCACACACACCATTCACACACCATTCACTCTCACACTCACACCTATGGGCAATTTAGAGTTTACCAATTAACCTGAGCATGTTTTTTGTATTGTGGGAGGAAACCGGAGTACCCGGTGAAAACCCACGCAGACACGGGGAGAACATGCAAACTCCACACAGAAAGGTCCCAGACCCAGGCCCCAAGGCGGTCTTGAACCTGCGACCTTCTTGCTGTGAGGCAACAGTGCTACCCACCGCACCACCGTGTCGCCCGTATATAATATATATTATTACTTAATATACTTTTTGCGACACAAACTGTCTAGGTTTGTATTTTGATTGTTGTGCACCACAACATATAAAAAATTCCTTGTGCGCAAAACTGCTTCTTGCTGTGGTGTTAGGTGGATGTAAAACTGCCTGTTGTCTCAGTAACGTTAGACTATAAATACATTTGTTAAACAAAAAAAAATGTCCTACCCTTTTCAACATTTAGACGTGAAGTGACCGAGCGGAGTTGGCCCTAAAGCTAGCTGCTAGGTCGGTTAGCACTGTTCATTATTGATAATGCGAATGCTAGTACATGACGTGCGAAAGAAAAAGGTTTAAAATCATTAAAACATTTTAAATGGAGGTCACTTACCGCAAAATTTAAACAATCACAACAATCACAAGGTATGAATGTTAAAATTAACGTTCACAAACCGAAAACAACACACACCTTGAAATAGTGACATATTAATTATAAATAATATACATGCGCCTCTAAAAAGTAGGTTAACGGTTAATTACGCCAAGACGTAGTGACGCAAACATTACCGTAACGTCTCCCTATAAAGAGTATAACAAAAATATATAGTATAAAGTAACAATACATAGCCTTGTATATATGTATACATTATCAATTTTTACGGTTTTGTGCTATTACTCTGTGGTCATATATATATATATATATATATATATATAGTCACGAGCATTATTTAGGAACTCGCATGATTGCACTAACTACAATTCTATCTAGAAATTGGATCCTCAGAAGGACGACCTTTCGCTGAGCACCTGAAGGCAGCACGAGAGCTCCAGCGATGTAGCGTGCAGAAGAGGTGGAGAAGGAGGTGGGGGCTGATCGAGGAGAAGCATGAAGAATAGACCCGGTATCTAGGCTGACAAACGGGGAAAGCATCTCGTCTTCCCTCGCTCTTTAGTAGGGGCCGACTGAAAGCGAGAGACGAGGACACAATGGAGGAGACGAAGCCGTTTCTTTGTGGGGTGGTGGAAGGTAAAAAAGCGGCCGACTTCAAAACTGACCTGTCAGATCATGTGATTTTTCTTTCCTTGGGGAGATGATTCTGAATAGACCTCCGTCTGGCCTACATTCATATCAGCATCGTTTTCTCACCAACTGTAGGCGAATGAGGGGTTAGGATTGGTAATAATGTGCCTGGATACCCACGTAGGTAGGATGTAAATGTCTTTATGAGCTGATGTTGTGGTGATCAGTCAGGCTTGAAGTGGAGATCAAAGAGCAGGGGCTAGAAGGCATGCAGTAGACTCATGTCTGGCTGTAAGGCTGCAGGATGAGACAATTAAATACACTGTTGGTAATGATGATGAGTGGCGATGGCTATGGTGATGATGATTTGAGATTGAGAAGGTGTTGAGATTACAGTGCTGATCATACTGAAAACGCTCCAACAAGATGGGGAGGATGAAGGCTGTTATGGTTATGATGATAAGGATGATGATGAATGGGGTTGTGATAATGATGTGAAATTGTAATGATGTTGATGGTAATGGTAATAATGTGGATAATGTGATGATGATGATGTTTCTGGACATGAAGAGAATGAAAGGAAGTCACTATAAGTCTACACATTAGTATGACAGGGATTCAATGTAAAAACACTGATAGATAGGAATAATAGGAGATGATGATAATGATGATGAAGATAAGGATAACCACAACATTAAATTGCTCTTATAACACACACATGCACGTACACACACACACAATATGAAGACAGTATGCTACTGAATGTCTTATACACATGTTATACATGTGTACAAATGTGTGTCTGAAAAGAATATTGTTCACAAACCTTAAGCATTAAATAAGGTTCTGTTATGATAGTGAGAACAGGTGTTTACCACATCTGTCATTTATTATTTTACCTATCTATAAAACTAATCCCCCATGTATGGTTGCCTTCGACATATATCTGTGTTAACAAAGTGAATAGCATAATCAGTTGATTTGAAAAGTGGCATTTGATTTTATAGATGTTATGGTTGTGCATTTATAATACTAGCTTACATTGTGATCAGTAGTAATCGTCAAAAATATGACCTCGTGATTACAAAAAGGGGTCCGCTGATATAAGGATGCAAGAAAATCCTGCCTATAATTTCCAGTAATCCATTGTGGCATCTCCAAATATTCTATTATCCTTTATTTTTTTCCAATAGTATATTTTTGCCTGACAAACAATTCAAAAATACAATATTATGAAGTGTACAGTCATGTATGAAAAAGAAAAGCATTAATATCTGGAACCAGCAAATCTTTGGCATTTTTACTTTGGTATCGCTTAAGCATTGTAACTCTTTTAGCTTTGATAAAATAAAAACACTCCGTTTCTCTACTCTCAAATGTCCACCCCATTGAATATTGCCTGCTCTAGTGTTGCAGCCCCTTGGGTGTGTGTTTGCTGAGATTTTTATTTTGCTGTAAAAATAAACATCAGACATCGTGCAGCTCTAGCTCCATCGAATACACATTTGATTACTAATTCTTAGACCTGTGTCCCATGTGGTGGCATCCAGCAGAGTAGATAATTGGGCCTGGATTAGCGGGGAGCACTCACCATGACGTACATACACACGCATGCACGCGCACACACACACACACACACAGAAAAATACAAATTGGCAAGGAGGAGAAAACTTTCTTCTTGCTACGACCCAGTTACTGTACACACATGCACACACACACACACACGCATCCCACAAAAAACAAAGAAGGGAGAGGGTTGCTGGAGATGCTCCTGTTTCTAAAAATAGAAAATGTGATGGAGAGTGTATGGCTGGAGATGAATTATGCCTCTGTCAAACACAGAGGGGATAGGACCAAGTAAACTGTCCAGTCTGTGATTAATTGCTGCAGAATTGGTAACTGAATAGCACAGTATTTTCAATGACCAATGAATGTCTAAAAAATATTTACTGTGTCGATGAATGTGCCACATGATGCTCCTTTCATCTTTATTTTCCTTCTCCAGGTTTCTATGGGAGGCCTTGGTCTATGGATCAGAGAAAAGTACTCTTCCAATGGTAAGTCTGTCACCACTCTTCCTGGAGACTAATTAACCAGGCGTATGTGAGCCTGCGAACGCTGTGCAGCTTTTAACGTGTGAGCATGTGTGTGTGTGTACACCTGATCAGAGGGGGTGTGTTTTGTTGTTGTTGTTATTGTTCTTCACATAAATAAAGTCAGGAGTTACTGACCTGAGCTGACGCCTCTGGGCTAAACCCAGCTGCACGCCGCTGTTTCACAGAGAGAAATCACTGATGCACAATGACTTTAGACAGAGGGCAGGCGCATCCTCAGTGCTGAGGCTCTGTCATGGATGACGGGAAGGGGGGGGGGGCAATCACTGCATTTTGATATAGGGGGAAACAGAGAGAGAGAGAGAGAGAGAGAGAGAGAGGATGGGAGATTGGATGCCTGAGTATTGCTTTTAGGGATGGTTATGTGGCCAATTTGGTCCAGATTGAAATGGACTTCTCCTGAGAAATTCCTCAACATCCACTAGATGTACTGGCACAGCTGCCTGTACTTTCATGATGTCGACGGCGGCAGTGATAGTGGCGAAGGCACGACGGCGGGATTTTAGCCACTGAACGATACGGTAAAATGAAGTCTGCAGAGGCGGGTTTTGGGGGTAAATTTTTAAGTCTCAACCCTCAATGTGGCATCCAGGGAAGCTAGCAGCAAGCCGACATCTCAAATGAGACTCACAAGTGAGCAGTACAAACATGGATGTATTATGAAACATCCATTACATGTTCTTAAACATCTTCTCTAACTATGTTAAGCCTAGTTTTAGAGACGCCCATTAAATCCTGAACATAGATATGTATTCTAGCTCCACAATTACGTTATGAATGGCAGAAAGATGTTCTACATGTTTTGAAGGATATGGTTAATATGTTAAGGACTATATTTTAGATTTTAATTTCCCTGATCTTTAACCATGGGGTTGATCCACTCACATTCCAAGTGATTTGACATGTCCTCCTCAGAATAATGAAATTTAGTCCATCCAATGCTTTAGATTTGGATGGGCAAAATATTTGCACTTACTGTTAATTACTACAGTAAATGTTAGTGAAACCCTGCAAAGCTTTAGTATAGAGTTGATGTCTATTTGAAAGTATATACAATATATACACACAAACACTTACAGTACAACATTCATTTCCTTTCATTTTATAAAAAGATTATACAAAACATGTTTGTACAGTAAACTCTAAAATAATATTTTAAAATTTTCTGACCTTTTTAATTGTACTGAAACTCAGCTATGGTGTCTTGTAATGAAGATTGAATAGTAGTACATTTATTTATCCCATGCTGAAATCTGTTTTATTTATAGATAATTTCTGTGTACCTTTGACCTTTCCTAAGAGGGAAGATTTAGGTGAGACCCTGTATGTTCTTTATTTAGCAACCCCTTTTTTTTTATGCAGCAACCTTCACCAGGACACCAGGGGCTTGGCTGCTCAGCAGACTGTTTGGTTGTTGGCTTCGCATTTTTTTTCCTCTTTCTGAATAAGACCTAGAAGCAAATGTGCTGTGCAGTATGAATGCTCCATTCCAGTTTCAGGGCAGCAGGGTCACAAGCCAAATCTGTTTGAATCTTGACTAAACAAAGCAAAGAAGGCAGCTCTTTATAGAGTCTCCCTCAAGCGTTTTCTCCCCCCCCATCAGCTCACAAAAAGAGAGAGGGCTCTTTGAGCATAATTCAGATGGTGATAATTTCTTTGACAGTGAACTAGAGTAGAATACTAAATTTCAAGCAATCTTTAGTCCATTTACAATCCAAATATTGCTAATAATAGCCATTGTCTGATATTCATAGCATAATGTACATTCATGTTACTGCATGTACTGTAGATGGAAGGGAAGCAATTCATTCTTGATAAGATACACGTCATCCATGTGATTGGAGCGACACGAGGCCCCCGTTGGCGGCTATGACACAGTTTTGTAATTCAGCAGCCGACAGTGGCAGCCATCAGGATCCCTGGAGAGAAGTTGTTCCCTCTGCTCCCTGCTTTCCACTGCTCCCGATACGCTTTCAGTTTGAGGTTGAGCTGGAACGACTCAATCATCGCGTTGTTTTAATACATGTTCATGTGTAAATGGGTTATAATTTTACTGAAGGAAAGTAATCTGTCGCTGAGTGTGCCTAAATATCCAGGGAAACCTATGTTATGCAGTTATTTCTTTTCTTGACTTTTTGCACGGGTAGAAAGAGAAATATTGCATTTTGCGCATTTAAATTAATTAACCTTAATATATACAACACAAAAAGTCACATTTACAGTGAAAAAAAGCAAATATCAAATTTATGTCTGCAATCATTCAAACATTTCATTAAATATCTACCTTATGTATGATTGCTTGCAATCATGCTAATTTTGATTAATATTTTCTATTCGTCCTCCATTTATTATTTTTATGTTCATTTGGAATACATCACTGCTTTGTGAAGCGATTATGAGAATCAATCTGACTTCAAAATGTAAGTGTAGCAGTAGCTGAGTGTGGGCTCCAGTTTTATTTATAGATCAGCTTTTTTGGGTGAGTGTGTGGGGTACAAGAAAAATTCCTACACTGAGCATTGGCACAGTAGGGATGTGTAAGTTCGTACAGTATGTAATCGTGTGTGTGTGATTTGTGGAGGCGACGTACATGCCATCTGTCCAGGAAATGAGGCAGAGAGAGAGAGAGAGAGAGAGAGAACACAGTCCACCCACAAATGACAAGACAGACGAGAGCTGGTCCATTTCCAATACAATATTCATGCGTTTGTGTGTTTGTGTGAAGCCATACTCATGCAGATATTGTTTCAATCCCAGTACTATACACTATTTATAATCAAGAGGTCATTTCCTGTTAGCTGTGCCAAGGAGCCCCACAATCAATAGTGGATCTATTTTTTTGCCTCTTGTTTCGTTTTCTTTTTTTCCCCCTCTCTTGCTTTCCTCACTGTCACACCTCTCTCCTAAACTCCTGACCCTCCTGTTCCTACCTGAAAAAAGTTTATTCATGTGTCCTTATTCCATCATCCAATAAATACATTAATTTTACATATTTAATGTGAGCTTAGAAAGATATAGGGACAATGAATCTAATAATTTATAAAGACAAAACATCATAAAAAGTTGCTTAAAGAGACTAAAAGCATTGAAAAATCAATGCTCAAACATGTAGCAAACAAATCAAGTTGAAAATGATTGCAGAATCACAGCTAATGCAAATGGTGAACGACTCTAATCATGCACTAAACTAAGGTTGTCTATGTGTCTGTGCCAGGATGCAGACCTGGGGTTTGAACACCTACCTGTACGGTCCAAAAGATGACCTGAAACACAGACTGTTGTGGAGAGAAGTCTACTCTCCTGAAGAAGAGGGTAAGTACATCCCATTCCAGTCCATCCTTCTGACTGCAGCTTCATTTGTTTCACATTCCTACCAGCACTTCCCCAGAAGTATAGGTCTTCCGTGAAGGTGAAAAGTCATTGTTCCATATATGAAATTGCCTTTTTAACATCATAGGTACATTTATTTCTCATTACCGTCGTGAAGGCGTCAACAGTTTTTATAGCATCCATTATTCATTTTATCGCTCTTTAGAAGATGCCAGGCTGTTACTGCATAGGCTGGGTTATTTACAGTCAAGCTGTTCACTCCTCTCCTCTCAGGTCGGCTGCGCACTCTCATAGTGGAGGCCCAGTCGAGGGGCCTGAGGTTCGTTTATGCCCTCTCTCCTGGTCAGGACATCGTCTTCTCCTCTTCCTGTGACTTGACACTGCTCAAACGCAAGCTGAGACAGGTATACACACTACACCAGTTGTAATGTCGTTCTGCACATTTGACGTTTCTTTTTCCGCTCTCATACGTAATGTCGTGTCTTCCTCTCTCCAGGTATCGGACCTAGGTTGCCAGGCATTTGCCATTCTGTTTGACGACATTGATCACTCCATGTGTCAGGCCGACAGCGAGGCCTTCTCTTCATTCGCCCATGCTCAGGTCACTGTAACAAATGAGATCTATCGGTTCTTGGGGGAGCCACCTGTATTCCTCTTCTGTCCAACAGGTAAGATTGCAAGGAGTGCACATCTGTGCGATGTAAACAGTGAAAATAGACTAAAACTTGATGAAACCACTCTTCTCTCCCTGTAGAGTACTGTGGTTCTCTGTGTTCTCCCAGTGTATCCAAGTCTCCCTACCTGCAGACTGTTGGGGAGGATCTGCTGCCCAACATAACCGTAATATGGACAGGTGACACACATGCCTATGTCTATAAATCAGTGATTAAAAAATTAAGCTAATAGCTTTTTGATGTATTGTTTCATAACTCTCACAGAGAAATGCACACAGCCCACATTTAGAAACTGCCTTAAAATGAGTCATATTCAAATGATTTCGCATTTCCATTAGGTTGGAATTGACCCAACTGCACAGTTAGTACCCACAACTCATTCACATTAAAATGTTGCTATTTAAATTAGCCAATCAGAGGAGAGGCAGATACAGAAAAACAAAATATTTACATAAATGCCTTATAAGATGACCTGAAATTTTCAGGTAGTCCACACACACACACACATGTACACACACACACACACACACACACACACATAGACACACACACACACACAGCTCAGCATACTAACATGCAAATACAGCCACGCACAAATCTACTCCAGAGAGCAGGAAGAGATTTATACGCACATCTGCTCACAAATGAGTATAGGATAGAAATAACCACTGTCACCTTCTCTTAGTTGATTTCTTGTTTTGCTTTAGCTTGAAGGTGTTTTGTAGTTGTCTTTTTAAACATTTGCCATGATCGTAACATTATTGTTGAACATGGGTGACACCTGCCCTGGTTTGAATCAGGAAAACAGATGTACGTCCATGCCTGTTCATGCATATTCATATAAAATATGCAAAACATTTCAAGAAGTTATGAGTCATAAACATGTGGCATCATGTGATGCCATTTAGAAGAAGAACATTTCACAACATTTTATTTCATGTAGTTATCTTAACCTCTCAAAGCATTAGTACTTTTTTTAATGTAAAATCTCACTAAATCTCAGTAAGTTAACCAAAAGGATGGCAAATTTTGAATTTCTTATATGTCATCCTCTTGCTGTCTGCCTCTCATTTGAAAGAGCTTTCCTCTAAAAAAAAACCCTGTTTGTCAAACCTTAATGCTGCCACCTGTCAACAAGTTCTCTTCTCTCTGGATACCACAGGCAGTAAGGTCATCTCCAGGAAGCTGTCCGTGGACTGCCTGGCTGAGGTGGAGTCGGTCCTCCAGCGGCCCCCACTCATCTGGGATAACTTGCACGCCAATGACTATGACTCCAGACGCCTTTTCCTGGGTCCTTTCAAAGGCAGAGAGCCTCGGCTGAAAAGCCACCTGAGGGGCCTGCTACTCAACCCCAACTGCGAGTTTGAAGCCAACTACATCCCACTGCATACACTGGGAAGCTGGAACAGAGCTGGAAAAGAAAAGAGGGAAGGTGAGGGAATCAGTGGCAGGAAGCAAAAGGAAGTGATACGCGAGTATCAATGCTATTTCAGTAACACAAGTTAAACTAAAATTGGCTCTGCCAGAGCTTGGCCTTGTTGAGTTTCTTCCAGTGCCTCCTGGATAAATATTTAATAAGCCTGTGTTGCTTTGCAACTTACAAAATTAAAACCTCCAGGCACAGTTTTAGTCTTAGATAATTGTTTACATTTTTGGAATTAAATTAATGAATTCTGTTGTCCTAGACAAAGCTTCTTCAATAGCCATTTAGAGAGATGGGGTAAGAAAAAAGATGAAGGACAGGCCCGTGATGTGGGTAGAAAAGAAAGAGGAATTTTAATGATTACTTGAGAAGAAGGGCATGTTCACAGTCCCTGGGGCACCTACTGTATTCACTCTTTTAGTGTGAGGACTCCTTTTTTTTGAAAGATTTATATATTGTATATTATATATGCACAATTACAGGATCTACAATACAATGATGTTTGTGTTCTAGATGAAGAGGGTGAGTACTGTCCAGATACAGCTCTGACTGCTGCACTACATGACTGGATGGAAGAACTAAACCAACCACTACAAGCAGGTAATTGAATATTACAACTTGTAGAGAGGCCACAGTCCTTACTATCAATAAAGGCGTGAATATTCAGAAAGGTTGCCCCCCCTCAAAACCAAACTAATGATACTTCAACACTGCAGGTCGACAGAGTGCACGAGCAGATCAGCGCTCCTCTGCCCCGACGTCTCGCTGCAAAACCCCTGATAAGTCGGACTGCCCTTCCTCCTTCAGAGGTTCCTCTACTGTGGCCAAACTCCCTGTCTTCCCTCTCAACTCCAGCTCACCCCCTTCCTCACCCACTAAGACCAACGGGGAGAGGGAGGGACGAGAGGGGGAAAAGAAGAGGCCAAACCAGCCCTGTCAACCCAGCCACCCAGCTCCGGGGTCCAGACCTGGAGCACCCTCAGGTGTAGGCCGCGTACAGAAGGCCCAGGGTCGGGGAATCTGTGGCGGCAAGGGTCTACTAAGCGAGTCCCAGGTGCGGCTGTTGGTCGGCCTCCATTATCTGCCCCACGAGCACGGCCCGTCAGCGCAGAAGCTGCTGCAGGATCTGACCTGGCTGAAAGCAAACTGCCACGTGGTCAGCGCCAACAACAAGAAGGCCTTGCCTCAGAAGGTAAATGAATATTTCATCTCAATCTGTTTTTAAAATATGAAGCAACATACTGAACTGGTCATTGGTGTATATGGAAGAATTCTAAGCACTATTCCAGCTGACCATGTACGACCTTGTTGTAAATGTCCCTAGGTTGATGAGTGGCGTGGTCGGGCCTCCAGGTTCCTGTCCCTGTGTGAAGACATAGCACAGCTCCACTACAGTGTGGTTGGCGGCACCAACAGGGCGGTGCTGTATGACCTTTACCCTTACGTTTGGGACCTGAGGAACACAGCGCTAGTGGCAAAGGCTTTTATATGCTGGCTCGGTGAGGACAGACAGATGGAAGCAAGAAATATAGCAATGTTCAATACAGTTTGTATTGAACTATTCTTTGCAAAAATATAATGCTGTGTTTAGAAACACTTTTGTATAGTATAGAAGCATGGTAAATAATAGTATATTGAAGTATAGTAGCATAGAATACATGCATAAAGCTAGTGTAGCTTAAGGTATTGTGGATTTGCGGTCTTGTTTCAACAATGCTGTCTCTTCCCTCACTTTCCAAATCACCCACTCATCTTTTATGTCACTCAGAGGGACGAGTGTTAAGTGACAGCTCCACATTGGGCTCTTGGAGGAATTGCTTCCACTGTGAGTAGGCATAACCTTGCAACTCTTTATTTTTCAATCTATTAGAAAATAACTACAAGCAGCAACCTCTGCTGTGCAAATTGTGTTTTTTTCTCCATCAGATATAAATGATTTTATCATCTAGTCATTATTGCTTAGCAATAGCTCATTCAGCAGAACTGAAAATGGTAGAGTGGGGAGTGAGGCATTAGTAATGCTTAAAAAAGAACAAAATAATTCAGCCAAGATATTTTGAGAAGCTGTAACAATGTAAAAAACTGAACTTTTAGTCCTGCGTTACCATGTAATGCTGGTTTTATGTGCTAGATCATTTTTAATTTGTACTGACATCTTTCCTAACCTCATGATGTCAGTCGACTAACATTCTTGTTTGTGGTAGGGTGTGGGAAGTCCACAGGGCCGGATGGGCTGGGAGTGGAGTCAGAGCCATGGGTGTTTAAAGGGGGTGTGTCTGGGGAGGTACAGGTAGGTTCTGTTATATCGTATGGTTCGTTAATGTAAGAAAAGAAAAAACATACCTAACTGTATGTGTTTGTGTGTGTGTGTGTGTGTGTAGATGCTTCTCCCAATAGGCAGCAGCAGTGAACTCTTCACTCACCCTCCTCCTCTCTTCCCTACCTCACGTCTCTACAACATCAGGCCCTACCATAGCAAAGATAAGGTAGGAGAAATCACACTCACACACACAGACAGAAAAAGGTCTGGAAAATGTGATCGGTCTAGAGAAGTCTGAAATATGCATATTTTACAAATAGGCCACTTTAAGATTTTACTCGCATTCCAGGTGCAATTTTTTGTGTTTGTGTAGGTGGAATTGTATCGGATGGTGCGCCAGTTTCACCTGAGGACTCAGGGGGGCCAAGAGTCCAGTGCTGCTCATCCAGATGTAGTAGGAGACAGGTGTGTGTTTGAGACTAAAAGTAAAAAAATAGGCAATAAAAACTCATAAATATTATGCTACACTTACTTGTATATTTGTTGCTATATATGCACCATCACTTGAACAAGAAATTTAATCAAAATGTGATTTCCAGGGGAAATGTATTGTAATGATATTTTTCTTCTTTTTAATTATCTTTTCATTCACCTAGATGTCTAGGACCGTGCCTGGCGTTGTGCCCAGAGTACAGCTTCATCCTGGAGGATGAGCTGGGAGTGTGTGGCTGTGTACTAGGCATCTTGGATGTTCGCTCTTTTGCCAAGCGGTGCCAGGCCAGCTGGCTGCCTGCCATGCGGGACAAATATCCACCCAAAGGAGGAAACGCCCACTCCAACACACCAGTACGTAAACATGTGGATGCAGAAATGTACCCTTGTTACAGGCACACGACCTTGAGACATGAAAGTTTGTAGACACACAAATCACAGACTCGTAATGCTACAGCAGATCAGTACCTGCAGTCGCACCATCTGGAGCCCTCTGGGACGGATAAATACCCACTGGGAAGAGGTAGGTGCACACACTGCAAAACAAATGACACACATACAGCAATTCATCAGTAGAGCTCATCTCTTCTCTTTGTGTGTGTGTGATTGTGACTTGAAATGATCTTGTTTGAAAATGAGAGGAAGTAACACATGTGAACACAGTGTTGCTGCCTGTAATGACAAACATTGAGTGAGCCACTGGTGAGCAATGGCGACAGTCAGTCCATGACATCTGTGGAGGATTCAGCTTCCTGTTCAGCGCCCACTCTGTGCGTCACAGTGCACAGTGACTTTCTCTTTTTGTATGAATCAAAGTTTCAGCTTATTAAGTTCAAATTGGCCAAATATAAGTTGGTACAGGTTTCAATATATGTTCTTGCTTTTATTGCATAAATTAACCTGACCATAGTGTCACCCTGTATAACAATGAACTGCCTTAAATTTTTTATATCCTGAAAGCTCAATAGCTAAAGGAAAACCTCTCTCCGAGCTATTTTCATGCCAGGACAATGAATGCTTGCGACTAGCTTTCCAGACAGGAAGCACATTAGAAGATGAACCAAGGATTATGTCTATATAAAAAAAGCTTCTTTTATGTCATTGCTGGGCAACTTGAAGGTAAGCTGTTTCACATTCATTCAAATAAGGCTCATTAGAGACATCTGTTGGTACTACAACAACATACTGTTGGTCTCCCAACCGTTTGAAGGATCTGTACCGCCAGTATCATCAGTCAGCACATTGTGAGAATGTCATTTTGTCATCTGTTCTCTGTCTGTGTAGGACTTGATCCAGTTGATGGAGGAGGACCAGGGAGAATACCCAGACTCGCTACTCTATCACTTCCCCTCCCAGCTGCGACTGGACGCCCTGCCCGAGCTGGTGGACGTCAGCGTCAGCCGCACCCTGCTCACCGCTCTCCTCACTGCACTCAAGGCCAACAGTAAGGAGTGTCTAACGCGTCCGTTATTTGTGTTGTAAAGTAGAACAAAATGAATATTTATTTGCCTGCCTGCTGAGGAGCTAATATAAATCCTAAATGTTGAAATTTACAGTTTTAATGTGTGCGTGTGTCTGTGTGTGTGCAGGTTGTCCGGGTGTGTTCTGTGAGGTGCAGCCCACTGACCGTCAGAGACTGGAGTTCTTGACAAAACTTGGCTTCCTAGAGATCCTCAGAGGAGAAGCCAGGAGCAGAGAAGGCGTGGTACTGGGAAGGCTGCTCTGAAAATGAACACACACACACACACGCACTTACACAGATACTCAAATACTCACACACACATGTGCATGCACAACACCAGAAACATATAAAGATACATGACACCCCTAGACAGGATACACAGAGGCATTTACATGTTAACACTATTTACACTGAAAGACAATACAGCATAGCGACAGCTAGGCTTTGCAAAGAGGGAGGATTTCTATTTTCTCTTTCAAGAGAGAAACTTTTAAGGGACAATCCTGGATTCCTTTGAGTCTGTGTGGCAGTAATAGGGATGAGCCAAGCGATATCTGGAGGATTTACAGAATATGAAATAAGCTTTTGAGTTGAAACCTCCAGGAGAGCTGTGCTAATCATTCTCGGATTCCAGCTCTGGCTGAGGATTACATGGCGTTAGTCAAGTTTCAAGGAAGTCAACAGCAGAATAGATGGAGATGGGAGCAGAGCGCTTGATCACAACAGCAGCTAAAAAGTTTTTTTTACATTCAGACCTGTCTTTGTTATTGAAAAAAAGAAAAAAGAAGTTGGCTTTAAAAAGCTCTAAACAGAATAAGCTCTTTTGAGTTTTAAACTCTTAATAACTACCCTAAACCTTACATTTAATCTAATACTATTTTCTAAGTGGGGATAACATGTTTGTTAAGCCAAGATCAAGGGGACGTCTATGCTGCTGCCCTCAAACAGGGCATTAATACTTCTCGTCTCAGAGCTGCTGCTCATAACTAACATTTACCAGTGGCCTGGACTGGGTCAAATCTGAACTTATCTGTTGCTGGCTGACATTAAATCATTACTTCTTCACTAGGACCACAGTTAAACTGTGGTTGATCCTGTGCTCTGCTCCCACAGCTTTCTTCATGAACAGAGATTTTTTCTTCCTTCTTAAAAAGATAGGATGTTGTTTTATAGCTCCGTTGGTTCAGTAGAGTCTGCTAACACCAGACCAGGCCAAGACACGGCATCACTGTTTACGTTTGCTTAGTTTAGATGAATGTTTACATGCATGAAGAAAAATACATTGTGTGGCTGTTCACTCAAGTAGGTCATGGCGGCATTAACAAAGATATTTTTATTGGACTTTTTTCCCCTGCCATTATAGCTGTTAAGTCTTAGAGAAAACATAAAAACAAAATGCAAGTGCATGCATGCTTAAATTCATTAGAAAAAGAAACAAATGAGAAAAATCACCAAGTATTTCAGATTTCTGTGAATGAAAACACTCATGCAGACACATACTGCAAGTTATATACTGTAAAACACACAGACACTTACACAGACACACATATCTGATGTTTACACAGGGTTTATCTGGATATAATTAACAACTCTCCCTCATTTCACATGATTTACACAGTCTTGGATACGGTAAACACGACAAATGTGTGTATGTGAAAGAGAGAAAGAGTGTGTGTGTGGATGTGTCTGTCCAAATATCATATACATTTAAGACAGCTGTATCATTCTGCCTTTCTGCCTATTCCAGAACATACTGAACACAACCATAAAGGTCAAGCATTTACATGTGAACACACACAGAAATGACACACACAGTGTCATGCTAAAAGAAGCACAACAGCACTCACAATCAAATCTTCAACTTAAAGTACGTAGAACTACGAATGTTCATTTTTTTGTAATGCAACTTAAAAAAAGACACTGTTGGCGCAAGTATTTATATTTATACTTTTGTTCTTTTTTATAATTATGCTCTATCAATCACAGACTGAAAGGCACTTTTGTATGTTTCTTCTTATTACCAGCCTCATCACCATTGTCTGTGAGGTAGTTTATTATAAAATGATAATCTCGACCCAGAACTAAATATTATGTAGACAAAAAAAAATTCCTAAAAGCACTGAAATCAAAATGCATGTGTAAAAAACATTTTAGAAAAGATGTCATTGTTTGTGACACAATTTATCTTCATCTGTAAAAAATTTTAAAAAATGACATTTTTTTTCATCATCCTGTTTATGGTGTTCACATTCAATAAAATGTGTGTATGTGAACGTGGGAATGTGTGTGTTTGGGAATCAAGATAGTGAATATCCATTCAAAATACTCTATACAGGCAACATAATGCATTGTTTAAAAAAAAATCAAAAAAGAGTTGCCTTTACCTTGACTACTGACACTACCCATCGTTTGACTTCTCATTGTTTCACTGTCTGCCTGCACTGAGGTACATGTACAGTTGTTTTTACAGTGGAGTGTTATATGTAGTATAGTCCAAGCAGGGTAACAGAGGGGTGAAAAATAATTATTGTAAAAATCAGTCTGCATTTTTATTGTTAACAGTAAAACTGTCATTTTAACAAATTATTTTATTGAACCTACTTGATTTAATGCCGAATAAAAGAAATTTTCTGTCCCTTTACCTTCTGTTCCTTTGGGTTTTTTTTGCGTGTGACTGCCTGCAATTTAGATTAAAGTTAGAAATGTGTTAAAAGGGATAGAGACACAATCATTCAGGTGACAAATACTTTTTTTTAAATGTGTACACATTTAATGGAAATGGTTGTGTTTCAATTATACAGATGTGTGACACAAGATATTCAACATTTATTGCTGATCTGTATATCACCCCTAGTGGATAAAATAAATTCTTCTTCAAAGTTCTTTTTAGAATCACTAGTAGGGCTATGGTGTAAAGGACAGTGTGCAAACACAACAACAACATGAATATTATTATTATACTCTTGTGTGGTTGTGTGTGTACTTTCCCTTACGAAAATTAACGATGGTTTTACCATGGGAAATACCGTGGTTTTACCATGGTTTTTTGGGTCATGGTTTACCATGGTTTTTTTGTGGTAACCATGGTTATACTATGGTTTTTATGTAGTAACCATGGTTCTACCATGGTTTTTGGAAGTACCATGAACCAACCATAGTAATACTTAATACTATGGTTGGTTCATGGTACTTCCAAAAACCATGGTAGAACCATGGTTACTACATAAAAACCATAGTATAACCATGGTTACCACAAAAAAACCATGGTAAACCATGACCCAAAAAACCATGGTAAAACCACGGTATTTCCCATGGTAAAACCATCGTTAATTTTCGTAAGGGTTGAGCTCAACAGTTGTAATGATACAATACTCTTGTGTATGTGTGTTTACCTGGTGCTAGACATCTGTGCTCTCAGTTTCCCTGCTGTTTCCAGCTTTCCATTGTCTGTGGGAGCGCAGGTTGTGTTCTGGGGCCATGACCTGAACAATAGGGATGCCGTTCACTGCTAAACTGCCAGTCAGAGGCAGCATCAGTGTGGTTGTCAAGTGTAGCTGCCCAGCTGCATGCTGGGAGACCCACCTGGGGGGGAGGAAGAGTGTATTTTTAATTATGTATGAGATTTGGTGTGGTGAGTAACAGTGTAGCTATCTTCCTTCCATCATTTTAAATAAACTCTGCACAAGTAAATGTGAACAGTATTGGGGAAACATCAATAATTGCATCTGTTTTTTCAACAGTGCTTTCTTTTTGGATATTCAATATTTCTGAATATTGTATTGAAACTTCAGATTCTCTACATCCCAAAAGTAATACTACAACCATACAAGTAAACTTAATATTGTTGTGTTGATGCATTGTGCAAGAAACTCTGAAACGCAAATGAAATCCCCCTATAATGTAGGCTTAAACTTGAGAAAAGCATTGCAGGCCTATGTGTGTTTGGGGTGTGTTTAATTACACTTCCCAGCAGATTGCTCAGCGCGATGTCAGCATATGCCGAGAGGAAGGCTGCAGGGAGAAGAGAAGTGTTTCAGTGCTAAATATAGCCACACACATTCTCTACCTTTCTCTAGGTTGCTGATGTACATACAGTTGTTGGAACAGAGGCTGATTCCAGTTGCTCCTGATATTAAACATGCTTGACTCTCCAATTAAGACCAATTTATAAAATGGCAACAGGCTCTATGCCTGCCAAACCTGGTGTGTGCTTGGTTTGTATCCATGAGATTGAAGCAGGGAAGCTGAGTCTAAGTAGATCAATTAAATTAAGCTTTGCCCCACCAAAATTAATTGTAAGCTTTTCTATGCAATTAATTCCATTCGGCAAAATGAAATGTAGTATGTAGCATGACACATTTACTGCACCTTCTCATCATTTTTGGAAGAACAGCTGTGTTTAACCACAGCAAATTATTAGCTTTATTGAGCTCTTTCCCTTCTTAAAAAAAAAACATGCGACTGTGTCAGTGGGAGGGTGAGGTTAATTAGACTGCATGTAATATATTTTCAGCACCATGGACAGAAACCACAAGACGGACTGTATGACTGTTTCAGCAACATGCACAGAGCATGTTGAAGCTGCTGTTTTATTCCTGTCACCCTCCAGTGGCTGCAGACAGTGATGACAGGAAAAAAATGGATTTGAATGGATATAAAATAATATTCCAGCATTACTAATGTATGGTTTAGTAGACCACGGCTGAATCTCTCTCAAAATAATTATTTTGGTTTTTATGTCTGCTAAAAACTATATATATATATAAAAAAAAAAGCTTTAAAATGTTTCAGACAGATTTTTGCACGTTGCAAGTCCTAAAAAACTGAACCTTCATTATTCTGTATGTAAATTTAAAGGTAATACTGTATGTCAATGAAAGCAACAACACAAATTCACACACGTTCGCTGAATCCCAGGGTTTGATATATTATACATGAAACAGTTTGTGAGAAGTAGTAAGATTAAAAACAGAAGAGGAAAGAGAGAATATAAAGCCCATCTATTGGCATATTTTATAAATATATATATATATATAAAATATTTAATTTACTGTAAGCACATAAAATGTCACTCAGATCAATAGGTGGCAGCTATCTGTCTATTATGTCTGGTTGACTCTGTAGTACTACAATCATCCATGAGATGGCAGTAGAAACTTACTGTTAGATTACTGCCTTCAGATCAATATCTATGAGTGTAACCTAATAAGGAAATGTTGTCTTGTATCTCTGATTGGTCAAACTTGGAACAGCTTGTCTGTGTTCGGCGGTCAGGTATGTGATGTGAGATGATGGAGACTCGGGTCGGGCCAGGCCAAGGGGCAGCACTGATAAAGACACTGTGTCACTGTCTAAAGTGAGTTTCTGCTCAGTTGCACCAAACAAATGTTTTTTCTGTCAGTAGACAGTAAGACTAATGGAAGGAGACATACAAGAGTGAAAACTGGCAGAGATCAATTCCAGAGGACTATTAACCCCTGAGGAGACCTTTTTTAATACATAATTGACACATTATCCTCTTATTCATTCACATTTCTAGTATTCATGTTCGCATTACCTGAAAAATGTAACCGTACATTAAACCTCTTTCCTGTGATCACAACCCAATATCAACACATTTTTGAGCTAGCTTTTAATCCCTGACACCTCATCTCCTAACCTCTGAAGTACTGCTGCAGAGTATTGATGTAGTAGGTGGATGAATGCCAGGTCAATGTCACACCTCTGACTCACATCCACACTAGACAAGCACCACACGCTAATGCTGAAGGCAAACACAGACTATGCAGGGGACATGTTGATCCAGGTCAAATCTCAAGGCCAGAGACTCTGACCTTTTGCCTACAGCAGCTCCACACTGTCTATGAAAATAAACTGCTTTCAGTGTCTTCAAAATATTTAACATTTTTTCATTTTTTTTATTTTGTATATTCAGTATATTCAATTGCAAAAATACAATTCAAATCCTTTTTTGCCACACTGATGAGACAAATTGAGAATGTAGCTAAATTAAAATGTTGGTAATTATAATAAGATATAACATTAATTTTATTGGCCACGCTTAAATTATGAATTAATTTTCCTTTAAACCCACTGAGAAATTAGGGAGAGATATTAACGATACTCTTTGTAATACTGCAATAACGCCAGCAAAAAAAACACACACATATATATATATATATATATAAAGAGCACAAAGTGGCATACAAACACAATAAGATTCTAAACATTATACCTGCTAAACTGAGACCACATGAAAATGTCAGCACTGTTATTGGGGGCGGGGAAAAAGTAAGGAGTTCATTAGTCAAATACACCAATGCCACCATAAATTATGCTGCACACCGTGCCAGAAGGGACACTATGCTTGTGTGTGTGTGTGTGTCTGTGCAGGTTGAGTCCTGTTGCCCCACCCAGTTAATATTCTGCTGCTACTGTGCAGCTGGGAAAAGAATGAGCTTTAATATGTTTACTGACTGTTTCTTTGATATATACAGTAATTATATTTGTGGGATCATGAAATGGTGCATTTTGCTCAGTCAACTGTATGTAAGTGTGAGTAATATCATAGAAAAATGACCAAATGCTGTCTGACTGCAGAAGACCCTTTCACCCTCCATTCACTCTAGGCTATATATTATTTACACACATGTGCACAAAGCTGAATGTGCTCCTGGGTGAATGAATTATCTTTGACTCAATCACCTGCTTGCATTGTCACGTGACTACTCATTAATTGTCGAATTTAGTTAGAAATGCCAAATAAAACTCAAATTGAAAACCCACTGCAGCCACTTCACCCTCCATTTTTCCTGTATTAATAAGGATTTTCAAAAGAATATATCTGCAGTAACTGTAAATTTTGAAAGGTCTTGTGCAGATAAATGACCCTCGCACCGTGCTGTGATTGATTTCCTTATTACCAGCCTCTGTAAGCTGCAGTTTAGCAGTCTGGTCCTGAAGCAGACTGACCACACCCCAGCGCTGCCTTCTTCATTCAGTGTGTGTTGGCTGGGCTACTCTGCCATCCGCTGCCTCTTCCCACACTGTTTGTTTTTTTCTCTTTCACAGCCACCTTCTCCACTCTTCTGCAGTTAGTCTTTAAACGCTCTGGCTCCCGTTCCACTCATCCTTCCACTTCCTACAGTAATTCCACACTTCATTATCTATCCTTATCCTCCATCTTCCTGGTGCTCATTCACACCATTTGCCTTTGCTTTGCTTCTCTTCTCTTATTTGCTTCCTTCATCACGGCCCTGTGCTCCCCACAACGCTACTCACCCCCCATAACAGTCATTAAAGTCTAAATGTTGGAGGGAGGCCCAAGAGCATACTAACATTTTTACTCTTTCTAAAATGCGTGTGTCCGTCTGTGCGATGCTGCCAATGCTAATACTGTACAATGAGTCAGAGTTCTTATATCAAACCCAGTCTCTCCTCTCCTCAGACTAAATAGAGGAGAGTTTAATAGGTCGGAATGAGCAACTGAAATGAACTGTGCATAATGCCTTGTTTTGCAGTGTTAGTGGTAATAGCTAACTTTGCTTTTGGGGCTTTGCTCTTCATTCAGCGGATGGATCCATCATTGTCCTTTGATACCTTCAGGGGGAAAACTGAAGCATCTAAATGGATTGCTCTGTCTCGGTTTTTGTTTCTGTCTGTATTACATTCCACTGTTGTTCAACTTTGTGTGTATGTATGATAAGTCTCCACTTCTAGCAACATTTTTCTTCCTAAAAGACTCATTTCAGATGATTATTTGCACTTTCTAGAGGTAAAACGTTGCTTTATTTAACTTATAATAAAGGGAGTCTCTTTTTTCTCCATTACATCACACTGACTAAGTAGCTAAACAGCACTAAATACAAAGCCTGATGTGAATGGTTTTAGAGGATTTGTTCAAAAAATAGAAGATAATTTTTTATTGGGCACTGGGACAGTTTTAGAGTTCTTTCTCCACTCAGATATCTGAAGGTACATTATGTCAAAGCAGAAATTGATGGTAGGGATTCCTGAACCATGAATACAAATCTACTTAAATAATTTAGAATTGAGCAGTGAACCCTAGTTAACTCCAGCAGCATCGTTCTCTATTCAATCCTGTTGCCCCACCTTTTTACAACACAAATGCAGCAGGAGGCAATGGCCTACATAGAGCCCCTGAAATCCTCCTCTGGAAACCCCTTATGGGAATAGTTTACGCCACCAGTGACATCTCTAAATATGGCCTCACATTCTGTCCGGAACTTTATGTCTCTATCCTCTCACTGTCTGACCCGTGCTCCTGTATCACTCCTGCTATTACTCACGAACAAAGTAAGACTCATATTGATTATAGCACATTGATGAGGATATCTCTCACACACACACACCTTCACTTTTCCTGAAGGCAACTGCAGGTGGTAAAGGATAATGAATGCAGAGGAACAAAAGACAGAATGATGTGGAGGAATTAGGAGGAAGAGTTATGTCATATGATGAGATGAAAGAACAAAAGGTATTGTTACATGAGTTGAGGTAAGATGGAAGAACAACACAGGGCCCAGGGTTTTCATCACACTCTCACACATTTTTCTCACATATTTTTTCTGTCTTTTGATCTCTTAGAGGTTTCTCTTCTGTTCTCTGCTGCATTTATGAGCTTATATGGGCACAACTTTCTCACTTTTTCCCTATATAATTTGCCACCCCTTTCATCTCCTCTCCATCTTCATCTGACACTTCTCTCTGTCTCCTGACACTGATCCTGCTTTCCCCCTCTGGTTGGCTGTCATGCAGGATTAAGTTCTCACCTTGTAGCACTTATTCACACTCTTAACTCTCTGACTGTGTGCTGCAGTGCCATTTGTTTCCATGTGTAGCTGTGTGTGTGTTGGGGGGGGTATGGCGGTAGATAGGGGAGTTAAGAGCAGACAATTCCCCACACGTAACAGTAAAAAATTCTACTTCCGAAGTAGAGAGTTGAGGTGGGGTGGGATTAGGGGAGTAGGTAATGCTGCTGCTTTCTGGAATCAAAGCATAGGTGACTTTTTCAAGAAAGCAGAAGACGACAAATTTATTTTTGCTTAAGTTTAGAAAAAAGCAAATACCTGACAAAAATGGAAAAACAATAAAGGGGAAAAAAAGACATGTGGCAGTAATCAGCCCTCATCTTATTTGCCATTTGGCTGCTGTGCATTTAGCTGCCATGCTTCAGCAGTTTTCTCTCCCCTCTACTGCCTACTCAGTCTTATTAAAGTGATATCTCTTTGATTGTGTTGTTGCATTGTTGTTTTTATTACAGAGAGAGGTGTGTATGTGTGTGCGCATCTGCCACTGTTAGCATGTGTCCACACCACGGGTTTGTGCAAGTGTGTACAAGCTCACTCCTACTCCTTTGTTTATTACAGTATGACTCATAGCATGAAACACACACAACAGTGTTTCAGGACAATGCATTGTACTTATAGCAGTAAACGTAAGCAGGGGGCTGAATTCTTGCAAACTCACAGAATTCCTCACCCACTGCCTCTCCCTCAATGGTCACAGTGTGACAGATGTAAAAGGCAGATGCAGCCACAGGCTTGTGTGTTTGTTTATAAGCAGGAGTTATCAGCGCCATAGTTAATTGCTCTGTGTCTCTTGCAGCAGCCTGTGGGTAGTTGCTGCTGCTTGTTTTATAATTTCATATTTTATACATGTGGTCTTATTACCAGAGGGATTCATAAACTTCACCCGCCTTTAACCTTGTTAAACTGTTCTGTAATTCAACATTTGCTATTCGGGGGAGCTGGGGTTGGAATCTATATGGAGGTCATGAGTGATGTTTATTATGACTGGAAGGTTTTATTTTTTTCCACTTTGACACAAATGTAAATGATACTGCAACATGCTTTTGGACTAATAAATATGACTAATGCAATTGTAAGTGCAACATATGCCAGTAACTAAATAAAGCAAAAGTGCTATATAATTTTACATTATGGTTAACCATTGATATGTAGCTCAATATAACAAATGATTCAAATGTAACTGATTAAATGTAAGATTTATTCCCTATGGCTACTAAAATGGCCTTTGTAAGTAACATCAAGTGTTATACGGTGCCCTCCAACTCTAGTGTGATAAGGTTCCCACTACAGCACCATATACGAGTCATGTTGATAGGACTAAACTACAGTTGGTAATACCAATGATATTTCTATCTGATCCCAAAGCAACTGCATAAACACACAAATTAAAACTCACCAGCCAACATTCCAGCTGCTGAGCCCAACAGGGCGTGGGCGGCCAGCAGGGGGGGGTAGAGTAGAACAGCTCCCAGGAGGAGGAGGGAGCGCCCCCCCCCCCCAGGGCATCGCAGGCAAAGATCTGACCGACACCGAGAGGAATGCCATGCGACACCTGGGCAGCAGAGAACAAGTACACTTGCAAAACATAAAAACAACATTTGTCTCAATGTATTCAGTGGCTCTTTTCCCCAGCATAATCAGCCATTCTTCTCTTCACTCAGTTAAACACACTAGCATACACAAATATGCCACATTCCCAAGAGTCAGTGAGAAGTGAAGAGTTTCCATGGCGACGTGATGGGTGCACCTGCCTGCCGCTGATATTTACAAGTCCGAAATGGTGTTTAATTATATCACGGCCACACAAATCTGTGTGTTTTGCACGTGCTTCTTTGCATGCACAGGTGTGTATGTGTGTATGTGTGTTTGTGTGCACTAAGATTAAATACGTTGTCGTAGTGAAGCAGCCAGAGCGCAATCCTCAGCAGAGTGCAAGCTGGAGACATTAAATATAAATAGGACCGACGTCATCGCCATCTCTGGAGAGAACCAGAGAAAAGATGAGAAGAGAGAGGGAAGAAGGAAATGGAGATGGGTGAATGGAAAGGAAGGAAGAGAGCAATAGATAAAAGATGTGAAGAACGGAAATAGAGAGCAAGGAAAAGAGGAGTAACCCTGGAATGAGATTGTTCAATGTTAACAGAAAAAGAAATTCCTTTTGGAAAGAGAAGAGGAGAAGAGACAATTTAAACCACGATGGAGAAAGATGTACAAAGTGAGAGGGAGAGTGGTAGATTTGCCTGACGTGAGAGGCTGAAAGGAGGAGTACCGTGGAGATTAAAAAACAAAAGAGGATCCAGATGGTGTATGGCTCTCGAATAATAAACCCAAGGGAATTCATGAAATGAGTGGGAGAACCTTTCCTCAACCAAGGGACTGGCAAAGTTTGAGATTGGATAATAAAAGAAAAGGAAAAGAGGCAGAGAGACAGAAACTTGTAGTGGGGGACATACTGTGCCACAGGGCGTGATGCTCAATTGTCTCTGAGCCTCGACTCTGTATTCAGGACACCTCACAGCACTCAGAGGGTTTAGTCAGCGTAGCTGATGTAGTTTTAACAACTTCACAGTCAGTTTGCAGATCATCATGTACAAAAATGAACTCTGACATCCCGTGCTACTGCTGGCTCTTGCTAAATAAATCTAGCAATTTCAGTCAAGTGTTCTGTCAGTCACAATTTTATACCAAGAAGCACTTACACAGCACTAGTTAGATATTGTCTTATGAAAACACTATATGATGTTTCAAGGGTTTTTTATTCTTTTTTTGCAGATAATGATGAGAGCAATGGTTTCCACTTTGATGCTGTCAAACATATTTATTGAATATCACCACAAGGAAAATCTATGTATTTCACTGTAGACTGAGTTTGTTAATCTTGTGTCTGCAGAGACACATCTTGCTGGCTGAAATTCTAACCATGAAACAAGTCACATACAGTAAAATGTGTGCTCTGAAATACCAGCTGCAGTAGTTGAATGTCTTGACAATGTGATGATTGTCAACACAGCCACACAGGGAGGTTTCACACACCCACCCTTCATCATTACCTCAGGTTTATTCTGTGAACATTCTCAACAATGAGAAACAGTTTAGAGGAAAATCAATAGACTATGAGTGGAACAATTATGTTTTCAGAACGTGTTAACTGTCGGGTTGGAGAGCTTTTGAAAAAAATGGACAGAACAGGAGAATGATTAATGATTAATGTGAAAATATTAAGCATGTAATTATGTTGCGTAGTATCATTTAGAGAGGAACATCTTACATGGTAAGACATACGATTGTGAATTCTGAACACTCAGAGAGGAACATTCTAAAGACATTTCTGTTAGGTATGTTAGTGTTTTTCCACCCTAGCCTTATTAAGGTTAACTCTCAATAAAAAAATATTGTATCCTAACCCTTACTTACACTCGATATTTAATTCTGAGCTTCCCTGTCAATCACCAGCTCTGGATATAATATCTCAGCCCACAGTTACTTTAACTTGAATGCAACTGCTTCATCTCCACTATGAGTTTTAAACACTAAGATTTGTAAAATTAAAATTACACAGATTATAATTTTATAACAGGTGCTACATCATTGACTGTTGCTAAGTAACTGGTGAGTCATAGCTGGCTGATCTTATGCATCTTGTGCTCCGGTTAGTTACTTGTTCACTCTGGAGACCTGGCTGCAGCATGGCTGCTGAGGGTTTTTTTTGTCTTTCAGTATTTATGTTTCATCATATAATGATGTCTCTTCTAATTTTTACTGTTGAGACTCCTAATAAGCTGCACCTGTCCTTGTAATCTTGTGACTTGATGCACTTCCCCCGGTAAAATACCACTACAAATGCTACTCATGACAGCAGCTGGCCTCGTGAAATGCTGATGAGAAAAAATGCTAATTGAGCCTCAAAGTATCCTTACCTTTGCATCTAAACAACTGGTAAAAGTACCACACTCGTTGAATAATTATTGGCAAATAAATGCCTACATAACCAGTAACCTTCAACTAATCAACTACTCTTATATTATAATAGATTTCACTGCCATTCAAAGAAACTAATTTTCATTCATAGGAAGCTTTGTTTGTCACCCACATACCTTACATACAAAAAGAAGACATAGAACTATGGCTTTGGTTAGCCAAAAACATCACCTACGGGATTAGGATAACTGTGTGATTCTTAGACCTACAACATTTATAACATGTTGGACAATACTCCCTCTTTTTGAATCCATGCAGTCCCAAGCAGAAACCAATTATAGAGGTTCTGGATATAGTTGCCCCTAATAGTCGACCAAATGTTTATCTATGAATAGATCACTGTTAGCCGAGATTTGAGAGCTGGGTGCTGAACATCAACCTTCCAGTTCCCACTCTAAACATCTAATGAAATGCTTTCGTACCTCTATTTTACCGAGCTCAGTGTCATTAGGCTACAGTTCCCCTGGTGGTGTTGCAGGACTATGTGGGGAATAGAGGTTATATTGGCCAGTACAAAAGGAAAGAGGACAATGATAATGTTGAAGGGAAATGCAGCAACTGGCACTGGGGGGAGACCACTGAATAGAAAAACGCTAACTTTTTAAATAAAACAGTGTTTACATATTACTATAGAATGTGTGCATGCAAAAAGAAGGTAATGTTCTCCCAATATGATTTTTTGTGGCATTCTTTCAACACATTTCCCTAATATACTCATATTATGAGGAACTGAGGCACTCTGGATATATTCCATTGGATGCTGTGCTGAGACAAGGCACATTTGCATATTACCTTTAGCTTTCACTCTAAAAATAAGGGTAATACATTTTTGCATGTTTTAAGTGGATGTTTTTGGCTTCTCTAGAGACAGGAAGTTTTTCATATTATCAACATATTTCCTACAGTGACTTAGAACCATATACTGTATATACGGGGCTCAATACTGTAGTGGCTCCAGATACATTACCACAATACTCATATTCCTTTTTTGGAAGGTAATGCAAAATAATATATTTTGTTGTATAGCTTGGAGAAGTTGAATTGTCTTCCATGCACTGTGAGCTGTGTGTGTGTGTGTCTCACCAGTACCAGTCTCCAGCTGAGCTTAACACCCCCATCAGCAGAGACACCAACACGCCGTAAAAGCCATGGAGACCTCCTGAAAAGTCAGCACTACACAAAGACACAGACACACACACACACACTTTTTTATGCATGTTTTTGCCTACGCGACATGCAATAGTGTATATATAGTATAATGAACCATTATAACCAAATTTATTCAAAATGTACGACTTTGCAGACACAGGCTCAACCAAAATTATGTGTAAATCTGAAAAGGTTGTGCACTAGTGTATTACAGGGTGACTGTCATAAATATTGAGACAGTGGGTGAACGCAGGGCAATCAGTCATGGAGTTGTTATTCTCATGAATTTTAAGTAGAGCCCTCGGTCAACTTTTGTCCCAGGCCAAGTACATTATAGGCTTGTGTTTCACGGTCACCTTCCAACCTACAAACAGCTTGTTTTGTGTTTTTAAAATAGATGCTTCATTACAAATGTACATATGGATGTGTGCTTTGTTGAGCGTGCACACTATTAGTGAGTATTTGTTCAAATAAACCCACCTGTCGTGTCCTTTGATAACGGCTGTTAGCGTAGAGGCCATTACACCCAGAGTTCCCAGCAGGCCTTGCCAGGGGGAAGCCCAGAACAGTGCAACTGGGATGAGAGCATCGCTCAGCGGGTTGTTGACTAGAGTCACGCTGGTCAGCCCTCTCAGGCCCCACACAGCCAGCTGCAGCACAACCACTTGTCTGAGGAACACAGGACCAAAACACAGCCTCTCAGGCACAGCATCCAATACCTTTTGGTATTTCATACAATTGGGTCTCATTTTTCACAAATAATGTAAAATCAGTTTCTCAGTTGCTTTTCTCGATTCCAATTGAGGGTTTTTAAAACAGAATTAAGATGAGAGTTAATAATGTTGATCTTGCTGCAGGAGTCACTGTGGGAGTTTTGTGGTGATTACATGTGCATATTTATATGGCAATCTAAGCATTTCAGAGTAATGCATTAATGATTATGGCTGCTAAACAATAACGACTTTGTAATTCAGAATTATCCTTAATTTTATTTTCAAATCATGTATTTAAAAAGGTCATACCATGTATTAAAATTAGGCTGTACTTTTGAATTTACTGACATCTTTTATATAAACTTGGAGAATGTAGCAGTGTGGAGAGTATTCCTACCCTGCATGTATTTATCCACATGCACCATGACATGACAGCAGACCATTGAGCACCTGCAGAATGAGGCTGGGATGTTCCCTACTGTCCTCCTCCACCTCTGGTTTGGTTTCCATTCACATCCCTACAGCTGCTGGACCCCACTTTAAATGTTGTTAATATATTGTGGTAATACAGGAAACCCACTAATCTTTTTTGTTGGTTTTGTTTGTTTGTTTTTTTGTTCCTCTGTTTCTTCTTTCTCCCCTCTTCCTCCTCCTTTTCCTCTCCCCTCTCCAGGGAGGTTTAAGGGGATGACTTATAAACCGGTAGACTGGGTAATGTATTCAGTCCGCTTTCGACAGGCCCTGCTGGGGAAGAACAACTCCATCAAACCTGGCCAAGGAAAGGATAATTGTTCCCTCCCTCCTGCTCCTGCGGTTTCCACATTTCACAATTACTTCACTGCACTGTCGTCTCTTTCCACGGTTATCATAACCAATGTTTGTCCAGTTAAGCTAGTCATCCACTTTCTATTGCAGCAATGTTTGTTTGTTATCTCTAGTTTATTCAAAAGGTGTATGTATAACCCAATTGTCTGTGCTTTTGTGAGAATGGATGCTAAACAGGAAAATATCAGTGACACCAGTTTTTTCTGTAACCTCAGAAGCTCTGCATTTTAGTTTTAACTCTCTGCTGCCATCGGTTTAAAAACACTGCTGCTGTTTTTGTTTTTTTTATAAAAAATTTCTTCTGGGTTGTTGCTACTTAAATAGTTTGATCTAATTTGAAGTAAAAGAAGGGTAGATTAATAATGATATCTGGAAATCATTTTTATATTCGGAAGAGTGATAGCTCTCCTGGTACGATTTCACTTCCACTTGAGCAATAGAGAAATGTTGACTACGGAGAGGTGAAGGCAATAACAGCATGTCTGATACCATCACAGAGAGAATCTTTTTCACTCTATCTTATCCAGTGCAGCAGGGATTCAAATGCCTTGTTTTTGCAGGTGGAAATTGCTCTGCCATTCAAGAAGCCGTGACAGCTCATCTCTCTCTCTCTCTTTCTCGCTCGCTCCCGCTTCCCTTGCTCTATCCATCTTTTACTTGCTTCAATAAATGTATCCGCCTCCCCTCTGTCTGTCTGTCCTCCTTTGCTCATTCCATCAATCATGGGCTGGGAACCAAGGGATAAGGGAGAAAGAGCCTCAGGTTGACACACACGCTAGACTAGGCTCTAATAAGAGGAAGAAATGCAGGTGAACACTGGAAGATTACCATTTGACCTGTGACTGTGTTGGATGTTGAGTATTCCAGACTTATTATAACACAGGCCAAAGGTCACTGAATGCAAAAATACACTTAGGTGGTGGAGCCCTTCTAACATATGTTTACTTTAATGTGTTACTGGTGTCTTGTGCCATAACTGAATACTGATGTCACTGATAGGTCATGACATGAACACCTTTGTTAACTAGCACAAAGGTTGAGTTTGTCTGTGATTCAGCTAAGCACAAAATGAAGATAAAGCTATTATACTAGTGTCAAAAATGCATGAAGTTTTATAATGACCTGCAAACCTAAACTACATGTGCATAAACATGTGAATTTCAACTGTGCAAATTATATTACCCCAAGCAATGGGCATTTTCAGAAAGCATCACTGCTTTAAATGTAGGAAACTTGGGTAACAGGACTTCAACATTTTCATAAATGCCTACATTTGTTCCTCTTTCTTGACAACAGTTAGTTGAAAAAGATGGATACCAGTTAGTGTGTTTAATTGGTTTGGGAAAAACAGGAATAGACTGTTAATTTTTTTTATTTTAACGCTACAGTACTATTTTACAGCTACAATGGAAGGTATAATGGTAGATCAGTATCAGAAAGTGAATTTAAGTCTACATGTATAAAACATGCACACATGCCAATAGCAATATAAACAGAATATATAGCTCTGTTTTAAATAGATGCCACAAGACCGTATATATTTTTCTCTGGGATTAGAAAGCAGGTCAAAAAAGACCGGAATAGTTCAGTATTCAAACGTCATGGTCATAGCTTTTAGCTTCAGACTCTTGTGCTAGATCCCAGTTCATTTAATGACATCTTCCACAAGCAAAAGCAATGTATTTAAACAGTCTCCTCACACAAGGAGAAAAACTAACCTTTAGTTGAGTCTATGTTGTTTTTTTCTCCATTTCACAAGTGTTGGGATCAGTTTCGGGAACAGACTCTTCAAACACTAAAATATCCTATTACTGAACTGGCTGAAAGAATCCAATCTTCAAGGCAAATGAAGCATGAGGGCCTAATAACATTACAAATGAGGTGGTGAAATTACAGCCCATCTGGACTTGAAGATGCAATTCTCACACTGTTCATCATGGTACTTGGCTTTAGAGTTTTCCCACAAGTCAACACCAAAAGGCTAATCATCTAATAATATTCTAACATATCCTAGCCGTGTAAACACTGAATTACTGAAACCTCACAGATGACAGTCTGGGTGTGAGAGCGGCGTTTGAAAAACGAGGATACGTACTGGTGTGATATCTACAGAAGATTGATTAGAGGGAAGAACAGAATGAGCAATCATTTCTGTCTGTTTCCATGGTGACGAACATTTCTGTCATTGTTCTTTTTCTTCCACTCTTTCTTGTTGTGAAATGCATACTGGGAAGTGAACACACACACACACACACACACACACACACACACACACACACACACACACACACACACACACACACACACACACACACACACACACACACACACACACACACACACACACTTTTGACCGCTTTAGGACAATGGAGTGAGCTGAATTCTCAACATGGAAATATAATTATCATCATAGTATCTTTGTAATCAAATCATTATCTGTATCTGTTGTGAGCTCAAAAGCGGAGCCGTGGGTGGATGGATAGGTGGCACTGACAAAGGTTTTTCTTTTCTTAATAGGGTCACTTAAGTCAGATTTTCTGGAAAGGTGGAAATAAGAGGAGTTGACAAAATGAATGTTATATCTAATATTTATTCCTCTGTAATATGGTCATACTGATTACAGATGGCTACAGATCCCGTGCTGTTCATTTAATGTAAACACATTTTAAGCTTCATTGTTTTATTTCAATTCCAATATATCACACTACCGAGCACAACAACAAGTTTTCATTATCCTAATACCCTCTGACTGCACTTGTCCTCTAGCACTTGACGATTCAGCGTCTTGAGGGAAATGCTGACTCTGGAGTGTGCAAATTTACACACAGTTTTATTTCACTGTGTGTTTTGGGCTTCTGGGACCTAACCCTGACCCAGAACTTGTTCAGGAGGATTTGCCCTTGTTTTATTTTGTTTGCCCTGACCACAAAAGGTGTATAGTGTATTTGATAAGACTTTACTTGCATTTTTCTCTTCCAAGTCTACACTTTTACACACACGCATAGACACATGCACGCCGGTGTCTTGATTAGCACTGGCTTTTCAAGCATGAGTATCATCCGAATGGTTTCTTCACATTCTATTGGGAATGCATTGGAGAGTGACAGTAAAAACAGAAAAACGAGAAGGAGAATGACTGATGGGGGGATTATTCATGCTGCTCCAGTTAAGAGCCCTCTGGGTAAAGAGTGGAGCTCCATTCTCCTTCACGGCCTTCTTACCACTCCAGCAAATTACTCTCTTGGTCCTTGTTGCCTCACTCCATCGGCTTTGAACGTATCCCCGTCTTTCTATCTTATAGTAATGTATGGGTATGTAAAGACAATCAATCTTTTTGTCTCAATGGTTTTCCACTGAGTCAATATATGTTTGGTTGTAGCTGCAGACAAGAGATATAAATCTTTTGTTTCTATAGTGCTCTGAAATGTTAACTACTCAGGGGTAAAGCCTTAACGGCCCACAGTTTATTTTATTATAAAAGCTTGTTGACACAGAGTGTGATGATGCCAAACAATGATCAGACTCCACACCTAATTATTCACATATGATAAAATCTCTTTGTAATCATGTGCCAAGGAGAGGAGGTCTAGCTACAACTTCAGGCTTTTAATATAAACAACAATAAGCTATATACTGAGAAAGTTTATAGCTCTCTCTCTCTCTTTCTCACACACAGTTTTTTGCTCTGTGTGTGTTTCCCTGTTGAGTAAGTGAGGACAATCAAACCTAATCTTTCCAAATTAATATATATGACCCAAGCATAAAAGAAGACAGACAACATGGAGGCGGTGAATGACTTCTGTCTTTGTGACTCACCACCTCAGACTACTGAGCTCCCAGAAAACAGTGACACACCGGCTGACACACCAGTGTGTTGTTCATTAAGACTGCAAGAATGGCTTTTCTATAGAGGGATATTAAAGTCAAGGAAACGTGTTTAAGGGATTTGGATCAGAGGTCTTTCTCATCGTTTGTGTGTTCATGTCATGACATTGTTATATCAAAAAATATTTTATTTAAAATAGAAAATATGGTGCATGAAATTTTAAAATGTATTCCAGTCCCAATATATATATATATATATATATATATATATATATATATATATATATATATATATTCAAATCTCACTTTCTGCAACATGGAATCTTTATATTCAGTGCCAATTCATAAGATTTAGCCAGATTTAATTAATTAGGTTTAAGGACAGAGGATGTACAATAAGATGTTTTCCGGGCTCATTTGGATTTTCGCTGAGAATTAGACATGAGCATTGTATAAATCCAGCTATTGACAAAAATGATAAAGAAGAAGAACGGGCACTCCCAAAATGTTAAAGCATTGCATCTATTGAATTTATATAGTGGTGAATTAGCCAAAAAAAAGTTCTCAAAACCTCCTCCACCATCAGTGTGTGAATGGGTGAACACGTATTACATTGCTTTTGCGTTATTTTACATTTTAAGGTTCTTTTAATAAAAGGATGCTTTTAAGTTATTTTTGATTCAAGTAAATTAAAGTAAAGAATAGTCATTTATCATTTACTATCTGTGCAGTTGGAAATTTAGACTTTGCTGAGTTTAAACTGTTCATGCTGTATTAAAAATATCTGACCATTTCTGTAGCCTATCAAAGCTTGAAGTCTTGATATGAAGTCCTTGATCTCAAAATAGCTTTTATTGAGTTTACGTCAGCTGTTTGAGCTCAGGCTATGAAAACAGCAGTTTTTCAATGAAAGCTTGACAGGGAGTTTAGGATGCTTTCCCCATAAGGCCATGTGTTAGATCAGCATTTTATCTTTCTTCCTCTGAACTGCCATTGAAATATAAAGCCGCATGGAAATAAATATTCTGAAGCCTGGTGGAGAGAACATCTCCCAGTCAGGATTTTCTTTTTCCCCCCTGAATGTTAAATTAATTTATTTATTTCACAGGTAATTTAAGTCCTAGGAGGTGAAATGAGTACAAGCTCTGGCCCTGCAAAAACAATTTCTGGCCTTGATTCTGAAACCCATTTGGGAAGTAAAAAGAGACTGTAGTAACTAGAGGAGTTTGGAGACATTTCTATTACTGAAGTTTATGTCCTTAGACAGGATGACTGCTACTCTCAATTCACAAACCAAGGTTCTACACTCAAGAGTAGCTACTTGGCTTATGATCTTGTGCAAGTCTTACGATAAAACAGTAGATTTGTGTATATATATTACAACTAAAGCCTTGAAGACCATGAACACATTTAAAAGTCTTAAGCTCTATTATTAAGATTAACACAAACCTTCACATCACTATTTTAAAAAGCCATGCCATGTATTTCCTCATAATTTGCAGCAACTATAAATCTTAAAGCATTTACCATTTGTATCTTGTGTTGTTTATGTTATGCATAAACTCAAACTGTAATCTGACTGATACCTACTTAAGAAAATGTTTGATTGATTCCATCTCGTAAGATTCCCCCCATATTCCCGTCTTCTTTTCTAATACAGGAACAAGATGTTGTCAGATACCAATATATATCAGTTCAATGGTTTAGAAAAATGTTTTAATCTCGCAGCCGCCCACCCTTTCCCTTTTTGAGTTTGTAATGTGATTAAGATGAATGACACTGCTGTGTTGTGAAGCGGATCGATAATAACCTTCCTTGTTCCCTCCAGCAGCTGAGCAATTAACCGGCAACAGCAGATGAAGACAAGAGATCATTATGGAGGCTAAGCCCTAACGATCAACTCTGCCTGTGTGTGTGTGTGTGTGTGTCTGTGTGTTTGTGACCGTTTGTCTGCTGTCAGTCTCTGTTTGTGCATGTCTTCTTATGTAGGTAAACGTGTAGGTTGTGCTGCCATCGACAAAGACAATCATTAGACTCAGATCTGCTTTGCTATACCTTAGATATTTCTATTTCCTTTTTTAATGAGAACCGATGCCAGATCTAGGTTGGAATTTTACCTGCTTACTTGTAAGTTGTCTGGGAGGAGGAGTGATTATAAAAACAAAAAACAAAAAAAAAAACACAGGAGCACCTATGACATTTTCATTGCAATCTTGTGCTAAACATTTTGCACCAGCAACTACATTACAGTAATATATTCTTGGTCACTTGATACAGGGATTTAGAAAACAGGTTCTTATTTACCTTACCCTTTGGTGACTGGGGGGTACATACAACGTGCCACTCACTCTTTCTCTGCCCATTCATTCTTCTCATGTCTGTGCTGCCAATGTCATTTGTGCTTCAGACAAACCAGCACTGACCATCCCTTAAGCCTACAACCACTGTCTGTCTCTGGGGGTTCTGCAAAGCAAGAAGTGGAAAAGGCTGGGTTAGTGACAGTTACTGGGACCTCAAGCAGTAAAAGTAAATCAGTCTTCAACCTAAAGTTTGGGAAAATTTTAAGACAGTAAAATCAATACAGGCTGAGCAATGTGGACTCAAAAAGACTGTGTTCTGGGGGTGCTCTGTGTATTTCTGTGCCTCAGCTGCTTGAGCCGAGTGTTTGAAAGCATGCAATCTTGTTCACTTTAAATGTATGTAAATTAGGTTGTGGCAGCCCCTGCAAAAGACCACTGTGAAAGTAAACAGCCTCTTCAACAGCATCTGTAATAGCACGCTTCAGATGCTAATCCACTGAGTCCAGCACCTATGAACTCTGAAGAGCCTTTTATAGCTGAAGTGTTCAGTGATCTGATCTGTCCTCCACAGCAGCCGACCTTCCTGCAGCTTAATGGCTGTTAGAGATCCTGCATGTCAAACACAGGTAGTAAAGTCTTTAGGTAATTATATTATTTCTCAACGGTAGATGGCCAAACATTTTATCACTATTAACTTATTTCAAATGCATTACATTTATAGCATTTACTACTGCCCTGTAAATCACTAAGTAAGAAATGTGTATTTTATATTTTTTTATTTAAAATATACATCAGTTGTTCTGAAGGTACTGCGAGAAAATTATTCCCAGGCCAAAAATTCACATGATTACAGTGGATTTTATTCTAAATAATGTTAAAATAGTAACAACTATAATAATAGCATAATATAATCTGCAAATTTATATATATATATATATATATATATACCTCACATCTTGCATAAATCAATATTGTGCTGTTCTTTCATTGGCAGAGTAGACACATACAGCATAAGGTTAAGCATGTGATTATATTGAGCTTAACCTTAAACGTGGACAGAATGCAATACATACAGAGCAGTGTGTGTGTGTGTGTGTGTGTGTATGCGTGTGTCTGTGCCTGTGTGTCTGTGCTTGTGTGTATGTATCCTGTATCCTTCTTAAGGTCATTTCCAACAATGGATATATTGTGTGAGTTATGCAGGTCGGTGCCTCAGTAAGTGAGTCATGCTGTCGAATCTAACGTCAGTGTTGCCTCATCTATTCATTCATTCACCTCAAGTGCAAATAAAGTACTATATTGTGTTAGAGTGTAACTTATAAGTGCAAATTTGATGCAGAGATTCAGAAGGAAAAATGCATAAAGAGAATCACAGCAAAGAGAAGGATGAGAAGTGAGCAGCAATCGATGGAATATATAACCGCTCTGTGGTTTTACAACATGGGAGGAGACTGATGTTGGTAGGAAAGAGAGTCAGGTCAGAGATCAAGGGTGTGTGTGTGTGTATTATATGCGTGTGAGTGTGTGTGCGTGCATGCATGTGTGACTGATGGCTCCCCATGGCAGGCCACCACCGACCGCTGGGAATGTGGTGAGAAGGGCAGAGACAGCCGGGTGGATGGTCGGTAACAAGAGCTGCATCTGAAAGATGATGTGGCGAAGAGGAGGAGGGGAGGATGTTCTGAGAATTGCTTTGAGAGAGATTGCTCAAATGAGAGCCATAAATAAAAGTGGAAAACACAGGAGGAGACCCAGAAAGAGATGGAGGTGGAAGGAAGGCATGGGAGTATGGGATGAGTGGGTTGATTGGTATGGGAGAGGTCAAAAGGAAGATTTTCTCTCACTTCATCTGTTGCCTGGGGCTGTAAAACGTCTTTTAACAACACATGAAATTCATTATCCTCTACGTCCAGATTTGAATGTTTATAAGATCTTCCTCTGCCTCCCTCTCCTCAGACCACTAGCCATACCTCCCTTCTGTCTCTGAATAGCAGCTGTGGAAATATACAAAAGATCCATATAACATCTAATTCTCAACACTTCACTAGTGCTGTGCAATATTCACACACTTCCCCAAATATATTTCAACACCATCCTGCAGGCTTCCATAGCAAGCACATTTGTGTTGATAAAATCATCTGCAACACAAGGTACAAACCCTATGGGAATGTTCCTTTTAAGTTAAATAGACAATAAAATACCTATATTGACACTATAATATTATTTTTAGTTGGGCCATCATTCAAAACGATATGTGAAACGTGGAAGAAATATTAATGTTTCAACCACTCTCCCATCGCTGTATCATGGTGAAAAAAATTAATTTAAAGAATCTGAAGACACCACAACCTGAGAACACACGCACAATCACGACCTAATTAACTTTGTTGTTCACCTGCATCTCAGCAGGGTTTACAGCAAGGTCGTCATTTTGATTACTCAAAACTAATAACAACGACAACAACAAGAAACGCGTTTACCTGTTAAACGCAGGATTTACAGGTGTCAGAAGCTTTATGCAGAACAACAAATAAATTCCTGTCATTAACAGGGTTTCCAGGCAGCACATTCAATTTAGGATAGCATAACATGTAATCCTGTATTATTGATAAAGCCAATTATTAAAAAAAAAAGGGAAAGCCCAACTATATCAAACTTAAATAAGAGAATAAGCCTCTAACACAAGTGATTAGAAAAGACATATAAGCGTAAAAAAATAAGAAAAAGATAGTTTTACCTCATGCATATTATTATGTATTGCTCTGTCTCTTGCAAAATTGTCCAGAAAATTAAAACATTGAATGTCATAGCACATTTCATTAATATTGAGAGTGGTCTTTTATCGGCCGCTCGTACTGTTCGTGTAGCAGTAGCATTAGCCTTAGCGTTAGCATTAGCATTAGCAGCGCTGCTAAATGTTCCTCAGTCTTTCGGTTCTTCAACCGTAGACTTTTCGAACTAATTATAAATGCATAGACTATTTTATAAACTGTTTTTTAATCACCTGTGTTTGTTTAGCTGCTCCAATTAGTCCGTGAAGCATCGTTTGGAACTTTTCTTCTTCGTGTTGTTATAGTAGCAGTGTGCTCATATTGACCCGTGACCTCAAACGACCAATGTAGCGACCTCTCCCGGCCATCATATATATATATATGATGACCTCTCCCGGCCATCATATATATATATATATCCATCCATCCATCCATTGTCTATCCCGCTTATTCCCTTTCAGGGTCGCAGGGGTCTGCTGGAGCCTATCCCAGCGCGTTAAGGCGAGAGGCAGGGATACACCCCAGATGGTCGCCAGCCAATCGTGGGGCACACACACCATTCACACACCATTCACTCTCACACTCACACCTATGGGCAATTTAGAGTTTACCAATTAACCTGAGCATGTTTTTTGTATTGTGGGAGGAAACCGGAGTACCCGGTGAAAACCCACGCAGACACGGGGAGAACATGCAAACTCCACACAGAAAGGCCCCAGACCCAGGCCCAAGGCGGTCTTGAACCTGCGACCTTCTTGCTGTGAGGCAACAGTGCTACCCACCGCACCACCGTGTCGCCCTATATATATATATATATATATATATATATATGATGGCCGGGAGAGGGTTATATATGTCATATATGGTCATATGTTCTCCTGTGAAAAGCAAAGACAGGCCTCTGGGGATTGTTGCTGAAGCAAAAAATCAATAATTTTACCAGTGCATTCATGCCAAGCCTTTTTCTTTCATGCCCGTCATCACAAAAATCTACTTTTAAAATCTTCTGCCCCCCACCCACCACCACCAGAATGATAGAGTGAAACCACAATGGTTGACCAAGTTATTTGCCTTTTCCATTTCCACCTCTGTTTCTCCACTCTATCAATCAATCTACTGCCTCCTGTCTAAAAGGCTGCCTCATTTTTTCTCCAACTTATCCTCCTCAATTTTTTTTCCTCCTTATTCTATCCACTACAGCACTCTGTTGCCATGACAGCAAAGGTGAGGCCGAGGCAACAGATTGAGGCACCTATTTTTGACCTTTTGTTTATGGTGTGTGTGCCTAAATCACACTCAGACACAGACACACACAAACACACACACACACACACACACACACACACACACACGCTTCATCCCCCAGGTGCTTGCAGCTTCATAGCTCCGTCTCATAAACCCAACAGGATCTTATTGTCTATCTCGTTTGCTGCTCTCTTAAGGATGAGCACCTGTGGCCTTCATGCCGTTGCTATGGAAACCCATATAGATCCCTTGCTTGATCTATCATTGGTTGCAAACCATTGGGTTGTAAGTTGATTGGTGTAGAGGAAATTATTCGTATTGACAATTTAAATGATTGAGATGAATAATGAATTATTGATTGTTTGAAATAATTATTACCACTGATTGTACTTTTGCACTCTTGAAAAAAAAACATTACGCCCTACACAGGTGCAGGTTGATTGTCATGGCAACAAAAAGGTGATTTGGCCGGTGTGTTGAACCGGAGAAACATCAGGAAAGCGAGGATTAAAAAGTACTTTACAAGCATGTTTTAGTGAATGTTATGGACATGTTTTTTTTTTTGGAATATCACAACAATTTCAATTTAAGTACATCTATGAATGACCCAGTTCAAAATGTGTATCCCTCTTTAAGCTTTGTGCATTTTTAAGGTCTTAATATTACCTGTTGCAATCAGGAACTCATTTTACATTTGTATGGACAGATGACAGCCACCTGTTACATTGGGTAAAAGGTAAAGGGCTTAGAAAGCCCAGAATCTGCAGCTGACTTCATTCTTCCTTGCAGGGCTGTTAACCAGTGCAACTGCTGAATGAAATAAAAGCCTTCAGACTTTAATCCATTGTGGAGGGCTGCATATCCCAGATTAATGGTATATTCAAATGAAGCATGTTCAGGGTTCATTACACAAACTAATTAGATGTTGCTAAGTAAAAGTACTTGTGTTAGTTAAAGAAAGCGTCTAAAGCTAACCTTTTTAATGAGTTGTGCCATTCTGTTTACCGCATTTTCTGTTCTCATCTCTTGAGCAGCTTCTGTAACTCCCCGAAAGCTATTATTTGCTCTCATTACCAATGGCAGCCTATTTTCCCTCTTCCAACCCCCAACTAATCTTTTTCTCTGTGCTCTCACAACCTGACAAATAGGCACCCTTCGGTTCCCATTAAAATTAGGCGATTAGCAATGTCTATGTTTGTGTGTGTGTGTACATGTGTGTGTGTGTGTGTGTGCAGAGCAATCCTTCACGCATGCGTGTGTTGTTGCTGTTGTGTATGAGTTAGGGTTCAGACAGATGGTTAATGTTATTGGCACTTTAGTGAGTCGATGATGAGGGATGCTTTTAACATGCACTAAAAAGGTGTGTAGAAAGTATGTGTGTGTGTGTGTGTGTGTGTGTGTGTGTGTGTGTGTGTGTGTGTGTGTGTGTGTGTGCGTGTGCCAAACCTAAAGGTCTCAGTGAAAACTGTTTGCCTGTGTGAAGGTTATTTCCATGATGACTCAACCCCTCTATCCAAAAAATGCACTAGGGACAGATTTCTCAAGACAGACGAATGGCTTTAAGGAGGAGAACAATGACAGAAAAAAAATCTCCAGAGGACAAAGGAATAAGTTGAATCTAACCAAGTACAAAACATCTCGTTAATATGAACAAAAAGGACCTTTTATATGTGAATACCACACCTAAGTGGAGATCAACTGGAAGTGTATACAAATAGTTATTGAGGTTATCAACAGAGAAAAGACACACTAACATTTGGTAAAATGAAAACATAAATATACATACAAATATGTCTACTGCTGGACACACGGCTGTCTGTCTATTTTGTGGTGACAAATTGTTGTCTCTTTCTAACAAATAGAGATCAAGTGGCTCAAAAACTCCAAGCAGTCAGGACACTGGTAACAATAAACACAAAAAGGAACTGGGCCAGGCCTAAATCCAAGCATAATGTGTTTCCATGGTTCAGACCAATGCCTAGTTGGAAAACACAGCTTAGAGTCGACAGGAATGGTGCACTATTGTTCCTGAATCTGAATCAGCAGCAAACACTTTCTAATGTGGAGTCTTATGTAAGAATATTATTTCCATATTTAATTCATTCCTTTGAAGTCTTCTCACCACACTATGCGCTCTCTCCTGCTCTCTCTTTAATGTTTGCCCTCTTGTGTATCGGCACAGCGTGCCTCAGGAGTGATACAACACAGATAACAAGATATATAAATACAGTATATTCCTTCTCTCTTGCCCTTGTTCCTTTCTTCTCTGACGGCACCGCAAGAGAGCAACCTTGAAGGGATCATTAGCAGATTGTGAACTTATTTCTGTCTAGTCAAATTAGGAAAATATTAATTTCAATGTTTCTCTGTCTCTGGGGCACACAACAACCTTTGCAGTGCTTTTATAAACCTGAATTTATTTACTGACAGAGTATATTATAAAAAAACATTGCCAGATCAGAAACTTGTACTTGTATTTTATGCCTCATCTGACCAGGTTTTGAATAATGATGATGTTAAAAGTGATACGTGATAAGTAAATTGTTATAAGAATGTGAAGAATTTTGAATTTATGATGCATTATACAGGAGATAACATGCATATATCCAAATTGTGAGAGGTGAATATTATGTCCAAATAATAGGTTCATTCATTTCTTTATGGTGCAGCTAACACACATGTGAATACTTTTACATTGTTAAATGTAGTCCAAAAGGAGGAATTATCATTATCATTTATGTTAAATAGTCCATTTGTTGGCCAATTATCTAAAAAAAATCACTCCTTCTAGCCTTTACCTTTAAGCAGCCTCTTTCAAGTCATTGTTTAGTCTTTTTTGAATTCTGCTGAAGTCATCAGGTTTAGTTCTCAGTCATTCAGCGTCTCAGCCTTTTCTTCCTATGTCTTTGTCGTCATTTCATTATCTACAAATGACCCTCGGATATATGGCTGTCTGCGAACCCACACACACATCAGCTATTCACAGGCTCATTCCGCCGTGTCCTTACCTAACTTTCAGCCTGCTCATCATTCTCGTTTTAATCCCCTCGCCTTCCACACTAGCCTCAATCTGAACACGGTGCTACAGTCTGTCATCCCTCTCCACACCTCCCTCCATTCCTGTCAGGCTGTCTGACTCTCGTCTCACCTCCTCCTCCCTCCTGCCATCTATCTATTTCCTCCTCCACTTCTGCAGTCGCACTTTGGAAGCGTTCCTCTCCTCGTTCCATCATGTCCTTCTGCAGACTGATATTTTCTAAAGGTAATTCAGAAGAATGTAATGATCACACTTAGCACTCCAGGCATCAGGTCTGGCTCAAAATACTTTTCATGAGAAGAAGTAAGTTCAAACTTAACTCAATTGAATCAGACTACACAAACTAATTCTAATATGGTACGATGATATTTACAAATAACTTTCCACCCATTAACTGGCAGGTGTAAGTGTACCCAAGTAACATATTTGAGCTATTTAGAGTAAAGGAGTACATATATACATGTAAAATAGAAATAATATAACTTTTTATCACTGAGCACTAGCAGAGTGGAAAAGGGAAAGATGTTTTCATAAGAGAAAAATGTTTTTCAATCAGAGTGATGAGAGGCATTAATAGGAACAGAGCTTTATAATTTAGTTTACATGCTCTCCCAGAAGTACTTTAATTAGGACAAACCTTTCCGTTGCACTCAATCATATGAGCACACACACACACACACACACACACACACACACACACACACACACACACACACACACACACACACACACACAGTTGTTCTTTCAATGGCTCTTAAAATCAAATGAATACAAAACACTGAAACTTAAGCACAAGAAAAAACTTTTTATATTTGTATTTCCTGCGCACTAATATTTCTTGTGTAGGACACTGTACGAAATGTGCACTATAAAAATGTTGCCTTGCCTTTCCTTTAAAATCCAGCAGACACGGAGCAACATTAGCATTCAACCTGAGTTGCTTGTGTCTCTACCAACTCCTGAGGGAAATATTTGGGTCTTTAGAAGCTAAATGCTCTACAATGTGCATCTGCGAGCTGCTAAAATGTTCTGCTGCTTGCTTCAGAGTGGGTAGCAGACAGCTGCATAAAAAAATGAGCTGAAAGATGCAAAAAAGCTCTGAAGAACTGTGTCTGGCTTTAATTCTCTATGGGTTCATCTCTATAAGTGACACCTTGCACACCACACAGCCAGTTACTCAAACAGAATACTAGAGCAGCTTTAATGTTATTTAATTCTATGTTCTGTCTCCTAAATTCTAAAGTAGTTATTTGAATCTACTCAACGATAACATTATAGATTTGTTAATTCTTTATGATGTATTATGTATCAACCCAGCTGGATTATTTCACCTTCAAGAAATGAGAAATGTTTACGGGACAATCATTGCCACCATTACCAAAACGTCCTTTCACGGGACACTAAACCTGTTCAGGGCAATGAGTCGTCACATAAGTGTATCAGCGAAATGCTTCAACTGTAATCGTCTGAGGAGCAAAGGATGGGAGGGATGATGCACGTTGCACGTTATAATGCTTTAAAGAATGACAGCCGAAGTTTAAAATAGAAACCAGTCTCAGAGAAAGGGACCTCACAGGTCAGACTCACTGAAATAGAAAAGAGTGACAGAATCTCCTGCTATTCATGATGGACTCAATGTAAGACTAGAGACTGGAGGAGGGAGGATAGAGATTATAAAGATAAATGTCTTAGTTTTATCTGTATTTTTAGGAGAGAACGAGCAGCAAGCACGCTGAGCTGCTCAGCTTCCTTCCTTCACTGAACCACTTAGCTGATATTAAATTCAGACCTGATGACTTCATCCCAGACCACTTAGCCACTCAGCAATTATTACATCATCAGCCTTGGAAATGGACTAAATGACGTCATCCTACGGTGCTGAGATGAGGACGCACGTACACGTTCTTTAATCAAATAGTCAGACAGTATGATGAAGACGGTATAGACATTTGTATATTGGAACAGTTTGTATTATGTGTACTGTTATTGATTGCATTTCACACTTTTATTACTCATTTTATTTTCTATGTCATATTATTGATTTTCATACTTGTATCATTACTGTCAATATGATACATGACTTTCTTTCTTGAAACTAATATATCCTTTTTTTTAAACCAAGATTTTAATAACTTTAAGTGTCTATAAACTGTTAACAGTTCTATTTGTTTTATATTATATCAATTGCTAGTTTTGTAATGCTATGTAATGGCAGTATCAGGATTGTAAAAGAGGCTATTACTATGAATACAACGAGCCAATACCTGATTTTCTGTGGAAAAACCCAATCAATTAACATGCACACATTAAATTAACTAACATTACAAATAAATGTGAAATAAAGACTACGAGGTCATTTTTTTTCTCAGATCTTGCCATATTTTATAGTAAGGTACATACATTTACATTTCAGCTGTCTTTGTGCTCACAGTAAGGGGGACAAACACCTACAGTAAACATTATAACACACGTACACTCAGACACACACTTTCACAATCTCATCAGCTCTAGCACCCTCATATTGAAACACACACACACGCACACACACACACGCACACACAGACACACACACACACACACATCCACAGTACTGTCCCCAATGCACTCAGTCTGTTCCAGTCTCTTCTCAAACCACCTAATTTAGGCTTTCTTGTTCTTAAGTAATGATATATGAAATACCACTTATACTTACAAAACATGTTCAACAAATCAAGCAGAAGAGTACAAAACAAAAACATAAATAAAACAATCTACATCTTTATGAATAAAACATTGTTGTTATAAAATAAACTTTAATAATGCACATTTTTTTACAGCATTGTCTGGTGTGGTTCATTCTGGTTTCCGTATGATGAACTAGGTTACTATCTATAGGAGGAAGAGCTGAAGAAAGAAGAAGGAGAAGAAGAAGAAGAAGAAGAAGAAGAAGAAGAAGAAGTAGAAGAAGAAGAAGAAGAAGAAGAAATAGCGACATTTAAGACATTCTGCACTGTACACGGTTTCCGTGACAACCGTTTGTTGCCATGAAGATGATGATGATGCATGTTACCAGGTGATTTTCAGTGACAGTCTTTGGGCTCATTTAAAGCTAAGAGGTTCTCTTTGTCATGCCCCTCCCTCCCATACTGAACCCCATTAACTTCAAAGATAAGTGAATGATTGATTGAATGGTGACATCACTTCAAATGACCCTCCCCACAACATTAAAGTCCCCCCCCCTTGTTCCCGCCCACCTTTTACTGAAAGTCCACTGGGTACTGGCTAGCCCATCTTTATTCCATCTCTCCTGTGGTTAGACTGTCAGATTGGGAATGGACAACAGAATCCGGCAACACCCTGGCATGTTAGTCCTCAGACATGGCGTGCCACTTGGCAATCTGGCGACGCGGGTGGTCACAGATCTCTCGCCAGTGCTCGCCGGGGGTGCCGGCCGCCGACGTGCCCATTACCAGGCGGCCGAGGACGGTGTTTGGGCAGCGTGAGTTGGCTGTGTCTGAGTCCATCAGCAGCAGCTCCACGCTGGTGTCTCTCAGGCCCTCGTCAGAGGGCAGATCAAAGACAAAGAGCTCGTTGAAGACCGGGTTGGGGGAGCACTTCTTCACGTGGGTCTTCTTCTTGCACACGCGCTTCTTCCCGTTATACAGGTTCACCTTGACGTATGGATCTGGGGAGAAAGAATGACAAGAGCAGATGAAGAAGCAAAAAAAAAAAGGCACGGTAAGTATCCATCCCTGCTGCAGTTGCCGAGTGGCATATTATTCCTTAGCCGGATCAATACCCCGATCGATAGAGCGGAAATGATGGATGTTAGTGATGGAGACAAAAGAGGCTGGCTGTGTAAACACACACAGTGTGTGTGTGTGTGTGTGTGTGTGTGTGTGTGTGTGTGTGTGAGTATTTGTCACTAAAGTGCTCTCTATCACATCCTGATCAGATTACTTCAGTACGGTGGCGGTGTCATTATGGCGACCATCGCAGCATCTGAAGTAGTCTGGGCTGTTTGCTCGACAGTAGGAGCAACACGACTTTGGTCCGATGTGTTCATTGTTATGTGAAGCACGATGGTACAAACATGCATCACACAGTGATCTAATGGTTTGGAGTTACCTACCTGTAGGTCCGTTGTTGTCAGTCTTGGGCAGGTGGCGAGCCTTGAGGATGACCACAGTCAGAGTGTTGGTGGTGGACTGGTAACACAGGGAGAGCAGTAACTCACCTCGGCCGGAGGACTTCTGTGGAGAGATAGAGGAGTGAATGGATCAGAGGTGGGAGAGAGAGTGGGCATGAAATGCAAACAGGAAAAAACAGTGTGCAAAAAGATAGAAGGTGTGACAAGAGACAGGAAGGAAGACACTTTCACACATACAGCAGTCTAAACATGCCAAAAGAGATGCTGATTTTTCACTTTTTAACCTGTATTTTATTCAAATTGTTTCTTTCAACACAGATCAGGTCAAATAAATTAAAAAAAAAACACACACACACGTACACACACACACACACACACACACACACACTTCATGTCTGTGTCCCCACCCAAAAGAGTCGATGCGTGGGATGCTGTGATCAGCCTAACAAGATCTCACACCCCTGCTTATAGTTGCCATGGCAATGAGTGGCACACCGGGGCACAACTTCTACGACTAGACTGATGTTCACATGTCATGATAATACAGATGTGTGTTTTCTTATGATCTTTGCTCAGGAGGTGTTGTATATCTACAGGATTTTAGACAAGAAGAAATAGTACCTAGACAAAAAAAAAATTCTATTTCATACAATTATAGTTTTCTTTGGGGTGGATTCAGTAAGAAAAAGGAAACGAAAAAGGGGTGGCTGCTGTGCTTGTGACATGGTGTATTGATTCCATGAACTGCTGTGAGCCCACACACACACATAAACCCACTCCAAAGAAGGGAGACAAAATCTATGCCACGCAGACAAAGAGAGCCACCACCCTTTTAGCGATGGGCGGTATCTTATTAGAGAGCAACAGAGCAGACGTCTGATACTGAGAGATTTCAGCCAAAAACTAATCCTGAAAAAAAGCCCCACCCAGTGTTCCTTTCCAAGCTATAAACTCAAACTGTCACACCACCAGGACAAATTCTCTCACACTCTAATTTGTACACGAATCTATTCTCATTTTGCTGCATAGGAACAAGCTCTAATATTTTCTTTTTTAATAAAGAAAATAACATGTATGACCTTAGACACAGCAAATACATAAAAATGGAATCTTACCTTCTCGTTTTTTCACAACATTGAATCATACAAAAAAATCCAGAAAAGGACATCTTTAGCATATATTCTAAAACAAATTTTCTACTGATCACACAAAAACAGACAGTCCAGACAGTGCTAACCCCACCCTACAGCAGAGGTTTATGAGATTTATCCCTCCAGGCAGCCAAATGAGAAATGGAATTGCCTGCAGAACATAGTTTAAGAAATATTATCCTCTTGATGATACAAAATAAAGGGGGGGCCTCTGCTCAACGGGAATGAACCTTTTACATTTCCCCCTATCTGTTTCGCATTTTCCCTGCTTTACTCTTGAGTACCATACTATATCAGAGATCTTTGAAGATATTACAGATAACTCACGTTTCCTACTGGGAACATACAAATGTGCACAAACATAACCGCTCCCCACCTCCTAGACAGAGCGCTTTCATTTCAGCAGAGTACAAGATCAGCAAGTGAATTTGTGATTGCATCAATAGCGTCTCAAATTTCACCTCCAAATGTACAGCCAAACTGTTTAGTACCAATCTATGGAGCACTGCTTTATACTAGACCACAGGCCTATGATAACGTATCACATTTACCTCCTTTTGAAACCACTAAGTCTAGTCCAATTATTAACAGGAATTATAGATGTACATGTAGGTATTTCCTCTCACAGTCACACTACTTCAGCATCAATAAAGCAGAGATAATTCCCTAAAAGGAAAAACTGTAAATGAGCTGCAGTAAATATTTGGTCCTCGCGTATACCAGGAACAACCAATCTGGAGCAGAAGTCTATTAGGCACCAGCCCACAGATCCACAATGATATCACTTTGTCTATTCAATACACTCCTGGGAATGTTCATGTCTGTGTGCTTATTCCAGATTTAGATCAGGGATGTGTGATCTTTTAAATTAAACACAGAACTTGCTATAACTCATGTGTCATATCTCATTAATTCTAGCTCCCAGAAAAGCCAACTCTGGTGGAATTTAGTACATTTATTAAAATAGGACAACAAACTAAACCAAAAAATGCAACAAAAAAAAGTACTAGAGAAAAAGCAACAGATCCATAGCAGCCCATTTCAGGCCAACACCACACCTCAGCATCTGTAGCTTGCAAATCCATATTGGTGCAACAGACCTCATCTCTTTGATTTCCCCACTGGCTTTCATACTATTTAGTGATGCCAACCCAACAATGCAGGTACGCAGGATGTACATTTCTGTGATGCATTTGTCACATTAACATATCATGCATTTAATACAACATAATATGACATATTTTTCATTTAAATAAATTCGAGAATGCTTCATTTGAGGTATAATGTTCTAATTAGTAAATGGCTTTGAGGCTTATTATCCACTAATTTATATTGTGACAGGAAGCACTACAATTTTCTAAATTGCAGTGTTGCAATTATTCTATGACAAAAGAATTAGTGAGTCGTTATTGAAGCAGTGAAGTGATTTTGTGGTTAGCTCGAGTGTTACCACTGATTGAACTCAAAGGAAGAGTAATAACAACAACCATCAAACATGAATTCAGAGTGTTTTGTAACTTTCTCCAGATCTTACCTTGATGTTCTTCTTGATGATTTCTCGGCTCATCAGGACACGCCCCTCTGTCAAGTCGATCCCAGACAAGGGGACGAGGGTCTCTCCGATGACCTCGTCACGGGAGAATCTATCAAAGCTCAGAACCATAAAGTGAAGAGCCAACTCTGACACCCTGGCCAGTGGGATCCCATAGAAGCTGAATGTCTCGTCAAAGGCGGGGTCCAGAGTCTTTCTCAGGACCCTGGTCTTCACCCGGTGTTTCTTCTCTGGCAGCAGGGTCAGCTTGATGTAGGGGTCAGAGGTCAGCGACTGCTCATCAGTTGGGGTCAGGCCCTGGGCTTCCTGCATCAACAGTCAATCAATCAATCATTTATTCAAGACTTTGTGAAATATGCTTTTTTTGACAGCCGAACACCAAACTTAGCACATTCGGTACCTTAATGTGGACAATGAAAGCCTTCTTCTCCGGCTGGTACTCCAAGGAGAAATGGAGGGTCCCCAGCCCGCTCTCCCTCTCCTCTGCCTGGGGTTTGTCCACGGCTGGGGTGGGCGCCTGGCTGGAGAGGGTGCTGGATGGTGAAGGGAGGTCACGGCGGTCCATCGCCCCGGGTTGGGTGAACCCTGTGTGGGGCGAAGGCAGCTCCAGGTCCGGGGAGCTCCGCACCTTCTGGTGGTGGTGGTGAAATGGTTTGGTGGTGAAGTTGCCATTCAGATCCCGTTTCTCCAGATCCAGATGCAGGGCTGGCCTGGAGCCATTTGGACTTGACGCCTGTTTATCGGTGCCGGTCGGACTCATAGGTGCCGCAGTGTGGCAGTTTCCGTTCACGTCAGTTTTACTGGTCTCGGTGGCCGTTGTGGAGTTAGGGGCAGCAAACTTCTTCTTGCCACTGAGGCTCTCTGGGTAGATGTCAACCCCTTTGAGCATGTGCACAAACTTGTAAGAAGGTGTCTTCTGGGACTTGGTGTTTTTACGCTGGCAACAAATCCAGGCAAAGGCTGACACAGTGAAGACGAGGCCAAAGACGCTCATCACAGCAACTCCTGCTGGGACTGCCACTGTGGAGGAAGACAGAGGGAGAGAAAAAGAGGAGGAAGAATAACTTCAATTAAAATGTCGAACAGTCCAACAAACACTGTGGAACAAACAATTAAAAAAATAGACAAAAAATAATTGTTCAACTTGAAAAGGCTCAACAGATGCTATTGTTGTACTGAGACGACTGAATCCATTTTGTGTGTCTGACTGACGCAGGCTGCAGTCTTGACTCAGAGGGAGACAAAACCCTGATGAAGTCTCATCATTACTGTCTTCATATTCCAATCAGGGCTACAGGAAGCAGCTGGGGTGAGCATTGAACTTGTTTTCTTGATGGCAGCTCTAAGCAGAACATAGAAAAGTAATGTCAGATCTCAGCACAAAGGAGATCTCAGTGTCAGAGTGTCACTGACACTCCTAACTGCACAGACAGGGTTGTTCCCCTTGATATACCATATATGCATATATCTTCAACATTTTTTATTAAATGACTTAATATGCTCTTTTATTCCATTGTCCCCAAGGAGGGATTATAAATTGTAGCTTTTAATTTAAAACAATTTAATTTTGAAGGGGTTTAAGATGTACAGTAAAGATGACAGCATAACTGAAAGAAAGAAATTATAGGCCCTATTTTACACTCACTTTATTATATTCATTTACATTCCTCCTGGAATACAGAAGGAATTGCTCAAAGTCAGCACAGGAAATGAACATTAGTTTTGAAATCATATAAAGAAGTAATTTATTTCCTTTCAATGGCTTTTTTGTCTCCTATATTTCAATAAAACGTTACTATGGAGACATATTACAATGGTATTTGCCACTGAGGCACTTCAGTTCTTTGTTTCGCTGTGTTGAACTGTAACTCAGCAGCAATCATATTGCTTTCTCATCCAGTCCAAGTTAATAGGTCTATTACTGTGGGGGAAACAAAGACCAGTCCTGCAGTTAAGAGGGCGGCCCAGTGGAAAAGCAGGTTAACACCCATATAGAGACACAGAGGCTGGGCTGTATTTGGAATCTTTTTCAACAGGCCAAATTCGCTGCGGTCATATACAGCCCATTCATGTGTTTGAGCCACAGTAGAGTTGATCAACATTGCTGATTTCATCATTTAATATATATGTAGACACTTTTCTCATATAAATAGCCTAATTAACCATATAATTCTGATGCTGTAAGTACCACATTAACACACAGCAATCCATGATCTTTCCCTATGTATTTTTCCAAATTATCATTTTCACCATTGACATTATGGACTTAAAAGAGTGATGTCATAACAGTCCTGTGGAGGCTTTTACAACCATATAGGCTTATATGTAATGTGATCTCAGATTACGTGCTATTATTTAATAGTCTTATGTCTTTATCTTAATGTGAAGTGTTCAACTTTACTGTGATAGTAGTAGACAACATGTCCATCAAAAATGCATTACTGCCTCTCATTCAGATTCAGACTTATCACTGGGCGACCAATAGGAAGGATGGTAAGCTCCTTTCAAATTAGAATCACAGTACTTGTAAATACTGTGGTGTTTTTTTTCCATTAACTCTCATCAATATTTCAGTGTAAGGTGCTGGGTGGAGTGCTTTTCAAGGCAACGACAACAGACAGATGGATGTGGGAACAGGAGGGTGGTGCTGAGGCGAGGAGACATAAAGAAAACAAACAGGTGCTTTCCAGCCATTACCTCTGCAGGTTATGCTGCTATTTATATTTATTGTCACCAACAATAAAAGCAACTGCATTGTATATACACTACTGTGGGTGGTAGGTGGGGGGGGGGGGATTTCATGCCTATTCTATGGTCGGCTTTCCTCTTCATTAGCCCTCAAGCTTAGCTGCAAAATGGTGGCTGAAAACACGCTGATTTTTCCAGTAAACCCACAGCTCTGTGGTCAGAGTCATTGACTTCCACACACAACACGGGCCACTTTAACTTACCATCCCCTCACTATTAAACATTTGAATAGATTTAAAATATTAAAATTAAAAGTAACATACTAACTATACTAGTTAACAGCACAGCCACCTCATGAGGTGAGACATATGCCACTAACAGTATTGTTATATTATTATTTTCCTTAGACGCCTTGTTGTGACTCACCGAGCTGAGCTCCGTCCTCCACCATTGGAGCCATGGTCGCTGTCCGAGGTGCTGAAACGCTCCGGCTGCCGCTTCCCGCACAGGTCTCTGCTTGGTTTCGCTTCTTTTTTTTTTTATTTATCTCGCTCTTCTGATGTCGACGTGCGGTAAAAATCTGTCTGTAGGTGGCGAAAAATGATGTAGAGGGGCTTCAAGGATTTAGAGGAGGACGGACGGATGCTCTGTTCTCACCGTGCTGCTGCTACTCTGTTGCGATGCGTGAGTGTTTCTCAGAGGCGGCAACACCCAGTTTCCTCTCTCTCCCTCCCTCTCCCTCCCTCTCTCTCCCTCTCTCTCCCTCTCTCTCCCCTCTCTCCCCCCCCCCCCTCCCCCCTCCCCTACCGGTAACGCTGAGCTCATCAGTGCTGACGCAGTAGTGACGTAGGCTGGCCGTGAAACCAGGACCCCCGGTGCAGCAGCACGACGGGGCTGCCAATATCTCTGATTGATTGTGGTGTTAAATGTGAGTGTGTGTGTGTGTTTCTCACTGCAAAAATCTATCGAATAATAATAATAATAATGAACGTTATTTCTATAGCACCTATCATCCAAGAAATCTACTAGACAGTGAAGATGGGAAGTTGTTGAGAACCTGATTTCATGACTAAATTGTAAGCATGATATAAACAATACAACAGAAATTTTAACTTCAACTACATCCATTGACTAAGACCATATTTTAATCTGTTAAAATCAACACTGTACATTTTTTCTAGCAAATCTTAGCAAAATCGTAACAACAATCGATAAGAGTTGTCTACAGTGACTAAAATTTGACTAAAATGAAAACTGAGTTCCAGTGTTTAAATCTTGACTATAAAACTAAATAAAAAGATTTTAATTTGACTTAATATACTGTTAATGTTAATAATTATGGCCAAATTAATAATCCTTACCAAATTTAACATGAGTGTGTTTGTGTGTTTGTATGTGTGTCTGTGTGTGTGTGTGTGTGTGTGTGTGTGTGTGTGTGTGTGTGTGTGTGTGAATTACACTATAGTCCTATGGTCATTTATTATAGTAAGTGGTAATTTGGCTGATAGAATGTTGATTTGCTTTAATTTATAGTAATAAAAGTAACATTTAATTAGTAAAGCTTAATAAAGCTTAGTATACACTATAGGATAATTTTTATTATTTTTTCAAATCAACAATGAGACAGACAGACAGGATAATTAAATTATTTCCTCTGCTGTATAGAAAATGCGATTAACTACAGACGATATTAATGTACAGTAGGGCCAGCACATGCAGTAGTATAGAGGCCAAACACCTTCCCCTTTGCCTCTCAATGTCAAAAATGCTCTTTTGTCAATATGTATTTTTCAGTTGTATATTTTTAAAGTGTGTAATGCCATACTGTCAGAAGCTATAAAGTGGGCTCAAGTGAATGTCCTGGTATCCTATAAAACGGGATGACCTCATGCATCTATTGGTACCAATCACCTAATGATAGCTCTAAATGTAGCCTATAACCACAGAGCTATATATATATATATATATATATATATATATATATATATATACAGATCTGTGGTGAATGTGTAGAGTTTCGAAAGGTAAAGTCTTAACAATCAGGACATTTGATATAGGAAACTACTGACCCCTGGTGTTCGTGTTTGTACATTATTGTTCTTAAATGAAGCAAAAGGCTAAGAATAAACTTTGTTCAAAAACAGCAAAAAAAAACAGAAATACAGAGCTATGGGTCATATCTATGTTTCCCTGACATGCAACACAGTAGAAGTTGTAATGTAATCATGTCATTATACATGTAATCCATGTATACACATGCTGTATATGTGCTGAAAGCCACAATGGACTCTGTAATGTGGAACATACATACATCATATCAAACCCATATCAAAAGAGCATCTGTGCAGTGGCAAAGGTCTATTTGTTAAAAAAAAAATCTGAGATGGACATTTCTTCATATCGATAGCCATGTTAAAAATTGGAGGTAGTGTAAGAATGATGACATCAGCTTCAAAGGCTTCTGGGTTATTAATTGATTGGTGCTGGTTTTCAGATATCACAAGTTGATGCACCTATTGTAAATGAGCTCATGTTCTCAGGATGAATGTACCATGAGATCATGAGGGAATTTAGATATCAAGGTTTACAGCACAGACTGTTTTATTTGGCTAATAATATGAAATATGATAACTCTTTTCTCTGCTGAAAGATTTCCTCTCGTGTGACAATAAAGTGACAGATAAAGTGCAAATCAGATGTTCCATTTAATATTTTAATAATAATTATTTATTTTAATATATATATATATTATTATTAGGTTTTCTTTTTTTTATAATAAAAATATACTGATGGGACATTTGAGAGGGTTTTTGGATGCATGTACAAATGAACCAAATTCATTATTGAAGTGCCTTGGAAAAAGCTTTTCTGGTTTCTTCTGATAATTTGTCTCCCCAACAATTTGACTATCATCATAATTGAATATCATCATATTAACCTGTGTACTAACCTCTAGACCTTCATAAAAGAGACCTTTGCTTCTAGATTCTGCTATCCTATTGCTTTATTAAAGAACAACACAAAACAAACTACAGTTGTAAATAATCTTTAATTCCTTAAAGTCTGTGTCTAAGTATTTTATGAGATTACAGGTTTGTTTTTTCAGGTTTAGGACTGTAACATTTACACTGGTACAAGTAATATCAGGGTTGAAAATGGTGATAGCAGCTCAGTCCTTCTCTTTATTTAGATATTCTGCCCCTGCATTTCCATCACCAGACCACTGGACGTCCTCAGTCATCTGATTCTCACACCGAAGCTAATACCGAATATTTGTGTGCACTTAGATTCTTGACGATATTGGTCGAACATTTGTCATATTTTTGTTTAAAGTCAAGCTACCTGTAAATGTTTCATCATATCAATGCCAATCTATAAAAGAGTTAATGAGAAAGACAAGTTTTACAGACTCAACAGCTATAAAAGCAGAGTGGAAGCTGTTACAACTCATATTGATTCTCCTCAAGGTGTTTTATTAGCTCTTTCATTTTTCTCAGTGTCTCTTCGTTACGTTGGATTCTTGCAGCCGTCTCCGCATCCCCTTTTTCTATGAAAGACTTGGACTTCTCCATGAAGGTTTTGAGGTTCTCTATTAATTCCATCAGTGGTGGGAAGTCAGGTGCTGATTTTTTGGCCATTGCAATCAGTGGATCAATTAGACCCATATATGCATCCATCATTTCTGAACCAAACTCACGATTTGCCTCAAAATCTTCCTGATATAGGGAAAAAAAAAAAGCTATTTATTCAGCTCATACTTCGGCACATACTAAAATGTTCAGTCCTCTTGATCTAGCAGTGTATTACCTTCTGATATGTAATTGAGATTTTGTTTTCATACAGTCATGAATAAGATTTAAATTGTTGCACACATATGCACACATGAAAGAATTTATTTAATGAATTTAGAAAAAGTCCTACCTTTATTTTGTCTCCTCTTATCTGTGCACTCTTGAGCAGTTTCTTAGCCTTTTCCTGTGAAAATCAACATTTACAGTTACGTATGGTGCATGTGAAAATCTAAAGTCAATTGAAACATGAAGCAACTTAGCAACTGGAGATAAAAACTATAGAACTATAGTCGATTAACTTAGTGCCAACAAATGTGAAATAAGTGTGTTTTCTAGAGTAAAACAAGATTAAGAAACAATTTATTTACCAGTTTTTCCTTATTCATCAGTGAACTTGAAAGGCAAACCAGACAGAGCAGAGTGAAGACGAGGTACAGGCCTCTGGTGGTTCGGACACCAGCCACTTCTCTGTTTCTAGATAAGGCTCCTGCTGCCATCGCTCTCCTGTGTAAGACAATGTGTTACCTGGGAAGATAATTCAATTTGACAGAATCATTTAAACAGCTTATTTATCAGTTCAAGTACAAAGCGTCCAACCTTACCTGTAATGTAACTAAAAGTAGTATGAAGTTGCTGATGGTTCCTGTAAGGCAGACGGCTTTGAATGGTGAGATTACAGATAGGCACAGCACAGAAGAGGCTTTAATGGGACCTCCCCCACAACAGCTTCCAGTCCTGATTATCTACTTTTACTTTCACAATGAAGGAGTAGCCTTTAGTTTCATTTCTCTGAAAGTACTATGCATCACTTGTTGTTGACACACACAACACAGACAGTCTCATACACAACAATACAGTCTGTCTTTTTACACACTCACTCTGAAAAACTCTTCTTCCCCTCCCTACGAAACATCCAGTTGTGACTGACCCACGGCTGTCAAACCCCTCATACCCTCAAACCCCACATTTCTGCATGTCTTCCTTCTCTCTCTCTCCCCCATTATCTCCTGTTTGGCTACTGTGTCATAAAAGCATCTTCCCAGAACGTTAGTTAGAATTCAAAGCTGATAGTGCAGCTAGTAACAAAAGTGTTATAATCTCTCAAAAACCAAAACATGAGCCAGTTTAGATAAATAAATAAGAGATTAATCATAACAGTTTTACTTGGCCTATCAACACAATTTCAAAACATGTTGATTAACGTCCACACTTTCAACAAAAATGTTTTTCCTGCCTTTTTCTTACAATAACTGTATTTGCATATCTCTCCTTATATCATTGTATGTCTCACCCAATAAACAATTTTTCTATGAACATTATGTAGCAGTCTGACACACCTTCATTTTGCCAAACATGAAAAATCTACTTAAGCTTCCACTTTTCTATAGGAATACTACTGGTACTTTCAATGGGCACTGCACAAGTAAAAATAGAGTCCAGTAGTAATAATTAACTTGTAGACTTTCCTACAGTAGTAACTGACTAGTATTTCTATGAGCTTTGTCATAAGTTAAGTATATTCTGAGGTTACAGGTTTACAGTTACACTGTTACGAGCTTCATCAGGGTTTAAAATGATAATTGTTGCTCTGTCCTGCTCTTTATTTTGATATTCTGCCCCTGCATTTCCTCTATACTTCACTACCTGCATTTTCGTCACCTCTCCCACATTGTGTCTGGTTTAAAGCATGAATAATATTTTCTTTATTTGTATACTTTACGCTTTATCTTAAAAATCTTCATATATTAAGGTCTCTCTATGCAAAGGAGCAACACAAATATACAAGAAAAAGAAAAACTAAGTACATTGTTTGAACCTCACTATCTTAACTAATCATCATACTAACAGGATCTATGGGTCAGAAGTCAAATTTCATTTGTTCTTTTCCAGACACTTAAAGATGGTCACCCAAACATTTGTGCAAAATTGCCACAAGTAAATGAATCATGATTACATGGCCAGTTCATAGGAATGTCAATAAAAAAGAAGGGCATTACAGATTCAACAGATACAACAGCAGGAGGCATTACAACTCATACAGATTCTCCTCAAAGTGTTTTATCAGCTGTTTCAGTTTCCTCTGTTTGTCTTCGTTGTGGTTGATGTCTGCAGTCAGTTTTTCATCCCTTCTAGTCGAGTAAGACTTGGATTTCTTTGCCAAGGTCCTGATCTTCTCCATAATTTCCACCAGTGGCAAAAATTCATCTTCTGTTTTCTTGATCATTGCAATAATAGGATCAATTAGGCCCATATGTGCATCTGTCATTTCTGAGTTGAAGTCAAGATATGACTTGAGTTTCTGTAAGAAAATAAGAATTTGATCACCCATACACAAGACATTGTCTAGCCTAAACTTCTAACACACCATCAAATAGTAACAGTAAATAAAACAATATGCACACATTATGTCCATTACTTACTATGAACTCCTCTTTTAGTGGGATGTTTGTTGTTAAATATGTCTGTTATTGCTCTTATCAAATCTTAAAACCTTGTTTTTAAAGAGGAAAAAAAATCCAGCAACACTGTCTCACCTTCATTTTGTCTCCATCGATCTGTGCATTCTTCAGCAGTTTCTTTGCCTTTTCCTGTGAAAATCAACATTTACCATTAAACTTAGACTATGAAAATCTAAAATTAGCTGTAACATGAAGCAACTGAGACAACTGCAGATGATAACTGTTGAAATGAGCAATAATGTATTTACCAGTTTTTCCTTATTCATCAGTGAACTTGAAAGGCAAGGCAGACACAGCAGAGTGAAGACGAGGAGGTACAGGCCTCTGGGGGTTCGGACACCAGCCACTCTGCTCCTAGATACGGCTCCTGCTGCCATCACTCTTCTGTGTGAAATAGTGTCTTAGCTAGAAAGATAATGGAATGAATTCATCAGTTCAAGTACAACGCTTCTGATGTTACCACAGAAAAAGCCTTGAGGTAACTGGCCCAAAACACAGAACAGGTTTTGTCTGTCCTGCAGCTCATCTCTACTTTTACTTTCAATTAGCCTTTAAGGAATCACTTTACTGGAAATACTGTGCATCATCTGCTGCCGATACGCAACACAGACGACAATGTTATAGTGAGGCCAACAGTCAATTTAACAGTCAATATATATATATATATATATATATATATATATATTTAGACTCTTGTGACACAGGCATGAGAATGTCAATAACCTATTAGACATTTAAAACACATATTGTTGCAATTCAGTGGAAAAACAGTGAAAGCAACATCAATAGTTTCTTCCTTCAATCCATGGGTAAGGATGGGCTCTGTAAGAAGGAACACAGAGGAGCTAAATTATCTGTAAAGTAATAGTGGATGATAAACTTATTTAGCAACAGTCTAACATTTCAGGGCAAATCAAAATGGACCCTTTTTTGTCATTTTACCTGTTTAATATTGACATGACACGCAGTGTGTAATGTCAATATTACATTACACCCTGTGAGTAATGTAATATTTACATCACACACTGCATGGGACTCCTGTTGTGACATTGTTACGTGGCTTGTGTTCAGCCTGTTCAGCAACACTACAGATGAATCCAGTTAATGTGTTAGCAGGAAGATGTCAATTTTATTATCACAGAATGTGGTTTGACCACTGACAAAGCTGGAAGTTTTAAACCACATGGGCAAATATTGCCAACAAAAAGAAGGAATGGAAAGTGCATACTTCCTTGTTTTAGGATTTGAGCTTTACTGACTAGCTATGGAGTATATTTGTATTTTTACATTAAGCATTAATACAACAACATTAAACCCCTACTCGTAAAATGACATTCTAATATATATATATATTTGGAAGATTATGCACTTGTGATGTTTTGTTGTCACAGAACAAATAATTAGAATGTAATCTCTTGATTTATTGTTTCATTTCCATCCTGGTATGTTAGCCTCCTTCAGAGTGAGGTATAAAGTGGAAGTAAGATTTCAAATTATTGTCAGAGGTTTAAATATTTTCTATCACACATCACAAAGTAGCTGACCTAAGCGAGTAAAGTATGTTGTGTGACTGGCAGTAATTGCGAAACAGGAACTACTGACTGGCACAGACATTTAATTTCCAAAATGTTCCTGAAGGAAATTCCAACGCCATGCCCTCTTTTATGAACAGGTTGCTGACTGGATGACAGTAATGATAAGGGCCGTCTGCTGACATTTCTCCTGCTGGTATAAATAAAGACCAAGGTCCAACACACACACACAGAAGGAGACACAGAAAGGAACAAGGTGAGCAAAAACCACGATGAATGCATAATTATAATTGTAACAGCATTACAATTGTAGGCTTCAAAGAGGTGTTCATGATTTTATTAGTAATATATTATATTTTATATATTTATATATATTATTAGAAGCAGTAGTTGTGCTGCCAGCAGTGGAATCATCTGTATATGGACTTCTATAGAACAATATTAGCATTTATGTTGGATCTTTGATATTGTTATATTATAGCGTTAGTGTTTGTAAGGGTATATTATTATTGGAATCTCTGTTACCGTATTTCATTTAAACAAAGCAGCCAACTCATCTGCCAAATAGGCTTTTAATCATGGCCTTTTCCCTGGTGGCAGTATAAACTAAAATATATTATTCAAAGTAATCAATCATGGGGGAGGATATGTTTTCTGCGTTTTCTAATAATCATAACTGTGAAACTAAGATGCCTTCCTGTCCTTCATGAAGTTGTCATAAAGGGTAATGTAGCTCAGTGAAATCTAACCAGGAAGTAGCGGCTCATGTGCAGTGGAACGTCTGTTCCCTCTGACAGACAGGTCTGGCTGCTTAGAGCTAGTTTTAATGGATACGTTTTTTCTCTCCTACAATCTTGTGCTGTCTGAACAGGTGGCAAACACGATGGCTTCCTCAACTCCTCAACAGTCCGCTTTCAAATGCTCCATTTGTATAGACGACTTCACTCATCCCGTTTCCACTCCTTGTGGACACAACTTCTGCAAAGTCTGCATAAACACCTACTGGGATTCAACAGACATAATCCAGTGTCCACTCTGTCTGCAAGATTTCAAGAAAAAGCCTCAGTTGAGCGTTAATACCCTGCTCCAAGAGCTCATTGATCAAAAGCAGACTAATGTCCAGGACGTCCCAGAGAAAGAGATTAATAATCAGGAGATTTTTTGTGACTTGTGTCCTGAAGAGAAGAAAGTAGTGGCAGTCAAGTCCTGTCTGCACTGTGAAGACTCTCTGTGTTCTGAACACCTGGAACTTCACCAGGATGACGCTGAGCTGAGGACTCATGAGCTGCTGGATCCTGTCAGCAAACTAAAGGGGAGGTGAGGGCTGGATCCAATGACTGTTAATAGCTTTTGCTCAAAACCACTAAATTGTCAACCCCAATGTGGTACTTTAGGGGAACTTATGTGCCAATATACAATATCTAGATGGTTTAGTAACTATACAAACTGTATTAATTTAACACACACTTCAGTCAACAGAGTTGAACTAGAAATAAATGGTTATTAAACAGAAAGAAATATTGAATTTCCATGTGCAAGTGCATAAATGAGTTTCACCAACAGGGTGTGCAAACAGCACAAATATCCTCTGGAACTGGTTTGCCACCAGGATCTGACTTGTGTGTGTTTGCTGTGCATCAAGTCAAGCCACCAAGACCACAAGTGTGTCCCTTTGAAGAGCCGCCTGAGGAAGAGGAAGGTAGAACTAATGCTATAACTGGCTTAGAGCTCATCAATAAAAATGCCACAGCAATAACACATAGTTTAAGTTCAAGTGTGAATTCTTAACAATATTTTATACTCAGGCCCAGATAGACAAAGAATTGGCAGAGGTGCAGCAGGAGATCACCATCAGGACAGATATGGTAGAGAAGGTTGAAAAATCAGAGGAAAGCAGTGAGGTAAGTCAGGCTGATTCAGATGCATGGTAACATGGCTTAGAGGATGATATCCTCTGGGCTTTAAAAAGATTACTGAAGGGTCTGAAAAATATTTCTATCACAGAAAAACACCAGGAAAGACATTGAAGACACCCTGAGGTTCTTCGCTCATTTGCAGAAAGTGGTAAAGATAAACGAGGTAACACTCATGTCTGGCCTCGCCTTGCTACGGAGGAAAGATGAAAATCGCCATGAGTCTATCAAAGAAAAGCTCAAAGAGGAAATTAGTGACCTGAAGGAGCGAAAAGTTGAATTGGAGAAGATCTCTCAAATTGGCGACGATCTCCATCTTCTTCAGGTATTCTGCATTTCTGCACTGATTTTCTACATCAGGGGCATCAAACTCACTTTATCTTGGGCCACATCAGCTTCATGTTTGGATTCAAAGGGGCCAAAAGTTGTAAAGAACCTGTAAAAGTATATCATTTTTATCTAAATCAATAAATTTCGCATTTCTGTGCAAGCTCTCGATGGGCCACATAAAACAACGTGCTGGGCCTTGAGTTTGACATATGGGCTCTAGTGCTCGCTGGTTAAAGCTGAAAGCTTTAAAAATGACCCATAGTAATGAAAAGTATCCATAACTTGTAGTTTATAGACTAAGTCATGCACCAGCTGGCCTCCAATCAAACCTGACTGTTCATGTAATAGTGATGGGTGAGAGATTGAGTGATAATTTTGTTTGGTGCATGTGTCTCCCATTCTCACTGCAGAGTGTGTGTTCTCTGAGTGAACCGCCCAACGCTAACGACTGGTCTGAGGTCAGTGCCTGCAGTGATTCAGCAGTGGGGAGCTTGCGTTGTGCATTCAGTAAGACGCTAGTGGAACTTCACAGTGAAATGAATGATGTGATGAAAGCACTGGTTACACAAGGTAAGGCAGAGCAATATTATGTTCTCTCCTTTTTGACTAGCAGATGAAATGAATACAGGCCCTTGGCAAATATGCAGCATATTTATATTCAACATGTTAATGACTACTATATGAAGATGCATTCACAAGTTTGTTTTTTGACTGTCATCTATTTTTTTCTACAACAACCTTACAGAGATAAAGAGAGTTCAAAAATATGCAGGTGAGTCTCAATTATATATATATATATATATATATATATATATATATATATATATATATATATATATATATATATATATATATATATATTACTAATGAATTAATGATTGCTCTTTTATTTTTATCTTTAATCATGAACTCTGCTGTTCTTATGCCCTCTGTCAGTGGACGTAATTTTGGACTCCAACACTGCAAACTGTCTCCTCGTTGTGTCCACTGATGGGAAACGAGTTAGGAATGGAGGAATTCCTCAGAAACTGCAAGACACCCCGGAGAGGTTTGAAATTCTACTGGGCGTGCTGGGGAAAGAAGGCTACTCCTCTGGCGCCTTCTACTTTGAGGTCAGTGACCTTTCGTTTCGACTCAGCAATAATGAGTAATGACAGAACACACTTTTTATTTGTGCCTTTCTTAATTCTTTCAATTAATTACCAACTAATTATGGTAATGTAAAATTAAGCAATGCTTTGTTCCATATATTAAGCCAAACTCTGGTTCACAGTGTTTATTTCTAAATATTATCTCTATCATGCAAAGGTGCAAGTCGAAGGCAAGGCTGGGTGGGACATTGGGGTTGCCCTGGAAACAGTGGAAAGGAAACAGCCGTCTGACGTGTGTCTGAGCCAAGGCTTCGTGGCCCTGATGCTGAGGGATGAGAAGACCCTCAAAGCTTGTGATCAGCACCATGTAGAGATTAATCTCCCCAAGAAGCTCGAGAAAGTCGGGGTATTTGTCAACCATGAGGAGGGAGAGGTCTTTTTCTACGATGTCATAAATAAGGCCCACATCTATTCCTTTGGTCATTGCAAGTTTCCCAAGAAGAAGTTACACCCATATTTAAACCCCTGTACCCAACATGAGGGCAATAACTCAGCACCAATGGTAATCACTCCTGTCACTTAAAACGACATGAACAAGATAATAGAAATGTGGGTTGTTTTTTTTGTTGTCAGAAACCCTAACGCTGTATGTTATTATTTGGGCAATGTACATGATTTCCATTTTCTTTGCATTAAAATCAACTGACCAGATTTCTGTGAAAATGTAGATTGTGGCTTTGTCAGTGAAAAACAATATCAATAAATGAGCAGTGGAAATTTATAATGTAAAAATGATTTATTTATGAAAAATAAACAATTACAGAAAAATTACAGTTCTAATTTATTGCTGTGTAGTATAGTGTTTTAGCTTGGCAAGAAACCATGTAGTAATTATTCAAAAGTCAATATATATTTCAAGAAAGGTTTGGGTGTGTGTATTAGGGATTAACAACAGCTGAATGTTGCTGTTTCTCTGTCCTTTAATAGTAGAGGAAAATCTTAAAATACAAGTGAATTGTACAGAAAAAAATTAGCAGGCCATCCCTGAATAAAGCAATAAAGGTGCAGTCCTTTACTGTTGAACTGTTAATAAGTTTAGATTTATATTTTGTGCTATGTCTGGCCTTAATTACACTGTTTAAACATATTTTTGGTATTATTGCCTCTAGGCCTAATTGACCTGTGCTCATATAACCTGTTTTGAGTAAAACAAAAAAAAAAATCCTGTATGGATTATTTTAACCATAAATAAAACTCAGATGAAACATATTGTTCTGCTTATCACAGACTACTGGGAGTTTGGGAGGAATTTTCCTCTGATGAATGGACTGAACTTAAATTCATGCTTTTTCCCTCTATTTTCGTTTAAATTAAAAGAAATTGTCAACATGAGAGTTGATTAAATTTAAATCAGGTGTCATGGCAACATAATGGTGACACCATGACAACGATGTTCCATCCAGTTAAGACACCTTTTAATATGCGAATTAAATGTTCTATTACGAACTTAAAACTTGATTCATGCCATCAGTTGAATGGAGATAATGAATTATTTTACCTCTTAGAAAAACTGATCCGGTGTAGAATTATTTTTTTATGCAATTATACACATGTTGTAATGTTGTTGCTAATCTATCTATTATAGTTAATCGATAGGCAACTAAGTTGTTGCACAAATCGGAAGGGACTGTGGTTAAATTATTTTGTTATTACTGTGATTAATTGTAATTTCGGCTGGCACTTGAAATTTTTTAAATCGACCATTCGGGGGGGGAAAAAAAGATTATACGAAAAAAATGGCGACGGAGCCATTTTTGAATTATGCCTACATAAAATGATGTTTTTGTCACCATGGAGACGAGCGTTTAGGAGCTGCCGATGACGTCACCGCGTTAGAACGTGCAGGGAACAGAATTTTAGAGAAACGTAATCTACCTCGCCTATGTTTACCCTTTATTTTTCTGTTCTGATACTTGTACCTTGTAAGACTATTCTTTAAATTGTTATTCATATTTTTATTAACTTTAGTTCCCTGTTTATGTATCTATGAGGTGTCCAATGTTGATCAATTGAATATGGTTAATTTAAGGCGATTTAAATTTGTATCAATAAAGCTTTATTTAAAAAAAACGAAAAACAAGCGTAGCTCACGCCGCTGAAACTATCGATAGCAACTAAATCGATTGATTCACGTCCTGAGTTTAAAGTCCTCAAAGTTAAAAACGAAATTAATATTATCAAAAAAATGTACATGAAGTATCAAAAGTTAAAGTACTCATGCAGCCTGCTTTTTATTATTATAGTAGGATTTATCATGTTTTCATCACTAACAAACACATGAGAACATGCCAGTGTTGTAGTTCATTAATGTGGAATCAATTTCTAGACTTTGGTTAGATTCATATTAAAAGTATTGCATTATATATAAGTGTTCTTATTTCAGTCGACCACTGTAGCTGCTGCTGTTTACTGGGAGAAAAGGCTGAGCTTCTAATTTAAAAAATTGAATAATCACTGAATATTGGCCTGAATGTAAAATCGAATTTCCCACTTTTAAAGTATTCTACTGTATGTTTTTTACTCTATTGTATTTTAATAAACAAATATAGCAATTAATGAAAAATGCCTCATCCCTATATCCTATATTATTTTAAATGTATTTGAAAACGTTCAAACACAGTCATTTACTTTCTTTCTTAAATATTCCATCAGCCATAATTTACCTACCATTAAAAGACACTAGAAATAGAAATAGAATGTATGAATTAAACAATATAAATTTGATCATTATCACAGCACATTTCCATATTCATGAAGCCAAAATCCAGTAATTGTAAACCATCCATCCATCCATCCATTGTCTATCCCGCTTATTCCCTTTCGGGGTTGCAGGGGTCTGCTGGAGCCTATCCCAGCGCGTTAAGGCGAGAGGCAGGGATACACCCCAGATGGTCGCCAGCCAATCGTGGGGCACACACACCATTCACACACCATTCACTCTCACACTCACACCTATGGGCAATTTAGAGTTTACCAATTAACCTGAGCATGTTTTTTGTATTGTGGGAGGAAACCGGAGTACCCGGGGAAAACCCACGCAGACACGGGGAGAACATGCAAACTCCACACAGAAAGGCCCCAGACCCAGGCCCAAGGCGGGTCTTGAACCTGCGACCTTCTTGCTGTGAGGCAACAGTGCTACCCACCGCACCACCGTGTCGCCCCTAATTGTAAACCATTATTAGTAATTGAAAATTCAAACACTACATTATTCTCTGGGTAGACACCCTCCCTGTTGGCAGCAAGCGGCGTTTTGCTTGGTGTCAATAAAAACATCGCCAGTGTGGGACTGACACCATACATTATCAATTTCATCCAGTGCAAAGAGTGCAGTTTCCATTTCAGTCTCTGTGTTGAGTTCCCTAGAAGTTTGTTGAAATACAAAGCGAACAATGATTTTGGCAAAGGGGTGTGAAAGTGTTTCACAAAAAGAAAGGGGCAAATCAACCTTGACCACACCTCTTTTTATGCTAGTCGACTTGTGTCCTGCTTTAGGGACATTCTGTTGTGATGAGACTTCAATCCCTGAGGCACTCAGGAGGATCTAATCTGTAGATTGGAGCTATATATATTAAAGATCACCAATTTTCTCTCTGACATTTTCAGCAAGGTAGGTGATGATTAGTGAATTGATTATTTGTAATATTGTATTAAATTCCCTCACATAATAGAATATGTTGCAGTCAGTGTTGAATAAAATTTTTCAAATCAGTTGCATGTCTTTTGTGATGTAGAGAGAAAATATGAGATAGTAGTATTACTAGAGTTATAACACATCCTTTTTTTTATTGTAAAGACTGACACTTCACTTTGCATGCCGAGCTGACAGCTGCAATGGAAGCATCTAGAGGATTCTTGACACTTCTTGGATTAATCATATCCACGTTTCTCATCATTATGTCTCTAAACCAATGGAGCATGTCACAAGAAACGCAAGGTACAGTAAAAAACTTGGTTCATGTGATATATGTTTTGTTTGCATTTCGTTTCTACTGCCTATGTAGATGCTGCAGCCGTGACCTCACCCTGGTGATGAATCATTGTGAATTTTTTCTTTGTTTGCTTTAGAAGTCACTAATGTTTGCACCTGCACCTGTCAGCTCCTTATATGGATTTTAGCACTTTTAAATTTGAACAGTTACAACACAGATGCCATTGATTATGGTTGTTGTACTTCTCATTGCAGCAAAGAGAATGAATCACATAAAACTGAGAAAGCAGGCGCTTAGAGACATGTGCAACAGTGATGAAGAAGCGTCCTCTAAGAGGAAACACAGTCTAGACGACTTAAGTCAAAAAGACCTGAAAAACCTCATTGTGGATGACAAAAATTGCATCATCTACTGTTACATTCCCAAGGTGATGAAGAGGGTAAAACACTCACATTACACACTTGTGATTAGACTAAGATGGTGTTGATTGATTACACTATACCTGTTTTTTTAAAAGCTGTTTTTATTTGATCAATGCCAACTTCCCCTGCTCTGTTTTTCCTGTCTTCAGGTGGCATGTACCAACTGGAAGAGGGTCATGTTTGTCCTGAATAACAGCGAGCCATATGTTGAACCCGAGTCTATACCTGGTGATTTAGTCCACATGCCCCACAAGCTCCTTCTCCTTAACAGCTTCCCAAGAACAGAGATGAAGGTCGGTTTATCGAGTGAAATCAGGAATTTGTTTCCGGAGTAGATCGACAGAATATTTTAGTATCCGATTCAATCAGAACAGGTTTTAATGGACCAGACGGTTGTTATCCTCATTTGTTGATTACAGGCAAAACTGAAGCACTACACCAAATTCATGTTTGTCCGAGACCCGTTTGTCCGTCTTATCTCAGCCTACCGAGACAAGTTCCAAAAGCAAAATGAGTACTATTACCAAACATTTTCCCGGGACATTCTGCGTCTGTACGGCCACCAGTCCGACACACCGCTGACAGCAAAAGAGGCATTTGCATCAGGCATACGTCCCTCCTTCTACCACTTTGTCCAGTACCTGCTGGACCCACAGACAGAGAAGAATGTGCCGTTTGAGCCCCACTGGAGGCAGATGCATCGCTTGTGTCACCCCTGCCTCATAGAGTAAGATCTTTTCTTTTCAATCATTGCTGTAGCCAGAACATCCACTGTCTTGTTTCATGATTTCTGGAAATGTGTCTGTACATATGGTGGCGCGTGTAGATGCAGCGGCCTCTCGCTCTCCCGACAATGTGTTGTTTTGTTCGTCAAACAAGTGTTTGTCTGGAAGTTTTTCCTGTCAGTCTACGTCAGAATACGTGTACAGTCGACAGGTTTTCCTACACATCCGGAGAAGCAAGATTTACCAAGTTTTGAACATAGATTTGGAGCTTTGGCCACAAGGAACACCAGGCTGGCAGACATGCAAAAATGGACACACTTGCTGCTGCTATATTTACACTTATATTGTTATTGCACTAGTCATTAAATTACAACAACTACCTTAAAATGCACACAGCTGGGACAGTCAGTGTTGTCTTGTCTTGTTGGATTTGTCTTTTCATACCCTGTTACTCATGTCTTCTTAGTTTAGCAATACTAGGGAAAGGTAGCCTTAAGCTAATTGTGACTACATGTGAAGAAATTGACAATAAAAATGACTTTGATTGAAATAACCTGATTTTGACCTTCAACTAATTACCAACTGTGAGCTCCAATATTTCTTAGCATCCAGTTGAAGTATATCCAGTCCATTCTCATTTCTGTTCAAAGTCCAAGCTAAAGAAGTATTAAAGTTAATAAGTTAATAAAATACAAATCATTGACAGGCTCCTATTGGGCTTGAGATACCATCTTCTAGTCACAAAATAATATTCATATGCAGAATCTGTATAAAGAGTTATTACAATGTTAATATGAAGCAATACCTGTAATGTGACATGGTTTTGCTCTTCGCAGGTATGATTTCATTGGCCATCAGGAAACACTTCAGGAAGATGCTGCACAGCTACTGAAGATCCTGAAACTGGAGAATGACATTAGGTTCCCTGCTTCCTATAAAAACATGACTTCGCCCTTGTCCGTGGTGGACTGGTTTGAAACGGTGCCTCTAGAAGAAAGGAGGAAGCTGTACAAGCTCTACGAAGAGGACTTCAGGCTGTTTGGCTACAGCAAACCCAACGTGTTGCTTAATGATTGAGATCAGTTCACATGTTGGACTTTACTATGCAACCAATTAGCACAATAAAAACAATATTAACATCTAGGCAAATTGCTAGGATTTTATGTTGGGTAAATCAAGATAATACTGTATGCACTTTTCCTAATTTTAAATTGCTCCTAATGTTTGGTTCTTTGAAAATAAAAGTTTGATGTCTCTTGTTGCAGGTTGGTTCTTTAAAACAATATTTGATCTGTTGATGCTGTTGAATATACAGTATAACATCAATTGCAGGTCAATATACCCACTAAGTCTCTGTCATGACTGTACAAACTGTACATGAACGTACAAACATTTAGTGTTTGCATGTGTATTTCTGAGATTTGGGAGAATACAGGAGGAGGAAGAGAACTTACTCTCGTGAAAAGATTCCTCTCTTTGCTCACCTACCTTGTTTGTCTTCCTGTTCCCTTTTAGTGATGGGGGCAATCCATTGATGGATTGTACAGTATCATTCATCCACTAGCTAGTTAGTCTGTGAGAGAGTAAGATGAACTATTCACTGCCAGGACAAATTTTGTGTAAAATATAGTAATTTTGCACATATAAAAAAAGACACATCCAAGTTTTGCTCCCAAGTATAAAGCAAAGACTGCTGGCTGCACAGGTCACTGTAACAACAATTAAATGGCATATAAATTGCTTCTTTAAGACAAAGCTTGGCTATATCGCCAATCATTATGCTAAGTTAGCAATCAGCTGGTGGTAGCTTCATTTACCAAACAGACATAAGTGGTGTGGATTTCGTCATAAAACTGTAGTCAAGAAAGTAATTAGGCATATTTCAAAAAATTATGAAATAATTCTTTAAGTAACTCTATTTCTGTGCTGGTAAAGATTAAACGTCAAATGCATGTATGCAGAATAGATTCTATGATCAATGTGTTTAATATCCTAAAAGATGCACACGCCCACAGCCACAGAAGCATTCACAATCTAGTGCACTGACATAAATTTTGCCCCAGTTTATTTCATATCTGTGACATTCCTCACATATAAAGTTCCACTATCAGTGTGGCATCTGAACAGTGATACCAGGTCAGGCAAGTTTTTGAAGGCTTTATTACAAAACAACATGACAAAAACATGACATTTGTACGCTATGAAATCCACTCTCACATAACGAGGTGACGGTGACTATGTTTCTGGAAAGGTCCGTTCCCGCGAGGAGGAAATGACTGAAAATCATTTGCCTTGTCTCAGTAGCTGTGAAAAGGAGCAGTGACATAACTGGGCAGCTGTCACTTACTTGCATGCTGTGCAGCCTTGACCTCTTGACCTGGTGGCAGCACAGGCAGGGACAGCCCGTCACCGTCACTGTAGCTCCTCTGCTGCTTTAGTGGATTCTGAGTCGTTGAATCTCTGACGGTGACATTTCTCTGTTTGAAGCCCAGGACTGGGCAGTCTATGGCTCAACAGTCCTTTGGTGCCTTCTGGACCCATCAAGGTCTGGGATTGTGTTTAAGTTGGGGTTACAATGTTCATGTCAGAGAGACAAATAGACATCGACTGAGAGGTGCTGAGAAATTCAAAGTGCACTTTTTTTTTCCTTTTGCAGTGCCATTTAGAGAAGAAGAGAACAAGAGTAAAACACAACCAAGATTATGACAGTATGGCTTTTCCATGTCTACACATATAGACATTTCATCTTTGATTCTTTGTAACATTAAGAGTTGTGATATATATATATATGTATATATATATACACACACACACACACACACACACACACACATTTCATATATACATCTGACACATTTATTTCGCTGTGGCTCCCATCCTGAGTAACTCACAATAGGCCGTCTATCCCTATACTTAAATATGTTTTCTGATTGATGATTCAGGTGTCTTTCTCACATGCTAAAACATAACTTATCATATATTTCTTTTATATCTCTTTAGTCTCTCTTCATGCCACAGATCCCCTCCAAAGGCATTTGGCAGTAGCCATTTTGCATTTCTCGCAGTAGTATTCAGTTCATTTGGAAGATGCAAAATGCTTTTACTAGTACAGCACAGCATATTGGTATCGTCTTTTCATATTGAGCTTTCCTCACACTTAGCCAGGGGTGCTGGTGATTTGTATATGGGAAACCTTGCAAGTTCCTCCTCGAGTCCTTTTAACCCAGCCTCCACGGCATCCTCCACCTCTCCCCCTTCTCCAGGCTTCCTCTCTCCCCCTTTGGGCCTCTCCCTCTCCCCTGTCCTTCCATCCAGCATGCCTGCGGCTAACAATTCTGAGGTCAACTTCAGCCCGCTGATGCTCGTGTTGCAGTTGGAGTACAGGACATTCCCGTGGCCATTGCTGGAGTTGCTGTTGATCAGTGTGCCGCTGTAGCTGTTGCCATTGTGACTACCGTTACCCTGGTTGCTGAGTAACGTTGTGGTTGTGTTTGTGGTCGCCGTGCCGTTATGCTTTTCCGTCAAGCGAAACCCCTCGGACATCAGGCTGGCGCTGCTCGGGGACTGCGGCGTGGCCGAGGAGCCAAGTAAGTCCCGCCCCTTCTCTGATGACAGCGAATTATCTGGCAGGTGGTGGCCCCGGCGCCCGAAACTCTCCCGATGTGTCACAAAGCAGTATAGAACTACAGAAAAAGCTACACCACCGAAAAATAAAATGATGTAGAAAGCCATGACTTGACGACCTCCTGCTCTCGCCACTGCTTCTTCGACTCTGGGTCCCTCTGCTGTCAGATGATAGGCCGCCCTGCGGCAGGGAGTGGGGTCTCTGATACCTGGCCCCGCCTCCTGTGGTGGACACATGACAGAGAAGAAGAAGAGAGAGACGGGACTTATGACTTATTAAATAGTGCTATTAATGAATGTGCTGTAGTGCATGGTGCTGTAACGGGAGGGGTCTGTGTACCTGGCATGTGCAGACGTATGTTCCCAGGCTGTCATTGGTGACCGTCAGCTCCAGGTTGGAGTGGTGCTGCCTGGTGTGTCTGTGGGGGGGGTGCTCCCAGCTACAGGGCCTGGGAGACAACTGGATGCATGGCAGCACCAGGTGCAGACCCAGGGAAACTCTCAACTCCCTGATGGACGGGGAGCAACGGCCTGGAGGAGAGAACCAGCAGCAAGGCAGGACAGATGAATAAAGGAAGACTTAAAGATGATGTTTCAGTTAAATATGCAACAGGGAGAAAAAATGTATTATTATATATATAATATAACAGTTTTAAATAGGGTAACCCTTACCTACTGTACCACATTTCCTTAGGGCATTGTCTATAATATCACCTGGGCCAGGCCTGGACACACACACACACACACACACACACATTATACACAAAAGCTGCAGAGCTCATTCACAATTCTATTATCTCTTTTGTATGGTTTTACACTAAATAACTATAGGACATTAGTTTTGAATGCTAACTTGTCATCAATGTGACAGCTTGCATCTATATTTTTCACATATTCCAGTATTTCAGTGATTTAACTACTCTAAAAATTATGTAAAAAGAGTGTTTAATTCACAAATTAAAAAAATAAAACCCATTTCCTGCCTTTTCATTTGATTTTTAGGTGTCAGTTCCTCTGTGATGCTAAGACTAGTTACTTACTCTGCCGTTGTGTGCTTGCAGGCCTTTTCTGTTGGGTTCCACACGCAGCCCAGTCCTCTGGCCCTGGCACACACCTCACAGCTGGGATACAGACCACAGCCTTCAGCCTGGACACGGGCCAGAGACTGAGGGCTGCCCACCAGAGTCCGGCCCTGGGAACAATGGGAACCGTTGGTTGCTGAGTATTTATGTGTGCGTGTGTGTGTTTGAGCAGACCTGTGCAGATCATTACCTGGTAAAGTAATATATTGTTGACAGGCTCTAGTGATGTGAACAGAGGAATCTCCTGCAGTAACGTGGCGTTCTGTCCCACCACTGCCACGCGGTGAAGCTCGCCACGATCTGACACACACAACGAACAACAAATTCTAGTTAGTTTAAACAAAAACCTCACCTACACAAATTGATGATGAAAATACTTAATTTAATTATTTACACATTATTCCGACACAAATACTCTAATATTCAAAATAATGAAATAAAGTGCTTTGAATATCCAGGTCAGAGTTACTTCCATGTCCATCACCTGTTCCGAGGTGCAGCACCGTTCCCCTCCGCTCGTCTCCGCTGCCCGTCTGTGTTACAGCCAGCTTGGTGTACCTGATCCCCTCCCGAACCAGCAGGGGCGCTGCAGTGACGCTGTTCTCCATCAGAGGGTGGTCCCGCACGAATGTCAGCACTTTGTCGGGGAGTTTCAGGGACGACTCGAACCCTTCGGCCTTCAAAGCGTTGTTCAAACACTAATAAAACGCATAGGAAGGGAGAAAACAAATACAGTCAGAGTCATTTACAGTGATATAATGCAATAACAAAGCAGACAGTGATTGCAGCTGTAGGGTGGGTGCATGGTTTAGTACCTGTCCAGGCCTTGGTGTGGGGACAGGTTCAGGGTTGATCCAGTTCTCGCAAGTCTTCTTCAGCTCTTTAAAAGGACCATCCATCACTTTGCTGATGTCAGACAGACTGAAAACACACACTGCTGACACCTCCTCCTTCTCCCTATAGCACAGAAACAGGAAGAAGGAAAGAAAATTGAATATGTAATGATAAAGTCACTTTTGGAGACATTAAGAGGGAGTTAACATTCTCTAAACTTTGTGTTACATAACACAATGTTTTTCTTGAAGCCCGCTAGTTGAGCTTAGTACAAAGACAAAGGGTGGGGGGCAGCTCGCTTAATGTTAGCGTGTTCCCCAGCTCACCACTGGGAAGTGAAAAGCCCGTAGAAGTGCGTGCTGCCGGGGTCGCCTGGTGTGTGTTGCGTGGTAAAAACGTCGGTCAGGATGTTGTAGCGCTGGCCGCTGGGTTTGTCCTCACACACCAGCTGAGCCTTGAGAAAGGTGGTCCAGCGGCGCTGCAGAGTTTTCATCCCTCCCACATCCGACTGACAGGAAGACAAACCCAAATTCATACAGTAGAAGGCAATCAAAAATGGTCACAATTATACGCACTTTAAATTTAATTAATCTATTTCTAATGTAATAAATAACGTACATAATAATGTATGGAACCCATCTAAACACTATACTCTGATTAAGTTAATTTTACAATCTTACTTCGTCAGTTAGAAGACATTTGACACTAATGTCTTATTCTCAGTATTGTCCATATTCACATCACTGCCCACATGTTAAAACAAACAATGAAAATGTTAGCTTACTTTGCAGACTCGTGCCACCCTGGGCACCTTGACTTTGGTATAAAGGTCGTACTCTTTGGCAACCTCAGTGAAGAAGAAGTAGATCTTGTCATCATCGCCTGTCGGGTTGCTGTCTGCAGCCTGCTCTATGAAAGCTGAGCTCACAAACTCTGGATCTGTATCACACACACACACACACACACACACACACACACACACACACACACACAGACACACACACACACACACACACACACACACAGACACACACAGACACACACAGACACACACAGACACACACAGACACACACAGACACACACACACACGCCCATTAAGTTGAGTGAATATATGATACATGTAGAGATGCCTGGTGAGATGTGTTTGTGGATATGTCAATGTGACATGTCGATGTGGGGGTTTACAAGTTGCATTATACGTGTGTGCATGCATGTGTGTGTATGTGTGTTTGTGCAGACACGTATGTCTCACCACTGAGCCAGTTGATGGACCGCTCAGTGCGGATTCGCTCCTGCTCAGGTCCCGTTGCCCTGGAGATGTCAAAGAGCGTTCCCAGGAAGTTGCTGGTGGCTGCTGTGTACAGGGTACCACCTACAGAGGAAACAAGAGGTGAAGTAAGAGAGAAAGTGGTGAGTTATATGTAAATGCTGCGAATTGTAATATAATAAAAATGATAGATTGATGAATGATAGATTGTGATGCTACGCTGATCAGTCAAAGAGTGGTGCTGACTCACCTGCCATCACAGCTGTGTAGTGCTGACTGGGCTCAAAGGGACACTTCCCCTTCCCCGTCTCCATCCTCACCACCCCATCCTCAGCTTTCTCCAGAGTGAAGGAGGAGTTCAGCTTCTGGGCGACCTGAAAAGAGAGGGAAAGGTTACAACTAATAGGAGAATGATGGCAATCATTTTGATCGTTCATTTCTTCTCTGCATCCTTGTTTCTATTTGATCCATTCAGGTTCCATTTCACTTAGCTGTGCTGCTTATAATGGAACTATAATTGCTCTTTTGTACTAAAAGCTTCAGCAGCCAAAGTACCTGCTGGAAAATGTCATTTGCAACAAAACATCTAAAAGCTTTTGTTGGATGACTGACACCATTTTTTAAATAATTAGTGTGGAAAGGCGTGATTTGAAAGACTTGAAGGTTATGAATGAATGTTGGAACTTAAATGTGAATTATTTCTTGGCCGTGGGAGGATGCCTGTCCCTTTGGTGAAGGGCCTGTGTGGGAATGAGTGTGGGATCCTGACACAGAGATTTATTTGCAGGTTTTACAATAGGTTCAAAAACATTTGCACAAAAGCACACACACCAAAATGTGACTCTAGTATGTGTGTGTCAGACTGACACTATGAAGCAGATCTTAAGGTTTAACTCGCAAATAAAATTACAGAACAAAAAGAGGACAAATGAGATGCAAACACACTGACCAGGAATGCACACTGGGGGTCAAAGGCGTAGGTTCCACACACGTAGATGCGTCCATCTCCTAAGAACTCCAGCAGGCGGATGTAGTTGTTGCAGTCCATCTGCAGAGGGAGACAAACATCCAGAAATATAAAGTCCAGCTTCCAATTCAGGAAGAAAGAAAACAAATACATGTATATGTTGAATTACATTACATTGTCAGCAGTTGGATTGGGTTGTGAAACATTTTCTTTGTATTGCACCTTTCATACAGAAATGCAACTCGAAGTGTTTGACAACAGACATGAAATAAACATTAAAAATATGTTGAGAAAAACATACAGAAGAGTAATAAATACACTATTTTAAAAAATGTCTAACTTTATCATATATCTAAATTAAATGTTTTTTATTAAATAAGTGCATAGAATACATAACTACAGAAATGAAACAATAACAATATTATTTCATAATAACTTCATCAGGGTTGTCACTCATTTTTAAGACAGTAAATATCTTGTTTCAGGACCAAAATCGAAGCTTGTGGAGAAAGTCTGGTGGAGGATTCTCAGAACAACTGGAATATCGATGATTCTGTTTGGAAACTAGAGACCCCCACTGCTGACAGAGACACACGAGACCCCCACTGTTACCAGCAGAAACAGCCCAGTCTAACTCACACACACACACACACACACACACACACACACACACACACACACACACACACACACACACACACACACACACACACACACACACACACACACACACACACACACACACACACACACACACACACACACACACACACACACACACTGCAACCTAATACCACTCATCTCCATGCATATATCATATATTAATGTGCCATTAGTGTCCCTTTAATACGCAGCACATGATGTTGAGCAGACAGCCCTCCTCTACGCACATTGTCCCTCCTTGGTAACAACAAAACCATGACGCAGGCACTGTGAACTTGTGTGAGACACACACACACACACACACACACACACACCAGACCAGATAGGCTCCAGACGTGAGTCACCTTCAGTTCCAGGGACCTGATCCTCTCTGATGCCCAGGTCATGTCACCCAAATCAGCACCCACCCTCACATTGGTGCAGCCCCACATGAGATGGACAGAGCCAGAGAAGGAGAGAGAGCTCAGGCTGGTAACAAAGGGATCATCTTGGGATTAGCTACTCCTTTAGCCCAAATTAACCTCATTCATACTAATGAGCTTCAATCACAATCTGGCATGAGGTGAATCAGATAGATCTATTTGGTTCAACTTTATTCTACATGAGCGTGTCAGAGATTGTAATTAAAACTAATTATGCTTTCTCCTGTTGAAAAGCTTCTGTGTGTTCTTTTCATGCCTACTGACACTTTACTGACACCGACAGCGAGAGCAATTTACAATAGTTACATGTGTAGACCAAACCAGAGCTCCTGTAAAAGATAAAGTGAATATTGGACCTGATTCATGATATTTCAATGTAAGGTTTACACTGCCCCCAAATGGCCAAGATAACAGTAATGCAGGTTATGTATAGAAACAGCTGCTTTTATGGTTTAAAGTCAGAATTTACTACACTCACATCTTTGTTTAGTGATTTAAAATATTAATGGTGAGCTATTAACATCCAGCAAAATGTGTATTTGCTCAAGTAGTGTACAATTTAGTCTCCAGTCAGTCAACACCAGCTGATATCCACTAATCAGTCAACACTTGTTGACACAGGAATGAGCTGTCAGGATGCTGTAGGTTAGGATGTGGTGGATGTCACACACAGTGACGACCCAGTGATGCTGAATGCATGCTTGAAACTCCACTGAGCTGCCATTTTATTAACTGCAACATCACTCTTTTCCAGTGTTTAGCAACTTCCTGTGGACAGCAGTGGAGCGGCGTGCAGCCCTGCGGACTCGCCCTAATTTGTCCCCCTGAGTCTGGTGTTTTTCAGGATTCGCACACGCTCACATACACTCACACATGCACACGACGTCTCTCTTAAATCTATTGTCCCTTTGTCCCTTCTCCTGCACTTCATCTCTGTCTTGTAACAATGCTCCTCATCCTTTGTTGCTCACTCCAGTCCATCAACCCCCCCTTCTTCCCGTTTCCTTCCTTCTCTGCTGTTCTTCTTCCTTCAGACACACAATGTTGTAAAGACTAAAGTCCTTCAATATAATGTAGATGTTATTATAAAAAAATGCAGTTTTTCCTGTGAACCATTGACCTTCCATTCACTGTTTTATCTTTCGATTGAATTAATCAGAAGTATTAAGTCTTTGGGGTAAATACACTGTAGTTGAGGTATTTTTCTCTATTAGAAGATCTAACACTCTTGATGGTGATTCTGAATCACTTTCAGCTGTGAGCTGCTACTGGCTAGAAAACTGTCAAAGCAAACAAACCACCACGACGTAACTCAACAGCTAAAGCTCCAGTGTGCAGTTAGTTTGCTGTTGGTTGATTTCCTGTTGTAGTCAAAGCATAATGAGATGTACAGCTTGAGTGTACAGTACGCTCTATTTAATCACTTTCCACAGACCATTATTGGACATCTGTGACTTCTCATACACTCTCTGTTACTCTTGCTCTCTTTCTGTCTTAGTACAGACACAAAAACACACACACACACACACAAATCCTTGATGAGGATTTGGCCTGATTCCCAGAACTTCCCTTCTGATTCCTAACAACACAGGGTTATGACCCACACATACGCATCCATGGGATTTGATAGGACTTTATCACTCTAGAACTTATTTAGATTTACCTTATTTAGGTTTAGTGGGTTTACTAAAATACTGTAATATATAAATAATGTAACATCTGATAGCTCCTCAAAATATTCAAAGTAATATAATATGTTTCAATGTGAGATTTTCTTCCACTTGATGCTTCATAATTCCAGGAAATCTCACCTAATTTGGAGCTCAATACAAAGTAGAAAGACCTATGAGAAGCGTCAGTGAAGTTGGCTGCACCTAAAAGGATATTCCTGGATGTTTGAACAGCTTTATCACTGATAACAGGGTTACAGCCGGATTATTGGAGGAAACAGCTCCTGCAAATACTGTGAGTCACAGTAAATCACTCCACATACAGTCATGCATGTGGAGTGACGTGTGTTAGTGGCACCTTTCTTCCAGCTCTAGGAACCACTACGGTACTCGTGTGTGTGTTTGCATATTTTGCAACCATCATGTGATTCAGAGTTTACTGTAAGATAAATTAAATGACAGAAAAGGGCGTGTGTGAGAGGAAATACACACAAACAAACACACACGCAGCGCTTACCTCTGTCTTTCCCTTCGCCACACAAGACCTCCTCTTCTCCTCCGGAACATCCCAGACAATCTGGATCAGGACAAAAGAGCAACAGTAGCAACTTTAACAATGGCTCCTTCCTCAATATCTGAAGCAGCTCAATAATATTCATGTTTCAATATTTACACCTGTGCTTTAGAATAGAAAAGACCCGAGAGAATAACTGTCAAGCTCAACAAAAAAAATGTAGTATTGCTGAATCACCAAACCTCTGCTTGTGCAAAACAATCAGTAAAATTGATTTCTTGCGCCTGCAAACATCACTTAGCATTTTGAATCCAGATTAATAGGCTCATATTTTATGTTTAGAAATAAAAAGCCAGATCACTGCAATCTAATGAATTGCTCTTTGCACCAAGATTAAATTTTATGGAAAGTTCTATCAAATGTAAAACAGATAAAAAATACACACACACACACACACACACCCTCCCCTACCACGTGTGGCTCTTGCTTGAGTTTGTTGGTGTCCATGACCAGGATGGCGTCCCTGGCACCGAGGAAGAGTCTGCCTGATGAGCGGTCCAGGAGAAACGTGCTGATGTTGGTCACACCCAGATGTTGGAACTTTTCTGGACCCACAATGGTGTCTGAGGACAAAGGGAGGGAGGCCAGATTTGGATAAGCGATAGGACTGAGCCAACAGGAAACAATTCTCTTTATTTTTCCTTTATTAGTGGAGATGTAAGAAAAACATTGCCAGGTTGAGATAAATTAGAAGTTGAATATTGAGAAAGACTTAAAGAGTGGAGAGAAATGACAAAGCTTCACCCTGCCCCCTAACACAGCTGCAGATTAAAGCCTTTACTGTGATCCCTGTTTGTTTATCTCTTTATAATCGCTTTTTCACTGTTTATATGACTGCAATGAGAGAAAAAGGTCACATAGACAACAAACAACTATCTCCATGAACCTTGAAAACAGTTTTTTACCCATGTTTCAAATATTATTTCTACATATAAATTCAAATCCACTGTGGTGTGTAATTAAATACAATAAATTGTGCATAATAGTGATATATGATGAATAATGCAATATAGTGGTACATAATACATGATGTGTAATCTCTGCTATATTTGTCTCCTTATCACATGCATCAAATCCCAAAAGCTTCTGAGTAGTTCCAGCTCTTGTTCGCCTACTCTATCCGTGCCATGGGACAAAGCTGTCTGCGTATCTGTGTGTGTGTTCGCTTGCATGTGTGTGTGTTTGTGTGTATGTGCATTCATGCAGCTGCTGGGAGGAAAGAGCACAGCTGTGTACAGAACTTCTTTAGAGTGACGGTGAGAGACAGAAGGAGAGAGAATGTGTGCGTGTGTTAACGGGGTTTACTCAGTTTTTTTGAAGTCCTACAACAATGATCTCTTTTGACCTCCACGAAAATTCACAGAAGAAAGAACAGAAAATTCACAAAGACAAACTCGTTTCCGATGAAGATGAAACCAGTAATTGGTTTCTGGGTTGCTACATCCCAATGAAACACCCACACACAACCTCAGCACATCCTCGAAAGAGAGGAACACACAGATTAACTCATCTGGAGATGGATTACAAACTAATGTTAATGAATAAAGCTTGTGATATTAGTTAAGTCAAAATAAGACATATTACTCATTGCAAATTACTCAGACAAATGAAATGTGACGAAAGGCAAAAACAAAGCCTACGTCCACATTTGTTCACACAAACAGGTGCAGACTGACAACTTAATGTTAAACATGAGCAACATACAGTGAATTAATCAAGGAAACTCCAGCTCTGCATGTGAGCCTCTTCAAATCAGGAAGTAGTGAACATGTTGGTAAAGTTTCTACTGCAAATCCAGTGAGTGCAACGTATCATGCATGGGATAGTTTTTATTTAAGCCCTCGAGCTTATCTTAAAAAAAAAACTGTTTGTTTGCCTGACATGAGACCTTTAGAATAAATTATCTTATAAAAAGTCCTCAAATGATCTTAAATTGAATTTGGAGTAACATGACCCCTAATTTGGCAGCAGTGGACTAAGTTTCAAACTAGTGCCATCTAATGACAGTGACTAGCAAGCACTAGTTACTAGTGATTCTAATAAATGGTTCTCAGCTTTGCTATGGTTTTTCCCACTTAGCGCCTGTCTGTGTTTCTGTCTGTGTTGTTCTAGGATAAAAAAAACAGATCTCCAAATGACATCTGCCCGTAACTGAATCAGACACCTTCTATCCCCCTGCCTCCGTCCAGACTCCCTCAGCTACTCGCTCTGTGTCTGTTACCCGTAACGTTTCACTTGAATGTCATTTTTTCATTCACTAAGACGCCATCTGTTCCGCTAAAAGCCTCCTGGCAGTCAAATGGGGAGCCATGCTCTGATTTGCTCACAGAAAGGCCTCCACTTCCTGAAAAGCAGCCAGTGTGAGAAGGGAGATTGCAGTCTGTTGAAGCAGATGCATGAGAGACAGATACAGAGGCGCACACACACATTTGATTCACTATTCCTCAAATCCAAAATCGCTAATAATCCTGTATATATGTGTGAATCTGTTGCTGATGCTGACCTTCTTTCACTTTTCCAGCTGAGCTAATAAAATAAACATTTTCCTGGGAGATCTGCCCGTGAAAGATGACATCAAATGCAAGACGTTTCAGCCAAGAGACATCATTTCTTTAAAATGCACACACACACACTTGAACGTAGACGTGAACGTTAGCGACATAGGCCAAAGGCAAGGTCTGGAGAGATGTCCTTGTGAACTGGTCCACGCAGGCTGCGTGTGATATGGCGACACACACACACACACACACACACACACACACACACACACACACACACACACACACACAAATATATATACGCACACAAACACATGCGCATGGTGCCACCACCTGCTATGCACCCTAATGTAGAGATGATTCCTAGAGCTATACCATCTGCCCTTCTCAAACACACACACACACACACACACACACACACACACACACACACACACACACACACACACACATACCACTAACCCTACAGATCCAGACGCTCACTAAAAAAAAGGCATGAATCATGACTCAGGAAGGAATAGAACATACAATTTCTTGTTTTTCCCTCCACTCCTTGTCTTTTATCTTCACAATGACATGCATGGCTGTTTGTTAGCAGCACATCATGAATAAATTTGATCTGACACATGTCGCAAGGGAGGAGAAGATGCTCAGCAGGTTGGGTAAATGCCTCATCTTTGACAGCAGGACCCTGCAGCTCACCACGTATCAAATATCACCGTCTGCCTGTGTGGTTTGTCAAAGAACAGCAGGCCGGGGTTTTCGCTTTTTTATTTCTTAAAACGGTACAAAATGCTTTATGGGAAGATCATTTTTGAACAGAATGATTTAACATCAGACAGAAGCTGGAGTTTCTCATGTCAGTCAGAGCCTGTGAGATAATGAGAGGCTCCTTAGCTGCCTAATGCTGGGCCATGTTTACCTTGTAGACATGTAATTTGTGTTCTGGATTAGGACACTGGGCTTTTTCAAAGCTTGTTTGCAGCTGTGCCTGGAAATGAGGTTGATGGGAGTGATGATTGGACCAAAACAGTAAGGCTGTGGGCTGTCAAACCAAAACAATGAGCTGAAAGACCTTTAAAAAGATCTCAGCAGAAGTGACGTATACTGCAGACGTGGGTGATCATTTTGTGTGCGTTTGTTATGAGCGGCAGCTTTTATATCAGTCATTTGACTCATTGTTAATTTAAAATATTGCTTAGTGCAGCATTAACTATATATGCTTCTATAAAGAAGGTTGTTGCATAATGAAAAACGGTTCCCTCACAGGTTTTCCCAAAATAAATATTGAAATATAGGGTTTTAAAGTGAATATATAGAAAATTAAGTTTCACATGATTTCATGATTCAGAAAATGTGTAGAGAATTCCGCAACCCTACAGTGCCTGAAAATTGCATAGGGTAAAATTAAAAAATAAGGGACTGGTGTGAGTATAAATGAATAAGTAGTCCTAAAATACAAAATCCTCTCCCCTGCTATGAATCATTCATTTATTATACATTAAACATGACTGAAGGGCAGCCAGGGAGAGAGAAAAAAAAAGTGTGTGTGTGTATGTCTGTGTGTGTGTGTGTGTGTGTGTGTGTGGTGTCCATTAAGGGTTTAATAAACTGGCTTTTGCTCTCAGGGACCAACTCCAGTCACTGGCTGCAGGGCATCATGGGATCGGACCAACCAGGAAGTGATAAATTATACACCTCCCTCGTCCGTCTGTCAGTCAAAACTGATGGGATGGAGAGAAGAGATGCAGAGAGGCGCAAACATGCTCCTGCCCCCACAGTCTCTTAAAACACACACACACACACACACACACACACACACACACACACACACACACAGGACCCTACAGTGAGACAGGACACAGCTGCATGAGTCCCACACACTGCAGAAACACACTTTTATAGCGATATTATCCACTATATTATTTACAGCTGCAATTTCCTCTGAATTGTTCCACAGCAAACAGATGTATTCCCCAGGTTAAAGAAATACACCATGTTTCATCACTAAATAATATAATAGTAAACTTTATTTATTGTACCTTTTAAACCGAGACAGTGGGTACACAGTGAATACATCACAGTCAGTGGATAAACTGTCACAAAACGAAGCTTGGGTTAAAAGTAACAGATAAAATAAATAAATAAATGGCATTGGTAGAATTGATATTATTATTATTAGCTTTGGTTTTCAGCCTTGAATTGTAAAGTCTATTTTAAAATGGACAAGCAGCCAGCAAAGGTGAGGTAAAATAGGGAATGTATGATCATTCTGTCTCGATTTGGTTAAAGGACTGATGGCTGCATTTTTGGCACAGATTCTTATCTAAAATCACTACAATGTTATTACTGAGTGGGTACCACATACTGAGATAGAGAGCCAAGAGCAGGTACAACTTTAATTTTTTAATTATGCAGGAAAGATAACTGATTCAGATGGTACACAGGAATCATCTGCATAACAATGAAACAAAATAACCTGCTGCCTAAAGGGAGTTAATAAAGATAAAATATAATTGGTCCTAGACTAGAGCCCTGTGGCATCCCATACTTACTGTAGATAATGCTTGAGAGGAGGTGAAGCAATCAACAGACACAATTAATTTTCTGTTAGAGAAGTACGAGGAGAACCACAGGAGGGCAATAACAGAGACAACAAGCCATGTTCTCACCTTAATCACAACAATCTTTAGGCATATTGTCTCATTAGAGACTGAGCTCATTAGCAGGCTACACTGCTCCTCGCTAACACAGCAGCATTCCTGTTGAGTGACAGACCACAGCTCGCAAGCTTTCAACCAAAGTGAAAGAACTGGTGTATCACTTTTAATGGCTTTTTTTTCTTAAAGTTGACCCTTTTTTTAATAGAAGCTCAGATTTTGTCATATATCTGATTTTTTTTGTTTCAAAACATTCCACTATTGTCCTTAATGCCCTTTATTGTATCTAACGGATGTGTAGTGATGATTTTTGAGGACATACTGTCTTGGGCATGTGAATGCAGTGTTAAAATAAAAGACAGAATATCTGAAGTTTTATGAATCAACTTAGTATCTGCTCAGTGAATGAAATAGAGTTTCACTAAATGTATTCTGTTTGTTTTATTCAGACATGATGAGATTTATGATGAACAGTAGCTATTTGAATATAATTTATAACAAGAAGAATTCATTGTGTGCGCAGGCCTCTAGACAATAAAAACATTACATTATGTTTGTGTGTCATTTAACCCTTTCTTATTGTTCCTAAATGGGTTATTGTCTTTGCTTTGATTGATGACAGAAGTCAGCTATTCAGGCATATCCTGTCTCAAGAGCCATTTCTAGAGTGTCCGAGTAGAGAAAGACACAAAGAGAATGTTACTTGAAAAATAAAGAATAAACTGAAATAGGTCAGTCTGCATCTACTGAGTAGACACAATATCATCCTGTAGACTTGTTGTTCTTTGGTGAGATGGAACAGTGGTGGTGGATCGAGAGAGTAGGATTCAAAGAGAGAAAGACAAGCCTCCTCTTGTTGTAGTCATGGTCAATTTCATCCTATTTTCGTTGAATATGTGGCCTTACACAGGCATCAAGGCTTCAAAGCTGCAGCTTGTTAGATCTACAAAGAGAACACTCAGCCCATCATTTAGCCCCCGACTCTTAATATGAATCCATACAAAACGGCTGAATGCTACACAACAGACAAAACATCTGACATTTGGTATGTATGGACACTTGATGTTGAGTGTTTGCAGCAGTGTGTTGGTTAAACATCTAAAGAGCCTGCAGACAGAATATGCAGCAGCCTAAATCAGATCAATGTTTGGTCTTTCTCAAAGACTTCTGGATATTTATAAAATCTTAAGGGGAGCTGTGTCTAAATAAAAGCAGCACAAACCATAAAATGAAAATGAGCAATAAACTTTTAACCTTGCAGCAACAATTACATTAAAAACTATGCGAAGTGTCAAATATATGAGCACCTACTAGACTAATACACCATAAAGAACAATAAGGTTATTCTTAACACACAGCTACTGTAAAAGCTAATGGTCCTTTAAGCTAAATATATTAGAGCCAGAGGAAAGTGTGTCTGCAAACTTCATCAAGTAAAACTGAATAGCTTGTCAGACCATTTATGATAGCTTTATATGCTATAAAAACAGTTTTGCTTCTGGAATCAATATATCAACTAAAAAAACTGTCCTGTAAGAGTCAAGAGGCAGTGTGTGCTCGACTGAGCTGATTTCTCACTAGAGAAACAAAGAAACTGCTGATTGTTTGTCCTTAAGAATCCCTACATCCTTTATTAATGTATGCAATTAATAACTAAAAGCCTTTAAAATGCTTTGTAGATTTTTGATTTTAAATTTGTAGATCAATTAGAAAATATGTTCGGTTTCTAGTAATCAAACAGTGCAGTTGGTAATAAAATGTTTTTTTCAGGCAACCTATTAATATTATCATTCATCTATTCCATGTGCAGTTTACATTTTATTACTCCTCATTTCTACTACTTGTATGCTGCTCTGTGCAGTTGTGTGTGTTTATATTTAGATGATTTTCACAAAATAAAAAAAAATAAAAAACGTAATGATGATGATGCTGAAAAGCAAAATTCCTTTTTGTGAATCTGAATTGCTATACATTAATTTCCCTCATCCATCCCCTTCTCCCAGTTGCTAACCTCCCACTATCTCTTCCACTTCCACTTCCCCAACTCCCCCCTGTCTCTCCTTCTCTCTCTCTCTCTCTCCGGTAGGAGGCTGCTGGCTCTGGGTGATAAGCAATAGCATTACTAATCAGGCTTGCCCTAAATTCGCTCATGCCCTGCAGGATTAGCATGTGTGTGTATGTGTGTGAATGTGCATGTGCAATGTATGTGTATGTGTGTGTTGGTTTAGAAGCCTGGTGCCTGCAGCCTCACACAGGAGTTGTGTGTACATAAAGCTGTGTGTGAGAGAGAGAGAGTTCCTGTATTACTGAATCACAGAATCAACACAATCCAGTTATTTTTAACTTACATTAAGACTATAATTTTATATATAATAAATCCAACCTGTCGCATATTATAAATAACTCAGCCTATTTATATATACAGGAAAGAGACAATAAAAAAAGAGGCAGGATAAAGGTGATGGAGGGAACAAGGCAAATATATCATATAAATTCAAAGCATCTAGTGTAAATCAATAAGTGTATCATGGTAATCCATCTATGGTAAAATCATTTAGTATAAACCCTGAAATCTTGGTATCATTATGAAATTTATTGTCACTTTTACACCATAAATTTTAAAAGTAAATGACATAAACCTCTCTAAGTGTTAAGTACAGTAGCTTCTTTTATACAAAGTCACACACACTCACCTGCCCTGCTGTGTTTAGGTTATGGCCGGTGGATTCAGACTAAACAGTGAGAATCTGTCTCTCCAAACAGAGAAGTAGCCATAACATCTGTTTCGCTGAACTTAAACTTATCACTGCAACTTCCGAAAATGTTGTCTTGTGAAATGAGGGTATATCTACAACAACAGGCTGTGACCTTCAGGTGGACGTGTAGAGGCATGAGAGGAAAGCCCCGACACATACAAGGAAAAAAACAGAAATGTTTAAAAAGTTGTGAAAAATAAATATGATTCTGTGTAAAATAGCTGGGTTATATTAACAGCGTCAGAGAAAACAACACGGACGATGGGAAACTGCTGGCTGCTAATAACCTGATGCTGTAGGATGCCAATGCTGCAGCTGAGGAGGGTCTCCTGACTAATAATTCCTCGCTCCGCCACTGCAGCTTGTGGGTTTTTGATGCTCACTTGTGTATTATTGATGCCACAGATGTTTTCCCTCGGGTACAGTATAAACACCAGGAGACTGAGCGAAAAAAGGGAAGAGAAACTGAGTTAAATGGGCAGAAACAGCATGACAGAGGAGTATCCGGACAAAAACCAAATGGCGTGCGATTAACCCACTTGTGCCAACACCACAGGAACCTTTACGCACGCACACATGCACACATGGCACGCACACACACACACACACACACACACACACACGCACACGCACACACTTTCCACCTGATGTGTTTGGCTGGTGGTAGCTCTATATTGTGGGTTTCAGTTCATGGTCACCATGCAGGCAAGAACACACTATCACACACAACCATACACACAATAATACAAGACTATTTCCAGCCTAAAAATCTACCAAAATGGTAGATGCACACACAACCACACACAGACCAGGCACATTTCTCATTAAAACCTCACAGTTCTAACATCTGCATGTGGTGGGTCTCTCTCTCTTACAAAAACACACACACACACTCTCTCCCTCTACACAAATACACACACACACACAAACACGCATATGGTGAAACAGCTGGTCAGTGTCATATAAAAGTCTCTGATGACCTCTGGGGTCACACGGCAAAGACTGGAGGTGACATGTAGTTCAAGCTGGAAGATCAATAGGATCTGAAGCTATCTGCTCACCATGATCTTGTATTTTTCACTGTTTCAAATTGTTAAAAAAATGAAAATAAAGAGAAATATTTTCTAATAAAATCATCACAGTCAACTGAGGCTTTGAATTCATCAATATTTGAGGAGGTATGTCTAAATGTGATTAATCTGAATTATCAACTTCAATCATTTTTAACATTTTTATTTTGGCCTGTAAATGCGCTGAAATCAGCAAAGTTCTAGGCGAAGGTCTTCGACTGAAACTGACACCACAGGTTTGAAAAAGTCCCAGAAAAGAAGGTCACACGATGACAAAGAAAGGCAGTGTTTCACAGGGAAAACTCCCATGACTTTAAATGGGACCACAACAGTTTAATAATAAACAGGACCACTTTCAGGTCTGCTTCTGTTCACCACAATGTGGGCACATGACACAGTTCTCAGATTCTTTACTTCCTGTTATCTCACAGTGAATTAGTGTGTTTTCAGAATATAGATGGTATACACATCTAGGTTTTAAATATGAGAAAACAAGAGACACATTAACAGAGAGGATGTGATCATAAAAAAAGTGAATTAAATTTAAGAGAAAGAGAGATGGGCATTGGGAGATACGGTAGCAGAAAAGGTTTTAAAAGCAAGCCGGCAGCTCGTCTTTTAGTGGACCAGATAGTAATCAAGGTTAATAGGGAAGGGAGACTGGGCTAATCAATAATAGAAACGTCAATTAGCTGCCTGCTGGCCTGGATGGCTGAGAGGAGAAGGATTTGGAATTTTGTTGACAAAGCATTAGTGTAATGGGTATGTGAACTATTTGCCTTTTATCTCTTTTCTAACACATTAAACTGAATTATCCAGCCTCTCTCCCTGTTCCTGTCCTTGTGTAGTCATGGTGTCGCCACTCATGCCCTGAGGCAAGAAGCAAAGGTCAAAGGTCACGTCATTTATAGAAATGTATTAGTGTCTCGGGGTGTGTCGGTGTCAAGAACAAGTGGGAAGACTTCCTACGTCAACACTAATGAATAACGACAAAGGTTAATTTAATATAACACACAGGGAGTGGAAACACAACAAGTGAAAATCCATGTGTGGAAACCAAGAAGGTCTACGTGTACCTCCCATCTGGCAGAAAAATAAATGTCTTCCACACCACACCCATAGAAACACACACACACATACCAGGTGACCCCACATCCTCCTAACCACAACCTAACCCCCTAATCATACACGCATTAAAGTTCTAATTAACGTCTGTTTCCATGGACCACATCGGTTTCCATCTCGTAAATGAAACTCAATCCACAGGGACGACTCTGTGAAACCTCACACAGAACGTTTAATGACAGTAAAGCTGTGCATGGCAGCTACTGCATGGTTACGATAAGGGGCCGGACAACAAACCTCTCTTTCTGGTAGATGCATAGAAATGGGCACATATTGGCTCCATGTCTCCTCCAAAACCACCATTGTGCTCATGATGTCTGGGACCGAGTCTATTCTCAGCAACAGAACAAAGTCGCCAGTGTGTGAGGCTGAAATTAACTAGTTGACAGTGACCACAGAACAAAGCGCCCGACATTTAACTAATGACAAGTCACTACCCCTGAGGGGACGTGTGTGGGAATGCCCGAGTGTGTCTGCCCAATTACTGCTTCATTATTGACGTCTATAGAGCCCAAATCACTCTTTGAGTCGAATGCAGATTGAATATCCCTCAAAAGTCTATTATTGCTATAATACTGTCTAATTATCAGACAGCAGGTGTAATTCTTTCTCTCTACACAGAGGAGGATCTGGTGGCTCTCTGGGCCCCAGAACGGCTCCTCCCTGTGTGGATAGAGATGCTCTCGGAGCTCCCTGTTCAGCCCGGTTCTCCACGTCTCTCCTGTCAGCTTCAGTCAGAGTTAAGAACAAAGGGTGCTTTGTTACTGAGACACAAGAGATTCTCACATTACCAAAATAACCGCTTCTTTCTGCAGATTGGAGTCGGAGCTACGTGTGCCCCTCGGTGCGTATCACACAGCTAAAATCATACACACACACACACCTCAGCATGTGGGGGTCAGTGTATTTATATTAAAGGTTCCACTCGAGTAGTTCTCAGCAGACATTGACGCAAACATGACACCCTCTTTGACCTGTGACCCCTCTCTCCATGTCTCCTGATTCCTTCACACACTTTAAACGCCAAAGCAACTGATAACAATTTGGAGGCAGTATCAGCGTGTGTGTGTGTGTGTGTGTGTGTGTGTGTGTGTGTGTGTGTGTGTGTGTGTGGTGGTAAAGGGAGGACAATGACCGTGCAGCTGCAACAAAACCAGTTTCCTCAAACAACTTGATGAAAACATGGAAAACTCACTCAGTAGAGAATGAGAGAAAGAGATGCCCCCTCTTGTAGAAATATGTAATCCTGCCTTCGCTCTCTTCTTCTTTTCTCTCTTTTTGCCCCCCCACCCACCCCCGCCCCGCTGCTGTCCTTCTTTCCCTCCATACTTGGCTGGTTTATCAAGGTCAGCTGGATCACATTTTGTTTAGCTGCTCCTTCAAACTGAATTTGTTAGCGGTTGACTACCTCCCTCTCTTTGAGTGTGTGTGTGTGCACTTTTAGAAGCTATTTAGCATAGCACCAAATCACACAAGAGGGACTCCACAGGGGGGAGAAAGAGAGAAGAAGATACAGGGAGGAGATGAAAAGCAAGCGGGGAATCTGAATAAATAAAGGTGCTATTGAGGGTGAAAGGAAAGGGGGAGAGCGCGGGTGAGTGAGAGGGACAGAAGCATGAGACAGGCAGAAAATGGAGAGGGGGAGTTGAGAAAGGAGAGCCCGGGAAGTGAAGAACAAACGCAAAAATGCCATCTGCACCATCACTGAAAAAAAGTCCCGAGGCTGTGCCAACAATTCTCATCATCAACAGTGGTGTGAAGCGTTCCTGTTATTTTGTGCAGCCCTGGTATATGTAGTGAAAATGTCCAGACTCATTGCTGAATGTGCTACATCAAAGTTAAGAGCTTTAAACACAGTGGGACTTACATTTATCATCACTACCAAATGTTCAGGTGTTTTATCCATTAAACAGTTTGACAAATGATGATTTTGGTATATATAAAATTTGTGTAAATCAAGTTATTGACAAAATTTTTGTTTCAGTCAAAAAGGTTGATGAGAGCTGTCTGCATTGGCTTTCACAGCACCCTGTTACTGGGATGAGACGAGTTAATAGGTGTTACAGCGGTAAACATTATACTTTACTACTCTCTCCCTAAGCTATTCTGAGTTTCTGAATGTCCATATCAAAATGAAAACCTGTAAGGACTCAATCGTTTTTTCCTGTATATCCTGCATGGCAATCCTTCTCTCTCTTCTCTGTCTAAGGAAAGAAACCTGAGAGAGACACAGAGACTGAGAGAAAGAAAATGCAAGGTAGACACATGCAATATTGTCATGTAGCTTGAGCCATTTTCTGAGCCCTCTTTTATGGGCCGGTCTGCGGTCGTATCAGCGTGTGTTCGTGCGACGTAGGTGATATATAGCAGGAAAGGTCACGGGGTTAAGTGCTCTGTTCATGTGAAATGGGTGCTGATGATCCCTGTGTGTCTGCAGAACTGATATTTCTATCTGTCGGGCAGGCACCGCTCAGGATAGAGACTAAACTAGAAGAGCAGATGGAGCGTCATTCAACATGCATCTCTGTTGCAGACATCAGTCTTGTCCTATTTATCTGGGAAAGTTGACTAAAAACTAAAACTTTTTCGGATACTTTTAATATGTCAAATGAAAATTTCATGTAAGACATGAACTGAAATTTCCTTGATAATTATGCATCTTTGGGTTTTAAATTTTTTTTTTTTAATCATGCACTGTCTGTGTGAAAAATACTTTTACACTCAGGAAAGCATGCAAAGACACTGAGTAAGACCACATTTAATTTAACCAAGCAAATGATTTGTTATATCTCATTTCTAATAGATTAATACAGATCTACTCAGATTTACCACTTTGACTCGGCTATAAATATTTTGTACAAACTTGATGAAAAATGTTTTTCATTAAAATATGACATTTTCAAAATGTCCGATTTCAGCTTGAAAGAAACGCAGCTTTTAAGTCGCCTGGAGGTCCCTGCACTTTTGAAAATTAAATTTTGCTGGATTTTCAAAAGCCCAAAGCTTATTAAAGTTTGTCATTGCAATCTGAGAGGGCAATCAGGAAAGAAACATGATGCAGCCAAATTAGCTGCAAACGGGTCATGATGATTAAAGAAAGAGTTGAGAGAAAGGAGAAATGTATTGTCTGACGTCTAAGGTGGGTACAAATGTTGCATGAGAGTGTGTGTGTGTGTGTGTGTGTGTGTGTGTGTGTGTGTGTGTGTGTGTGTGTGTGTGTGTGTGCTGTAACATGAACCCCTGACGCCAAATCATTGTCTACCTTGAGTTCTGTTGTTGAGCTGAATGACCGAAGAGCCACACCTCACACAGTCACCCATGAATAAAACATTTGTTAAGAGATCAGCGGGTGTGTATGTGTGTGTGTGTGATTGTGTGTCACAAACAATAGATCAGTGCAGCGTCACAAAGGATGAACGCCCTCATATAGGTCCCATACAGTTGGCTTAATGTACTATTGTCTGCCATGGTCAAAGGCTCGAATGAATCAAATATTATATAAGTCTATAAAAAATATCAATAACAGTTTATAGTTCCAGACCCAGGGGTGCAACTATGTTTCATTTCTCCAACATTGCTTAGTGTGCACAGATCAGCGTGAGCCAGATATCATCAACGTGCTGCAGCGAGACACACATCTCAGAGAATGATGAAATTGTGAGACTGTGTGTGTGTGTGTGTATCAGAATGATCCTTATCATCGGCTGTCGCGCTGTCACAAGTCACATCTCTCTGTGTGTAAGCTGGAACAAGTGCTAAAATTGTAGGCCTTTTTTTTTTTTTTACAGGTTGAGGAAGACGATACAGTGTGACAGTAATGAGAATCTTTACCTGCTCCTACAGAAGGTAATCTTAGACAGGTGAGAAAATAATCTCTCTTACCCAACACACGTTATACACGTTTTTTAAACACAATGATAAGAGCTTGGACCTATATCCTGCATGCACGCACGCACACACACGCACAGGCAGTTAAAAGCTATATAAATGATGTGTAGGCTATTATTTCCACTTGGCTGAAGGTCCAGTGCTGATTCACTGCATTGACAGTGAGCAGCAGCAGCACACACGGCAGCAATCTCACACATATGTGTACACACATGCATGCTGCATGCACACACCATTAGCATCCACTGAAACATTAAACATGAAGCATCGTGTCTTTATGAGCTCAAACCTCTGGTGTTAAAGGCGGTTAGAACATCTTAACACAGACGGAGGAGTGTAGGAGTTGAAGGGGCAGGCAGAGGTCAACGCAGATTGTTTATATGCAACATTTAGAGCGAGGCAGGATCAGGGTTGAGACAAAGTTCAGCCACTAAGCTGCAGCTCAAGTCCGCTAGCGTCCAAGTTGAATGGCCTTGAGCGCCAATGTTGCCTTCTTCATTCATTCAAAAGCGAACAAACATGCTCTGGAAATGTTGTCAAACCATAGTCTTGTGCTCACAGGTAGATTGAGCTGCTTGGACAGTTTACGTGCATCAAGTTTGACTATTCTCTTGTGAATAATAATTAATTTAACATTTGAGGTTAATTCCTTTCTAGAACTGAGAAACACCATGCAGTTATTTGCATCCATTCTGATGCATCAGCTAACAGTCTGTACCTATTTCAGTAAATGCTAAACTGAAGCTTATATGCTTAAAAATGTATACTCTGAAAGTTCAAGACAAGAATATGAAGTTGACAACTGGAAATAGCACAGGCACCAGTTTATCTGTGCCGATCTTTACTGAAAGACACTTCTGCTTTCGTCTTCTCTTCAGTATATCATGACTGCACACACACACACACACACACAAACATGAATTCGATATTTGCCTGCAGGGTCAAGATAATGAGAGTTTGTGACATTTAGAAAATATCAGTTGATGGGACGATAGAGGCAAGCGAACATGTTCGCAGGTACACACACACACACACACACACACACACACACACACACACACACACACACACACACACACACACACACACACACACACACACACACACACACACACACACACACACACACACACACACACACACACACACACACACACACACACACACACACACACCTCCCTGTATCTCTGCAGACTGCATTCCCCATAAGCCAGTTCCCTCCTCCACATTGAGGCTAACCCTTTATACAACGTGATAGCTGGATGTTCATATCTTCCTCTGCATACTATGCTCTTCAATAGCATACAGCATGAAGCATTTAAAATACCATATCTGTTTCTTTCACTGTGTCTTGTGTGCCTGCCCTATACGTCTTTATATTATTTCATTTTGGACAGACACTGAAACAAAAAAGTAATTGCACATTTTCTATCAGGTGAATTTTGTGAAATTTAAAAAAAAATACTAACACATCCTTATTATTATTTTTGAGTCAACATAAGCATCTCTACTTGCACCAATACTGTGCCTTATTAAAATACTGTCCAAAACACCAACTTGAATTACGATTTACATTTAAAGGAAGGTTCTTATTAAAGAGTAAATGTTTCATTAGTGAGAAAATAAAAAGGTTTTCAATGACAACCTTTGTGCAACTCAAAAAGCAAAGAGTTCATACACCCAGCAAACTCATACTCTTATAGAAGTATCTCCAAGTTATAGTAAAAGTCAGAGAAGTAAAGAAACATCTTCATGAGATGCAGTGAAATTGTAGATTATAAGTAAAGTTACTAAAATCATGTGATATATACTGTATGATCTGTAGCTATTAACTTCATACAATGCAATAACGGCGATGTAATATGTTAATATTATGCTTTTTTGGACTTAAGGACTAACAGTGAAGTTAAATAGAGGATGTGAATGTTTGAGGCCACTTTTAACGCACCAATTTGCTCAGTGTTTATTATGTAAATGAAGAAGTTCAGTTACAGTAAATACAAAGTAGATGTTGCTTGCTAGCTCAGTTCCTTTTCCTGTGCTTCGATTAATGTTGATAAAACCCTGACACGTACAGATTGAAGTGGGCATCCACACACCAGGACACACACACACAAACCTGAACACACCATGTCTGGTCATTAATCATGTCAGTGGGGGTTGCCTCCATCCATTTATGTATCCCCACACGCCTCCTCTCACACGCTCACTAAGTGACAAATTGCTGACATGGGTGGAATATTCCGGTGTCTGGAGATGAGCTTCACCAGTCCCCTGAGTACAGTCCCTTAATCTGATTTCATATATCTTCCTGCCCCCCCTCTCTAAGAGCTTATAAATGTAGAGTATCTGTGTGTGCCTGCCTGTATGTGGGCACACTTCTTGGTGTGCAGGGGTCTAAAGGTCATTTCCCACGATGCCCCCACAGCTCTAGGCTCCACTCTGACGTCATCATCACTCTGGGCGACCAGAGGAAATAAAGAGGCGGGGCTTTCCTTCCTGACCCTCTCTCCGATACAATGGAGGCGCACACTCAAGGTTTGGTGAGTGCAGGAAAAGCTCTCAAATGAGTTTATGCATGGTGAATGTGAACGCGTGCGTGTGAGTGCATGCATGTTTGTCCCATTTTTTCCCAGTGCTAGTCCTGTTGGAAGGGGAAGTCATAAATATAACACAACGAAACACCTAAAACCTGATTTTTAGCAGCTGAGGCTGTTTGAATCGTTTCCAGACGTATGGGGAATAGAACAAAATCTGAAGCACAGGTGGTCAATAAATAGCAGGTTTTGGTTCTGGTCTCTCACCACCATGTTGCCTGTGAATTGAACCAAAAGCAAGAAGAACGTCATCACTGTGATGGACTAAGTCTGTCAGGAAGTAAAATAAGAGAGAAATCACAGCAGTGAGTACTTAATATGGAGACTAAAACTTGCACAAAGGAATTCTAGTTCCAAGTAGAAGCATCCTTTTCTGGTGAATGAAAACAGGTTTGGCTGCTCTATTGCACTTCTCCTGTTACTCATTTAATCCGGCTCTTCTGCAGAGGTTCTAAGAAACATCTATTTAAACAGTTTGACTCCACCCTCGCCCTTCTTCCACCTTTCCCACTGCAAGAAGATGCTGACCAATAAAGTTCACAAGACTAAGTCCTCTTGTGATCCTCTGAGAGCTCTCAAAATCTTCTACGCCTATAATTTAGAATTAGGTTAGAAAAAGATTATTATGCATGTGAGTTCTTACCAGGTGAAAAAGAGCAAAGCAGTGTTTTTAAAATCTGATTTTCAGCTTGAATTTCAAATGTTATTAGTAATAGTAATAGTCAAAAAACAAGAGAAAATCCCTGCCCCCCCCCCCAAAAAAAATTCCTCATTTAGAGAGATTCACCAGAAAAATTAACATAATGGAACCATACTTTAAATGAGGAGATACATACACAGTTTTGGAGAACCCAGGTGTTATCTGCCTCCTGACTGTTTATTACGTATCACACACACACACACACAGACACACACACACCTACAGGAGCTGATCTGCAGCTGTTCTGATAAAAATATGTGAGTAAAACTAAACTAAGGGGTCAATCATCAACCTATTACAGTGCCAAAAACACAATAAGGAAGAGAGAGAGAGTTTATGGCTGTGGTCAGGTAGCTTATTGCATTTTCCTGGAATGCAACTTTTACAGTGGCAACATCCTCCATGTGTTTCCTCTAAGCTGCACGGTGACCAACAAACATTCTGCTGCAGGACTTGACCTCTTTTCATTTATTTATTAATATATGTTTTTAACGCATCACCCCCTAAAGCCTGCCTTAGAATTTAATTGTGTGTGTGTGGATGCTGGTAAGACAAAAAGGCTGATTTACTACTTTAATAGTCATAGGTGCAGGATTGGTTTCAGAGAGTGTCCTTAAGCAGACACAAAAAAATCAACTGTCCACTTAAAGACTCTCTAAAATACATCATTTAAATGTTGTAATTCTAGAATAATAACTGCTGTAAATGTATTAAAACACAACTTTGCAGATAAATCTTTTTTATATAGTATCTACAAGCATGATTTACAGGTGCTGCTTCATTAGTGCAAAGAAACGTGAGTCAGCGCGGTGCAGCGTCACTGGGCTGGATATTTACGTACACTTCACTGTGCTGCGGACCCAGAACTCCCCAAGAGAGCGAGGAGCTCACCACAGTTCATCCAGGGTAGACACAGAAGCAGCAGCCAGGACCTTATAAAGTATTGAAAGGATGAGTCTCATTTCATCCTTCCTCGGCCGGAGAAGACTCTGTGCAAGAACAAAAACTCCGGAGAGCTGCTGTGTCATTACATAATCAGCACTACAGAGAAGTCATTCATGTGTGAGGACAGTGTGTATCAGGGTGAGCAGCAGAAACACACACACAAAAAAGAAAAATATGTGCACTTGTTACATACACAGAATATATGCAGTGTATTTATACTGAGGTGGAGACACCAGCATCCATCGCACATGACCCATATTAACCTTCCTAACAAATACAGCAGTTTTTTTCAGTTCTTTTAATTCCCTTTAATGTTGCAGTCGCTATAAAGAAATTCCTTACTGCGTCTTTCATCTTTCTCTAAAGTTAAACTGCTGCCTCTTCTCTCCTGCCCCCCCCACAGTGTGACTTTCCCCTCAGCCACCTCTCCCTGTCATGAGCCGGCTCCATCCACTGTGTGAGGCAGCAGGGGTGGTGGCGCTCGTCTAATAAGCCCCTGTCACACAGATTAATGCCCACTGACGATCATTTCCCCCCGGAACGGGTCGAACCAACCGCCTGCTTGATTAAACCCAAAGGGAGAGGCAGAGCAGGTCAACACAGCAAGACACGCAGGGAAGGCAGATAGCAAAGGAAAAAATTCTCTTTTCATCCCCCCCTCCCGGGCTGCCATCGGTCGACAGGACATGACAGCTCTTCTTGACTTCCTGCCCTCGTTACTCCTCTCTCCCAATCGACTTTCATTCTCCTCCGGTGACGAGAAAAAGTGCTCTCAGCCTCTCTGTCTTGCCACTCAATTCCAGCCATTTCATCATCCAAAAAGCGCTAAAACTATTCTTATCACCCTCTATATTTACCTGTCCTACCAGAATTCTGATTTAATTCAACAATGATCCTCCTCACTTCTCTTCTCATATCGTATAATTCAGTGCACAGAAATATCTTATAGTTTAAGAGTTCGTATGACTATTCTTATGCTACTTAATACCTCTATTCCACTAAATTTAAGATATTTTGCATCATGCGTACTTTTGATATGTTAAGTAAGTATATTATAATAATAGTTTTGTACTTTTGCCTCAATAGATGCTTGAATGGGAGATTGCCACTTGTAACAACTAATGCATTATTTCTAGTTTTAATAAAGGATTTGAATGCTTATTTTGAAATGTGGTTCCTCAATTACTCAAAATATATACTTTTACTATTTCATCTTCAATTTTGGGGAACGTATACAATATATCTGTGAGAAACTACATCGTTTTGATGATTTGTGGTTGGGGGAAATGCTCTTCCTAGCAGTAACAATAAGAGAAAAACAGCTATTTTAATCTTCTCTACCCCCTGCTGTCATAATCACTAAAAGGCCTCAATTCCTCTTGTTCACGGCAGTGACAACTGGTCTGACTTGTTTGTGTGTGCGTGTGTTTGTGTATGTGTATAACACACTTGCATAACACACCTCAAACAGAAATCTGCAGACGAGCAAACATTAAACATGTAGAAGGCCAGTGGACAAAAACAAAACCAGATTGGTGAGGAGAGCCGCCCTGTCTAGGACACACACACACACACACACACACACACACACACACACACACACACACACACACACACACACACACACACACACACACACACACACACACACACACACACACACACACACACACACACACACACACACACACACAAACACACAAACACACACAAACACGTGGTTGCACATGTATGTGAGGTCGAGGTCTTTCTTAACACCAAGTACAAATTCAGACTCACTAGTGTGGACTTGACAAGTTGGGTTCAGGAGTCTGAAAAATGGAGGACGGCAGGAGGGTCATTCTGCAGCATAAAGATGATGTCACCGTCTCACCTTGTCTTGGTGTGACTGTCTACATTTTGACATGAAATATGCTGTTGCATGATGTAATAGGCGTTCCAAGATCTGTTGTTTTAAAAATAAATAAATACAAAAGTCAGTGTTGTGGACATTATTAGATTAATGAATGAGCAGAAACAAAAATTTAAAAAATGCAGCAGAAGCTGGTTGGAGTTGGTGTTAAAGAAAATGAACAACAGTTTAAAATGCATTCTGGTTAGAATGTGCGTTCATGTGTGTGTATTGTGGGGTCAGTTTTCTCTAAGCAGAGCAAGATTAATGACCCTTAGCTCATTCCCTGGCAAATGCAAATCAATCGAGTCCATTATGTGCATTAATGTTGTATTTCTCTATGCTAATGTCAGTGTTAAGTTGAGTTTAGTCTGTCTATAATTAAAATAAAGCTTCCTCCCTGGTCTGCTAAGGTATTTTCATAACATTAGCAGTGCATGTTATTTGATGTCTTTATCAGTGGTTGATAGCTGTGCAGCCAATAGAACAGCACTGGCTGCTTCACAATGCTTTGGTTGGCTGGCTGACAAACCATCAGTTAACACACACTCACACACTTACACACACACAGACAAGCAAAGGCACAGACACATAAACAAACTTGCATTATGCTGTGTGAACTGTACAGTATAAAACACCATGCACGAAGACAACATGTCTCATAATGGCCAATGTTGAATCCATAGTGTGGCTTCATGTATGTGTCCTTCAAAAAAATCTTTATAGTCTATGTGCAAAACCAACAGCAAGCAAATATTCACACAGCATGCATGCATGGCCCTTTTGAAGGGACACACACACACACACACACGCACACACACAATTCCAGCTTTGTAAAGTGATCTACTAAAATAACAGACGGTGAAAAGGTTAGACGTGAATAATTGACTAGTCAATTCCCTCGCTTTCTCTTACTTTCCTTTCCATATCATGTTTTGGTCCACAGTTCCTGATCATTTCAGCTCTCAGGCTCCTTACATTTCTCTTAATCTGGCATATTTACGGCTGATTAACTTTTATATTTGTCGTTTCCTGCTATGGAATCAAAAATGAAACATGAGTGAATATTCTTTTAACTTTTGACCTGACATCAACGGTTTCAATAAAGTGCAGAAGCGTCTGCCAAACAAGAGCAATAAAAACATCTACCTAAGGCATGAAAAAGGAAAAAGCCTCATCCAACAACATCAATCCTGAAGTGTCTGGGTATGATAGATGTGTATTATAAGTTAAAGGAAGTTGGTTTGGTTACACAGCCATTTATAGACAGTATAAGATAACTGAAGGAACAAGTTAAGTTATAGTATAATACTGGTTGACAAGACTATCTTACTGGATCTGTTTCTATACTGACTTGAAGGAATCAGTTTGAACTGCAACAAAGGTGACATGCAAATATAATGCAAACCTGTCAGACTGACTGAACCAACCTATGATGCTCAACGTCACATGGAGTATGAATGTCAAAGAAACAGCAACACTGAACTAGAGCTGCAAAGATCAGTGGATTGATTACTGGCAGTAGTTAACTTGACTGACTGTTTCCTTTAGTTCTCTATGACAGTAAACTGAATGTCTTGGGTGAACAGATGAATCAATGGATGAATAGTTACAGGCCTAGAGTAAACATCAGCCAACGAGTGTCACAGTAATACAATATTTAGAAGACTAACTTCCTGTTTTAAAACTAGGATTAAAAAAAGAAGTGGACTCAGGGAATGAATTTGTATAATGTGCAGCACCTTAGGAACTAATTTGTCTGTTACACCCTTGTTCAACCTTCAGACAGATATAGTAGTTGTTAATGGAACCGTGTCTTTAAAACTAAATGACTGCAGCACTTATTTCCGCCCTCACCTTCAACTGTCGTCACCAACACAAGTGCGTATGTGTTTGTGTGTAAAAAAAAAAAAGACTCCAGGGCATTATTTGAGTCAGCTGATGGTACAGTGCTCTTGACACCACAAGCATACACCCGCATGCTTGAATGCACACATGAGAATATACTGTACGGAAAAAGACATACATGCAATATTTCCTGTTAGGTGGTACAGGCAGGCAGACCGTGGGGAATAAAGGAAGATATGAGAAACATTGTATATGCTTGAAAATCTTTGAATTTGGCTGTGATAAGGACATAACACAATGTAATACCTCTAAGATAATTAGGTTTTCCTCAGTAACCCTCAGTAGAGCTGTTTTTATCGTCTCTATTCACAGTAGCTTCCACAAATGGCTGTTGAAATATTATAAACTGTATTAAATAAAGGGAGTATCGTTTGAAACTCCAAATCCTGTTATATAACGCTGCGCAAGTGTGCAAGTGCATCATATATCATTAACCTGGCAAAAGGACATACACTGGTTAAGCATAATTTAGTAAAAACTGATCAATGCCACAAAACTATGAGTGTTTGAATCTATATTTATACTGTACAGGAACAAACGTGTGATTTCCTTCTAGCCATAATTGTATTAGTTTGCAAAAGCCCCTATAAAATTTAGACTGTACAGTACAGGAGATTGTTTGTACAGCTTGGTAAATATTATCTACCTGGCTCCATGAATCAGTCATTATTACTGTTAATCATTCATCAACACTGAAAAGCAGCTTTATATCTGAGTGATTCTACCAGTCAACAGCTCTGGCTGCTGTTGTGTGGCTTCTGAATGTGTGTAACTAGGCTACCTGACTAAGGCTGGCTTCCTATTCCCTCTCACAAACACACACCAACTTCCTCTGATCATAAACACTTCCACACGCACACACACACGCACACACACAACAGATCCTGCCAGAACAAACCAGGATGTGTGTGGTGTGAGAGAATGAGACACACATGGACACGCTCAGACAATCACTGGTGATACATAAACACCCGGTTAGTGTTTTCTAAGGTAGCCACTTACCAACTCTATTATAATTATAATATCACCAACCCACGCACAGACCCTGAATGAAACTCATTCTCAAAGTAATTCAAACTTTGGTTGCAAAGTAGAAAGCTTATTAGCTGAAGTCACACCCATACTGCAAATTCCCTCTTAAGCAGACACACACACACACACACACACTTGACCTAACCCATATGTTTGTGAGGGATAAATCCAAATCACTTCTTAGTGTCTTTAAAGCGGTAATTCCTTCCTTTAAAGTGCCATGTTAGTGCAATAGCCAATCTGCACACTATAATGCACACTAACCATTTACAGATTTTTATGCATTCAATAATTATCTGCTATATTGAACATTGATTTAAAGTTTGTTTGAGTCTTGATCATTTTGCATTTTTGATATTTCAACACACACAAATTGCTTCAGTGTAGTGTTTCAGTAATGATGTATAGCAATAGGCTAATTTTTATGTCCATATATTTTAATACGTAGTACCCCTTGTTGCCAAGGTGGTTGCTATGGTCATTATATGGGTTGTTAGCATTGTCCTCTCACATGTTTGTGTCGGGTCTGGGTTGAACATAGGAGATAAATACATTTTTTAAACTCTAAATCATGCCAAGATATTATTGTAGAGCCCCATAACAAATATCCTGTAGATAAAATGGAATTTACCCTTTAAATTGTGTGCTAATTTATACAAATTATAACAAGGAGTTAATTAATTATCATATAGAATGACGTGTTCAGCCTATTTCCATGTGCTTGCTTGATATTTTTACCAACACACTGCAGTGTATTGTAGCTTTACACATTTCTTCATTGTCTTCTTTGCGACAGCCGATATTAATCTAATCCACTGCACTGCTGGGATCTCATTTCCATTCAGTCCCATGTGGACAAGGGGGTCGTTATAGAAAAGCACTTACTCTGATGAGCTCGGTCCGTATGCTAGAAGCTGTGATGTCATGACGCCATCTGACGGACTGCACCCTATGTGGTCGGTATGATGTCACTGTGACTTCTTTATCACGGTTGAATAAGTGTCCTGCGGTTTTCACCGTTTAGCGGTCTGATGTATCCTCTTCCCTAAGGTTCCATGGATTCTATTTATTCGAAGTCCCAGACCCAACAAGTGCTTGCTTTTTTTTTCCCCTAATCAGCGTCTGTCATAGCTTTGATCTGCTCTCTCCATGAAAAACAAAGACTCACTTACTTAGTGATGTGTTCTTACTGTGATGCCACCATGTCTGTCTGTGAAGGTCCTGTGTAGTGCTTTGTAATGTTGACATGCTTCCTAGATCAGTGTGATAATGCTTTTAGGAGGCTTTTCCAGCCTCAGTGCTGATGACACACACAAACACACTCTGACACACACACACACACACGTTAGGCCCCCTGTCTTCTATTGTAATGTTAAGCTAAGGGATGAAAGTATGGTGTCTGGCTCTAAAGACTCGCTTTCGCTCTTTCTATTCCCTCTGGACGCACACACACACACACACAGAAAATACACATACTGTCTCAGCAGACACCTTAATTATGATAATGTGGATCAGCATTAATGTATCCTTACAGCACAGCTGGCTGTGTGTGTGTGTGTGTGTGTAGACTAGCATGTGCCCCAGACAGCGTGAGAGGAGGGGCAGCTACTGTATCCTATTTAACACAGGTCACCGAGAAGTGAAACACCAGGACTTGCAGCCTTTTTAAATAAAATAAATAAAATCTGTTAGACAAAGAAAGTGACAAAATAGGAAAGGGGCTGGAATAAACAAAGACAAAGCACACAAGCCACAGAGAAATGAATTGCACTATGCGTTTATCTGTCAGCACATTTCAATAATAGATTGCCTTGAATTGGACATAGATGAAGTAAAGCCCAGGGTGAAAAGGGGAAAATTGCTTCCATTGACTGACAAACAATCAAAAACAAAGATGTTTAGTTCACAAACACATAAAACGTAAGGTAAAAGGTGTTTGGCTGTTCTCTCTGCTGGGGGCAGCAGCCTCAGCAGAGACATGAATATGCCCCCAAGATACTTGAACTCTTCCACTTGAGACAGGATCCCTGACCCGGAGACTGCACTCCACCCTTTTCCTGTTGACCTTTTACCATTAAGTATATGCAGATTTCTGCTGTGCAGTCTACTTAAGCTATTCAAGAACAGAAACATTTACAAAGTGAGCAAAAAGTGAAACTACACATCTCTTCATATAGTATAATATAGTATATAATTTGAGAAAACGTCTTTCAGTTGGCTCTCAACAACTGCCTCTCTTAAAAAGGTATATTGCTCTCTCATCTCCTCTGCAGCTCTTTCATCACACACCGTCTCGTCTTCCCTCCTCCTTACGCCCCTCCCCTCCTGCTTCCTTCTCCTCACCCAGACTCTCCTCCCTGTAATTACCACCTCAGACTCCAATTAAAAGAAACCACAATAAAGAGAGCAGGAGAGGGAGACCCAGGGATAGTAAGTGAACGAGAGAGGGGACCGCGGGAGAGAGACGGGGGGGGGGGATTTAATGAGTGGTGTGTATACACACGCACACACACACATATACATATACATAAAACATACACTGTGAACTAGGTGCACATGCAGGTTGTGCAACATTTTTAAAAGTTTACTTTCAAGGTTAAAGAATAAGTGAAGTTTTTAGAACAGGAAGTGTTAATAGTGTGTGTGTTTGTGTGCAATCCGCACACACATGCAGTATGTGTGTGTGTGTGTGTGTGTGTGTGAATGTGTGCCCCTGCCTGCTTCCTGTCTTTAATGGTGGTCTGCCTTCCTTACCAACACACACCACATTCTCACACATGCACACACACCCACACACCAAATTGAACAGAAGGTCAATATGTAGAAAGAAGGTGAACTGGAGGAAACAAGTCAGTGAGAGAGAAAACAACACAGTCGATATCTGCTTTGTGCTTCTTAAAATTACCAATGCATACAAACACACAAACACACACACACATGTGCACTCACAACAGCGGATGACACCAACAATCAATAAACACAAAGTGGGAACAGCAGGGTAGCCCTTACTGTCAAGCTGTCTTGGTGTATGTGTGTGTGTGCAGTGGGGGGTGGGGTGGGGGGGAATGGGCCTCATGGTGGAGTGCCAACCAAGACTGCCAAAAAACATACACACATACACAAAAAGAGTGAGAGAGTGAGGTGGTTTGATTTACTAGGCAGCCAAAGACAGAGAAAAAGCTATACACACAGAGAGGAAATAGATATCAGGGTTCATTATAGCGTGCACACATGCACACACACACACACACACAAACACACAGGGTGAGAAGCGTGTGTGTGTGTGTGAGTGTGACCGAACTGGTTTATGACCAGGTGTGTATCCTTGATCTTAGCAGGACTGGTAACTTGCTCTGCATGACACTAAACACCCTGTGGTGTGTGGGTGTGTGTGCAAGCATGTGTGTGTATGCATGTTGTGCGTATGAACACACACTTTCTCTTCATTGAACTGTAAATGAACTAAATGCCATCTGTGCTATGTTTTTATTTTCTCTGGAACTGGTTGGACCAAAGAGTGTCAGGTTTACACTCAGTTTAACCTGATGGTCCAGTTCTGATAAAAGGTAAAACTTCAGAGAAAAGAATCAGACTAACAGCATCTATAAATATTATTTTTTTAGGATGGATCTTACAATTAAATGTAAGAATAATGTGTGAAAGTATGTAATATCAATATTGTAAGAGAGTTAATTGTATGAGCTTGTACCGGAAGCACACGTTTTCTCAGCTTCATACAACATTCTTGTGAGTGTCTCCTGAATTCTGACCCGTCTGGATTTACCTGTTATTTTGACCCGGGGCCAAAACGAGTTGCTTGGCCTCTTCTAGCTCAGTGTTTTCCTCACTTCTTGTGTGTGTGCAGTTTTTAATGCAACCTCCCCCAGGATTGTCTGTGTGGTAATTTAATTACAAATAAATTAAAAATGATAATATACAACATAGTGCAAGAAATTGAAATATTTTAATAATAATACATTTAATAATTTTAAAGTCAGGGTTTTTGATATTGTGGTTTAGTGGTGCATATTCCCAAACATATTTTCAGTCGGTTAAACCTGGAGCTTTCAGTACTCAATTAATACTTTAGCCTTGGATTTAAACCCAATTTCCATTTCATCTAAATTTAAAAGCGACAAAAAATCTATTTTATATGTAAAAATGTTTTTAAAAAATAAATATAAAGTGGGAACATTAATTCAGTTGGACTGAATGTGTCAATATAAATATATTTATTGCTAACTGTGATATGATCTATTAAACTTTCTCTTCATAAAGTTTTTATCTAATTTTGAGACTTTACAGCTAGTGAAATATTTTTATTTTTTCAGTTTGGAGTTTGCACAGAATTTTGACATTTTGCTCAGAGCTGGAACTCAGCAGTCCACACACGGCGGCTCCGTGCTGCTTTCAACTGTCAATAAGAAGAAAAAATGCCATCCGGCACAAATCTGGAACAATCCGAGTGCTCGCTACTGCCAGTGCAGCACTGATGTGAGTGAGTTTCACCGCAGAATGTTGAGGTGTCCACCTCCCAAACAACGTAACACCTCTTCTGGCACAAACACCGGAGCGAGAGCACACGGTTTGTGTAGTTTTCTGTTTGGCTGCTGCGGGCAGCGACGTAACTGAAACACACAGATCAGTGGCCAAAGACAAGCGCCTCATGTGTGTTTGTTTGTGTGTGTGTCTGGCTGGAGAATGGCCAAGGAAGCACTCTGCTGAGAGAGAAGCAGTTGTGTGTGAGCATGAGCGTGTGTTTGTGTGTGTGTGTGTGTGTGTGTGTGCGCTTCCTTCCTTCCCTCCCACAATCCTCTCCTGCCTTAATGCTGACACTACAGCTCCTGTACGGAGCAACAATCTCACACAAAGCTTTAGCCATTAGTATATTGATTGATTTCATTGGATTAGTTAAGATCAGCCATTATTTATGCCACATGTTTAAGAAGTTTGGTGACAAGAGGGGGCTAAAAAGGTGGGTAAAAATAATACATGGATGCCTTATATACACTTATAATCAGTCTATATAATAGCCACCATCTCTCGAAAGGATTGCGTCCTTGTGACTGGTATGTGTGTGTGTGTGTGTGTCTGCGACCTCCGAGATGCTAACAGGATAAGTGGATGCTGTCAGAGTTTCAACATGAACAAGGTGACCCAGCATGACCTGTGACCCAGCCCATCAGCTCCTGTCTGTCTGGTTGTTTTTTTTTCCCTGAAAGAGACAGATCAATCGTACCCTGTTCCCCTCCCTCACATTCCATCAATAACTGACAGTGTTTCATGTTTTTTACCGAAGCTTATATGATCAATTTTAAATGTTTTTGCTCATTTTGCTTTTAACTTTAACCTCGCCTCTTCATTTCATCATCCTTTTCTTATAATTAAACCATGTTCGACAATCACTAACTGCTCTCTATGTCGCTCCTTGCTCACCTTTATCTCCCCTTGAGATGATGAACAATAGAATCAATACTGTTTCATGTGATTGATTGTATTGAACAGTATGGCCAATCAAACATGAAATAATCCTTCACAAATTTAGTACACAATGCCGCTAGGATTTTCCTAGCTTGAATAAATTACTCAAAAGGCAGCACTTTAACTTAAATTAATTGGAACAAATGGTAGAAAAAACTAAATAAAAATAAATGCTGAAAAACCATTCTCAATGAATTATAATTGGTTTCAACTTGCAACCATCAGATGGGATTTTCACGCAACAGAGGGCTAGAGAGGAGTGAGATGAGGGGAGAAACCAGGAGTGAATTCCAATGAGTTGATCATACTTCTGCTTGAGCTGAGCACTGCGATCTTTTTTTTTTTCCCACACTCAACATGCCCTCTCTGCTAAACTCGAAAAAGACTTTAAATCAGAAATACTCAGCATAGTCGTAAAGAAAACTGTCTCTCATGTCATGACACAGCACATTCCGCAAGATTGCTATGTTTGAATGAGGGAGTGAGAACAACATGGGAAGGAGCAATGAATGGAGGAGGAAAAGGAAAAAAAATCCTCCAACTCAACCTACAATATCAGCTGACCGCAGCGTGCTTTATGTTTCAACCGCACACACACGCGATGGAGAAAGATACAGAGACGCAGAATTAGGAATGAGCGGGAAAGGAAAAGAGCCCAAATCATAAAAAAAACGTCTCAGGAATGTAGAAAAGACAATCTGCTTGCGTAGACTGTGTGTGTGAGTGTGTGTGGCCTTTGACATCTGACTCGGATTGACCTTTACACTGACAAGCAGCAGTCACAGGAGTGCCTGTGTGGGCCGCCCGTTCACAAACAACGTGGGACAGTGCACGGACAACTCTGTACGTGAGCACCGCTAATGTAATTCTCAGCTGCCAGGGACAATGGCAGGGCTTCATAGAGAGTGCATTATGAGTGAAGAGCGTATGAGAAGCTAATGAACTTTGCTGACGAATACAAGAAGGAGGGAGAGCATATCTTCTGTAGGTGGCCGTTAACGGCTGGGAATTCCTCGCATCCCTCATTCATTCACATCCTCACTTCCTCCTCGTCATGTGTAACTCCTCTTTGGTTTCTGGTCAATTAAATCACAACTTGAAATTTAATTGTTAATGATGCCACATAACTTTTTGCCAGCGAGGTTTAGATTAGCTCTGGGTGCCCTCACACCAACAGCAGCTGGTGTGCAACATACGGTCATTTCGAACCACAGAGGCTTGGTTGGGTTCGTTATTTGTTGGTATAAATCCAACAGTCACACTCGGGTGTGCACTGAATCAAGCGGACTGAGACCTCCAAAAAATGGTGGTCTCGGTCTGCTTGGCTCTGCACATATTGAAAAACTTTGGTGTGGTCCCGCTGGCTCCAAATGAACTAGTGGTATCATGGGATCTTTTTTTTAAGATAGGCATTGTTGAAACAGCAACTGGACTGATTTTAGTTCATTTGCAGGCGTCAAAGCGACCACACTGGAGCCTATATGCTACCTGGTAAAAATGTACTGCCTTGTGTGGATCAAATATTTAGTAGTGGTGGTGTAAAAGTGATTTGGAAGATAACACAATGGATAATGAAAGGAATAAATTGAAAAAATATTAAACATTTTAGTAAAAAGTTAAGTTTTGGGGCAGTTACTGACAAAAAAAGTGGATAAAGATAGGAGGGTTTTTAAAAAAAGGCAGGAGCTTTCCATTATGCACTCAAGCTACAGAGAGCAGAGAGCTGGGCCTCATCAGACAAACATGAAGAAGTGCTAAAAGCATCTCTGATGTCTCTCTCTTTCTCTCGCTCCACTCCCGCGGTACCACTCAGCGGCACCAGCGCCTATCAGCTACACTTAGAAGAAAGAGAGGGATGAGGGTTGGGGAAGAATGGGAAAGAGAGAGAATGGGATGCAGGGATGAGAAAGAGGAAAGACTGGTGTGTAGTCTTTGCATAACCCCGTTGTATTCCCTGGTGGGAGTCGACAATGCAGCCTCAACACGTAATCTAGTGTAGTCCGTGTGTTCTCATCAGCACGGCCCGCCTCTGACAACCAGTGTGGTTGGGCTCTTCCTGCCATAATCCCCAGGCATTTATCTGATATGAAACCCACTGCAGGGATGAGAATTTTGCACAAAATGACCTCACAATGAACAACCCCTATTGTTAGAAAATCAACAATGGCAGCAGACTTGGATGTTTCAGATGCTTGGATGTAAGGCAACAGTTTCTACCTGGCAAGTAAAATACACACAACACAAGCACAAACCAGACTACTGTAGTGAAACACAGGGTATTTCTCTGTCTATTATTTTTTCATTTCATTTTATTTTTTAAACAAGGAACCACCATTCACTCCCACACAAATGCACACTTCACCGCTAGCCAAGAGCAAATGTTGGCACTAAACAGATAATTACAATAGAGCTACACATGTTCCATCACTGAAAGCTACTGGAGCGCTACATGATTGAATAGAGATTTTCTTAAGCTCCTGTTGTCTACAAACAAAGAATAAAAAAGTAGATTTCTGGTGAGCAGGCAGGCAGAGCTGCTCCACGAACCACGCAGGTAGAACTCTGGGTGGCCACACCATGCTCGCTCCGCTCACATACCTGCGGAGCTTCTGACTAACTGTGCTAATCCATCAGACATAGGTCCTCTCCCTCCCACTGTAAACGGACCCTGGTCCACGCAGTGGCTGCACCGCTGGGAGCCAGGCTCTCCCTTGTGTGCCGACACCCTAATGAGTTTCATGTGAGCAGCATTAACACGGCTGCTAGACCAGTAAAACCAGCTGGCAGAGGGGCTACTCTGATCCCACCACTACAGAAACACACACGGAGCACAACGCAAAGCCAAGCAGAGATTTGTCTTTTCGAAACACTCATTTTATTTCTAAAGAGATTATATATTGTAATAGCAGCCATGGCATCTTTAACAAACCACACCTTTTAATAAAAGGTTTCTTACCTTTATATGTTGATGCTTCACTTCTATTTTAATAGCTTGAAAGATATCTAAATTACATAGATGTGCACTTTACATATATCTAAATATATTCATATATAAAATATAACATATGAATATATAAATTCCAGTCATGACCAACTTAATACTTTTATTGTGCCTTCTGAGGATTAAAATCCCTCCCACACTTTGATGGCTACTTCATTATACAGAGTGTAATTTCAGCCGAGCATTTTTATGACTTTTCCCCAAACACTTAACCACAGAGTTGGAACTATTCCACCATCCGTCTAATATGCCCAACCCATCATCAGACACAGATATATCATATTATCAGTGCCGCAGTGTGAAATCAACAGCCTTCTGATTCAAGACAGACAGATATATTATGGAGCAGGGCTTTTAGAGGGGCTGCAATCAATGCTCCTCTGAGCAGGTAGTTGCTTACTACACACACATACACACACACACCACATAATTACTTGTTCATAACAACTACAATGTCTTACATAAAAGGCTGTCTTCAGTAATCATAACAAACTTGTGAACACAGAAGCATGCACACAAGTCGACACACCCTGGTGAGGAAAACGGCTACTTTTAACTCGACTAGAATGAAATGTTGGTGCATGACTTTCTGAAAAATACTATTTGTCTCATGCACGTTTGCACAAAGCAGCAACTAGTGTATCCAATTCGCCAGAACACTAACAGAAATAGGGTGTTATAATACTAACAGTATAATAAAACATCTTGGTGCACTCCTATATCTACAAAAGAGAATGATAAAGTGCTGCTCTGTGAAGCATCATATTGCCTGTTTCCCTCTCATTGCTGATTACTGGCACTCGGTCCAACTGCACTTTTTTGTGGGGTGGCAAGCCACAGACCACAGTTACATAATGACACACAGAGGCATGCAACCAACGTACAGACACTGCATTCATTCAGGAGCTCGATTCACCAGCATGAAAAAGCTGCCCGAAGTCATAATTCAGATGCAGAAGCACAAAGGGTTAAAGCAGCAGTTGAGCTTTACAGCCCTTTAATGCAGTCAGGTGACAGACTGGAGCAGCCTACAGGCTATCGGTCAATGGACACACGGTGACGCAAGCAACCTCTAGATTTTTTTTTTCTTCTCCTTGCTGCATCTGAGTGTAAACACCCTCACATGGTGTAGAGAGTCACACAGGCACCAGAGAAAATCACCAGACACAATAACAAAAAAGAAAAAACATACAGCATGGAAAAAAACAAGGTCAAAAATCACAAAAACACATTACTCTGCATACAAAGGCATTCAAAACATCGGCAAATGGAGATAAACAAAAAACACATTGCAATCCAATCTCCAAAGGGTCACAAAATAGCTCTGTTTGACTATTGCTTAACCATGAGCTTTTCATTATTTGGTTGTGATGGATGTCTCCTCTCATTTTACACTCCCCATTTCAGCTGCCTGTCAGATTCCAGAAAACAGGAAGGCTAGCGAGTCTGTGCCGATGACCCCGGCCGCTCACAACACAAAGAGGTGGCTTGTTAGAGGGCTGCGCTTGTCTTCACTCACGTCGCCTTCCACATCTGTCTCCAACTCGCCCTCGCTCACCTCATCTTTTTCTTACTCGGCGTAACACACAAACCATGTGATCACTTGTTTCCATATGAATATGATGCACACAGCCACTTTGCAGGAAAGTGGAAGCACGTTTGGGTACCAGGGTCATTTAGAAGCCCACCCTGCAAAGTCTATAGCTCAGGCCCCTGCACCCACTCTGCTGAAGTGTCCCTGGACAAGACGCTGAATCACCGCCTGCTTACAAAGCCGCTGACCTCTGCCCTCTCTAGAGGAGAGCAAATGAAAAGATAAATCCCCAGCAGACATAAATCTCTCCTGACTGGCCCTTTAAATCTGAAACGTGTTTGGAGGAAGCAGCCCAGTGTTTCTGCCCGGTCAGTGCACTTGTTGTTGGCGTTAGGCAGAACAAGCCTGGCACCTGCTTGCTTCGCCAGCATCACCATTTATCAGAAGCAACAATGAAGGCAGAAGGCAGCGCTTTGGTACCGCGCCCCGGAGCGCAGAGCTGAGCTCGGCTGCGCGGACACAAACGCAGCTTTAACTTTTTATTTTCTCCCCAAAACTACCGAAGCTTTCACACATGAGCGCAGGGACGCTGCACAGACTGCACGTCTGTCTCAAATAATATGAAATAACATTACAAAGTATGTTGAAGTTGCTCCAGCCTGAGCCTCACGTGGTTGTTTCGATACCTGTTACCATCATTGTCATCATCATAAACATGGGGATGTGGGAACCACGGTTTCTTTGCAAATAGAAATAAAAGAGACACTTGAGTAAACTTTCTTCTGTAGAGAAAAAAACGTTTTTGATCACATCAGGTCCGATCACTAATGTTTGGCACCAATACCGTCGCCCTGCGCTTTTGTTTTCCTCCACTCACCTCCCAACCCGCTCAGAGTCGCCGCGGAGGCTCCGCAGAGCAGGCAGCACACCGGGAACAGGAGCAGCATCACACCGACGGGGGTCATCCCGACCCGGGTCCTGTCCTGGTCCAGGAGGGAGGTGGAGGTCCGCCCGAGCGAGATTTCAACACCGAAGTCCCGACCTGGTGGTTTCAGCTGCGTCGCATCCTGACCGCGATCCGGACCTCACGGGATTCTCTGAAGTTCTGTCAGAATCACGCAGGACTCGCTCCGAAGATTCAAATAAATAAGTTGAGGGTCTTTACATCTGAATGCAACAATGCATATTAAAATGTTTGTTGTAGTCTAACACAGGTCCCTCTTCTCACGGAGCTGCACAAAGCGCAGAAACGCACCAGCGGAAAAGACGGTTTTATCATCCACTAGAGCAAAGCAGAAGATAACAATTATCTACAAATAATGGCGGGGTAATCAGTCTCAAACTGTGCGTCAAAGTGGGGAAAAGTAGCCTATATACTCGTGCAGGAATAATGTCCGGTGTCCGTGGCTGAAATAAGCTGGAACCTCGCTCTTATCCCCGGTGCGTGTCGCCAAGCCTGATCCCGCTGCTACAAAACTAACGCCCGCTCGCCTTCTTCCCGGAATGATGACAGGAGAACAAACGACAAAAAAAACGCGTCTCTGTGCAGGAATCAGAGGAGAATCCCAGCAGCACCGTGTCCGGGTGTGGGAGCGCACGAGCGGTGACTGGCTGAGGACGGTGAGCTGCTGCTGGAGCCGGAGCTACGAGCCAACCCCCACGTGCCCCGCCTTCCGGAAAAGGGCAGCGCGGGGAAAACAGGTAGACAGAGTGGGATGTCGGCAGGTGCACGACCCGGGCTCTGAAACTATTAGTCATTTTCTCTAGAAACTGCAGGTGATTAAAACCACACCACGGATTTTTCCCTCATTTCCTGTGAGTAGTCCCTGACTCACGTGCATGTGTCAGCGGATCATCAGGGTCTCACTGATTCAAAGGTCCCTTATTAAACACTTCTCCTGTTTTTTTTTTAAAGTTTATATCCCTGACAAGATGCATTTGCGGTTTTAACTACAATTACTCATCTGAATATAGTTTTAAATCCACTGCCATGTTTCTGAATGTCTTCTTGGGTCTGTCTCATTAATATTAATGAGCCTCTTCTCTGATTGGCTGATTTGAATGGCTGTGGATGAGGGGTAGATATTGACTGTTTAGTTGTGACATCACAACCTTTTAAACTAGTTTCCAAATATGGGTTTTGTGCATTTCTCTGTGGATTGAGAATTTAGGGACATAAGACGGTCTTTATATATGCTTTGTGCATCTACATGTTATTATATGTGTAATAGAACTATCCTGATATTAGCTTATTGCTAATATATAATGTTCTGTCATTTTGTAGTCTACTAAATCCTCCCATTTCTTATCAGGATAAAATATTACGTGTTTCCTTAATTCTGAATAGGATCTAGGAATGAGTCAGACCAAATACTTCCCTCACACTAACCCTTCATTTATGATTATTGCTCAAATACTTATAACCTATTAAGAAACACCAATGTGAGAAGGAAAGGACTTGCACATATTTCAGATACGATGCTTTGTCAAGATGTCCAATAGAATAATTCACGTTTGGGAAGCAGCTTTAACTCTGCCCCTGTGGTCCATTTCGTAATCCACCTGTCAATCATCTGATATCATTGGGTTAGGGAGGGGGTGGAGCCTTTCATGTCAAGATGATTAAACAGTAGTTGTGAGGTCAATGGTCTGCAGGCTTTAAACACACTAATAATCCACAGAGATTTAGTTTTCTGCCTCATGGTGCATTTCACTCCCTTTAAGATATAAATCTACATGTCATCCCCTTTGCTCTCCTGCTTTTCCTCTCTCTCTTTACTGCAATGAATAAAGCAGGAATGCCTGAAGAATTATCTTTACAAAACTAGGAAAGTGGTGCCACATGTAAAAATATGTTTTTTATATCTTTTGATAAATTGTGTATCAGGCAATACTGACTGCAACTCAACGACTCAACTGCAATACTGAAAACAAACTCTTTTTTTCCTCCCAGGAGGAGAGCAGCATGGCTGCATGGGTGACGCTGCTGGACCGATTTCATGGGGCGGGGGTGCAGACATGTACCCCGACTCCAGAACAAATGGGAGGGGTCACAGAGGAGCACGGATTAAAGGATTTGGTAGACGTAGAGGGGGGAGGAGGATGAGGGCTGGGGTCAGAGGTGAGGGAGCGATGATAAAGAAAAGCCAAATGTAGCTAAGAATTGAACGGCGCCGTCTCTAATCGAGCCTGATTAAGCTCACGCTGTGCGCACCTCGTCTTTACGCAGCAGTGACTTTTATACGACTGAACATTGCTCAGTATCACAATGAACGTCTTCATCAATGACAGCTGCAGGAGCCGCTGGGGCTGAGGAATCTCTAGGAAACCGCCTGTGACTTAAGGGTGAATAGTATGTCTGGCAATGTCACCATCTTGAACAAAGCACATTAAAATAAATTCAGAAAGAATGAATGGTGTTCAGTAAAAATCAGTTGAAATGCCAAGAGATGTTTAAAAGCTTTAATGCTGCCCCCTTTTGGACAGGTAAAGCAAGTGCTTACACAGATAAGTGCTGATCCAGACCCTTTGTTTAGATATTGCACTAAAACATACACAGAATCTCCCCAATATCAGGAAATACGAATTGGTGGGATGAAGAGACAAATACAGCAGCAAAGACAGACAGATTAATTGAAAAATTCTAAAACTCTGCACACATTGGTTCAAATTGAAGCACAAATTAGCATGAATTGGGTGTACAGATTGGCATAAATTAGCCAGCCGTACCAACCAGATAGGAATATGGCCTTAAAGGGATTGCCACGGCTGCTTATCTGTCCCCTCACATTAATATTCAGACAATGATGTAAGGAAGCTGCAATCCGTGACCCTGCACTCCTTTGACTAATGTGTATGTGTTAGCGTGCATCCCTGTTTATGCACTGTCACAACCCTATAAATGTGCTTTTGCACATGTGTGTACAGTATTGTGTGTGTGTACATGTGAATGCTATGTGTATGCACACATTTGTACACGTTATGAGCATATTCGTGTATATGTGTCAACCAAGACCAGACAGTGGGTCAGGCCAAAGGTTTGATCTGTGTGTATTTGTGTCTGCATGAGTGTGTATATCTGTGTGACGAATGGCACAGGAGCACTGGTTGAGCTGGAGGGAGTGCTATGGGTGACGAGGATGGCAGACAAGAAAATCAGACCGACAGAGGAAAAAAAATGGGGAGAGAGAGAGACAGACAAGTCGCCTCCTCCAGCAAATGCAATTATATGGCTCAGAAATCACAGTGAGCTGCTCCTTGATCAGCTTTAGGCCAGGCAAACACACACACATTGACCTTGTCCATGGACATCAGGGCAGCCAGAGGAGCAGTGATTTTGTTCAAACAGATGAATCTACAGTGGTTAGAGAGTAATCTTTCATTCAATCAAGAAAAACGGTGACTGATCTATTTGCAGGGTAAATAGGTAAAGCATGCAGCCATGGTTTTGAATTATTTTCCACTACTTGTTCAGTAACAACATGTGTGTGTATGTGGGTGGGGAGCTACGAAAGGATGGGGACTTCTGCCCTTGAAGAGCAGACAGTTCACATGCACTCACACACAAACACACACACACACACAGAGAGAAAGAGAGAGAGAGACTCATTTAGCTAACAGCTTTCATTTTCCTAATTAAATGTTAGAGCAAGATATAGTGGTCTCTGATTTTCTGTGTTCCTATCTCTCTCTTTCTTGTTTCCCCTTCACCAACCTCTCAACCCCATGTCCCTGTTTCCTATTGCACTTTCCACCCCTCATGCAGCACCTGCGCACATTTTCCCTGCCCTCCCCCTGTCTAAATATATCAATCAAGCTGTCAACTAGGGAAATACATGAAAAAAGAGATAGAAATCTGGTGCTGGATGTAAGCATTCACTGGTAATGCCTGACTAAAACAGATTATAAGACAAGCACGAGGTCAAACCCCACCATGTGTGGTATCCCTTGCCTGTGGTTGTAGCACAGCTGGCTGGTTGCCAACTGATTTACCCCCCCATACGTCACCTCTGCTGAGGAGGAAATGGAACAAACGGCCCAAAACCTTTACCACTAATCCCCCAACAATGGACTCTGGATGCTGTTCTATGAAGGGCGGAGATGGAGAGGATTCAAGCAGCGGGTCTGAACTGTTGGAGTAAGCCCAGGTAGGTAGGCCTGGAGAACTGGATCCCCGCTCAACTTCAAGCATTTAATTAGCTTCATTCCACCTAAATCATTGAATGATGTGGTTTTACTGTCCAGGTCACTCAAGATACACAGAAATTTTTACCTGCCACCAGAAGGTTAAAAAAATGTAAAATAAATAATAAAATATAAAAAAATAGATAATACTGCAACATGGATGATTTCAACTATTTCTGGGCAGAAGAATTGAAAATTTAAAGGTTATATTAGCATGAACACAGGGGGATGTAGCTCAGTGGTATAGCGCATGCTTTGCATGTATGAGGTCCTGGGTTCAATCCCCAGCATCTCCACTTCTTTGACAGCAGTATCACCACAGGAAGCTCAAACATGTTAGCGGTCTCCTCAGTCTCATGTTATAATGTGCAATGATGTTGTTTCTTCATAAAAAATGTCATGTGATACATGATGAATGAGGGGAATCAGGTTTTCAATCATCAGATGCAATGAATGTGGCTGTTTTTTCCCAAAAAGTCGGTGCCATCTAGACTACATCACAACACGAACGTTTTAAAACTATAACTGCTTTATAGCAGCTGTATTACAGAGCTGTATGGGTGGGAAATGCAAGGGGATGTAGCTCAGTGGTAGAGCGCATGCTTCGCATGTATGAGGTCCTGGGTTCAATCCCCAGCATCTCCACTTCTTATCCACAGTCGTGCAATACCCAGCTCTTTTCAAAGTGGCTGATGCCCTTGGTGAGGTTGCTTTATGCAAATTTTCACCAAAAAAGCAGTATTGCCTTAGAGGTGAATATCCTCTACTCTCAGAAACAGAAAACTGAAGTTTTCTTTTCTTACCTTTGTTGTTGCAATGACCCTTATTGTCCCCCAACTTGTCTGGATATACATATAATATAAACATGCAGATTCTATTAAATGTAATTATATCTTCCTTTTCTTGTTTGTTCCTCAGGCATTTCCATAAACAAACAGCGGGTGAGATGAAAAGAAGGAGGTAAAAAGAAGAATAAAGAATAGGGTAAAAGGGGCAGCATGGGGGTTCAGGGGGGTGGTCAAGATACTTGTTATCGAATAATTAAAACGTCCCCAGTGCGTCTTCTAATCATAGTTATGAAGGGGATGTAGCTCAGTGGTAGAGCGCATGCTTCGCATGTATGAGGTCCTGGGTTCAATCCCCAGCATCTCCATTTCTTATCCACAATCTAGACTCTTTAGAGCAGAGAGGAATCATATTTTACGTGACTCATCACTTTGTTTATTGCCACTGCCCTCACTTTGTAAAAGGGTGAATGAACACTTGTAGTGTAAAGTGCTTTGAGTGGTGCGCCTTCACTTTCTTTACTGTGACATTAATGCTAGATCCAATGCACAGAAAGCGTCACACAAAGAAACAGTAACTTTCCTCAAGTCATTTAGTAGCAGAGCAGCACAGATGCATGTTGGGACTGCTCCTGTGGCTACGACTTCACCTGCTGAGGTATTGCAACACAATGCATCTCAGAAGAAACAGGCCTTCTTGCATCATTACAGACAGGATGTTTCATAATCAAAGTCATGCAAATCAAGGTTCATTTTTGCTAAGAAATCATTTATTTTTAGGCAGTAACCTATATTAGTGGTTTCCAGGGGGCATCTAATCTGAGATTTGAGCACTTACATGTATGTTACTTTGTGGGAGTGCTGAGGTCGAAGGATCATTGATTCCTGTGATTTTAACAGTCCTTTTCTACACGTGTCCCATTGGAGGACAGACATCTATGTAGAGTTCTATATTTTAAAATGAACACCAACCTGTTCTGTATTTTCTTTGAATTGCACTGCATGTTTTTGTTGTATTGTCCTCATTTGATATTCTTCTATGTTTTAAAGAAACATCTACCTGCCCCAGGGACAGCAGATGTAAATTAGCCTTTGGATACAATCTGGCATATTTACATTCTCTTTGAAAATGTTCATTATTATGCACTGTCCCTGTTCAAATAAACAGATAAATAAATACATAAATAAAATAACCAAGTGAGGAGAATTAAAATTTCAGCTCAACTTCTACTAAAAGTGGACTAATATTAAGCATATAATTATAATACTTACCATCATGGGGGAGAACTGTGTGTTATCCATCCCAAATTAACGATTTTCAAACAGTGCTAACCAATCAATTATTTACATGTCATTCACATACATGCTCAAGTGCAATCAAGCAATATGGACACACACAGACTCACACATAATTGTCTAATTAACGGGATCATTTCTGCTATAATGAGCTTGTGAGTCTGTGGTGAAGTCATCCTTCACTGTGAGTGGAAATAAAATCGTTGGGCCCCATCCTTCAGAGAAGCAGAAAGTGCTTTATAAGACATTCATGCTGCTATTCGAGAACAGCTGTGTGCTTAAATAAAAAAAATACCAAATCTAATTATGTAATGTATGCTGACATGCAGAAAGGATCAATTTCATATGAGTGTGCACAATCACAAGTTACTATACAATGCAGTTGGAGGTAATAATTTCAGATGAATGGTTATTGCACTGGATGTCTTACCAGCAGGAAATTCACCTGTGAAGCTGAAGAACAACACGCACATCCATCTTGTTGTGACTCTGATGAAAACAACATGGTTGATTTTCCAGCAAAGCAAGGTAAAATGTGATTACCATGTGTTGCTCTAACTTAATTCCTTATGTGTGACATTCTGGTAGATTGATTCCACAGCAGATGGTGCTATCAATTATTGAGCCTGTGAAGATGGCACTGCCCTCAATCAGATTATGCCAAAATCAACTCCCTTATGATCCAGACTCCAGTTTCTTGGATCAACAATAAGATGCACCCCGTCAGGATCGCCTCCTTTGGCATTTTGTAAACTCTTTTAACCAGTGTCAATCCTTCCCCCTTGTGCCTTATATATTTTTCTAAGTAAAGGATGCTCTTCTCACAACACCTCTGGGTGTGTTTGTGCGTGTTTATTAAATGCAATTTTCAAATCTGACCTAAATATGCCACCCGTTAAGTTCCCTGCATTCTATCCTTCATACTTCATACCACAATGGAGCTGCTGCCAACGTTCTCGGCATTCCACCCAGCCCAATGCAAATGATGTCCCCTTAATCCTGCTAACCCACTCTCACTGTATGGAGAAGCAAAGAGGGTAGGAGAGAGCCTGGGGCAAGTACGACATTGTACCCCTCCACCCCGCTGAGATCTAATTGAAGAAACAAGTGCTCGGTACAAAGTGAAGCTCCTCTTCTCACTGTGACATTAATACATGACTAGTGTGAGAAGAAGAGAAAGAAGGAAAAAAAACTTGGTGAGACACAGCATATAAATCTGGAAAAACAAGATTGTGAATGTGGGTGTGTAGAGGAAGAGGAAGCTAATTTTTAACACCAGCTTATGTTTAGCTGAAGGTTTACGGCTGCTTACTAGTCAATAATGTAATCCACAGGTTCCCTATGTGTTCTCTAAACACCAGCAAGATCTGTGAATCAATGTGATCTCAGTATATTATTGAATTAAAAAAATGAAATGAAGTCTATAAAGAAATGTTCTGTGTGTTCCTATTTTACAGTTGCATCATTGGAAATAAGACCCTATTAGATGGACAGCATATGAAGTTATAAGATCAAGATTGAACAATACCAACAAGGAATATAAATACTTTAAATAAAACCCAGGAAAAATTTAGAAAGCGGGCACTTTAATGGTATACAGAACCTCAATTTGTGCCTGGCTCCATCCAGCCATGATATTTTCTAAAAAAGCAATGTGGGGAACGGGGGCTAGGTGGGGCCAACATTTGTGCGGATGCCTGGCGGTGTGGTATGTGACCACCCAGAAGGTCCCTGACGTCTACGAGTGAAATTCGTCTTAAATCACCTTTCAACACCATAAAAGTTAGTGTATTGTTGGAAAAGTCTGTTACACATGCAAAGAATATCGTTTTCCTGTCTGAACTTTTGTTAAGCTCTGTTTAAATAGCACACTAACTAGTATCTATTTGATTAAAATGTATTTTTATTATTTAGAGTTCCTCTGTACTCCAGAGCCTGTGATTTCCCCTGTGCTATCAGTAATTAACACAAGTTTCCTTTTATGTTTGGGTTTTTAACGAGGTTCCACATAACCCCTTTTAATGGAAAAGACCGTAATTAACCTTCCCTTCATTCCTCCATGGTAAACGTCAACCCATAATGGCTGTCACATATGGGAGTGAGGTGTTGGTGTGGGTGGGCAGCGGGTAACATGTGACAAGCTGCGTACTTATAGATTTGTAGCATGTGAGGCGATTGGGGTCGTTGTTTCCTAATGATAAAATCTGACCTCTGAAACGATAAGACCATGTTGCTATTGTGTGCTAAGCTGTTCTTTACAACATCTTATGATCCTCTCCCAGATGTCCTAATTGGAAAAAAAAAAAAAGAGTGCGGGGCAGGAACATTGGGCATCATTAACAACCGTTTGTGCTTATTAGTAAGAATAAATGTGAATTACGGGGAATGATGTCGTTCAAGTTTCGTCAACATGGTGGATTTTTACTGCGGAAAGCATGCTTGTAAGCACAGTCCCCCAGTGCTGGGAGATAAACTGCTGTGGGTGGCTGATAGCAGTGAGATTTAAGACTTTTACAGTCAACACACTACTACTTTCAGCTTTATCACTGCGCTGCAATGTGGGCCAAAGCAGATGTGGAATATTCACATTTCAGAGGCAAGAGTTGCTTTGCTGAAAATGTTCAAGGCCGTTCAGTGTCAAAGAATGTATTGTTTGAGGGAGAAGAAAGCTTTGGCTATACTGGAATCAGGGCTGTGAAACAGTGCAAAATCCAGCTTCAGTGTACAGAGTCTGATACCCCACTAGCTAGTATTTATATCCTTCCCAGAGCTGAAATCATTCCACTTAAACCTATCATACATCTGTTTATCTATTTAATCTATTATTAAACACATTTTCCCCTTTTTTAATTAGTTAAAATTTAATATAGCAAATAGTTTATATTCAATTCCCATGTTGTTTGCATATTCCATTCAAATATACATGTTAAGTCATGTATTAGCTCAAGTACAAGTGCAGTAAAAATCATTTCATGCCTTGTACCACAAAAAAGATATTGCAGTCAGACGGTGCAAGATCATGGAATAATTACAGCGCACAGCAGGTGTTGAAATGATATGAGATTATGATTACATGGAAGGAACTGATTATTTCATTCATTTTAGTGGTTGATTACACAGATTATTCAACAGTATAGCTCACTTGTAAAATAATTCACTGTGCATGTGTGGCTGTCTGCAAGCACAATAGAACTCACGTTGTCTCATACTTACTGTTACCAGACATGCAAATATACTCTAAAGCTAGGAAAACTTTTATGTAGGCTCCTGTTTGTTTTGTCATATGTCATACACTCTATTTACAGAAAAAACAAAATGTTTGTGGAGCATATACTGCAAAATATTTCTATAATACTAAATGATTGAATGATGTTGACTGAATCTGCTACCAGATATTTAATGTGCCATGTGGAGGATTTGACCCCTAGTAGCACTATGGAGCAATATTATTATGAATGGGTCTATGTTTAGATTGTATCATGGCAAAAAAAGGATAACACTGTTAGTCCACTAGGACATAGATGAGGTAATACACAATTTATTGATATAGGGGGATGTAGCTCAGTGGTAGAGCGCATGCTTTGCATGTATGAGGTCCTGGGTTCAATCCCCAGCATCTCCACTTCTTATCTACAAGGGAGACCTAAAATTCCACAATGTGTGGTGTTCTTTGTTATGTCACCACAATGTTAAAGGATGCTTTATGCATTGATGCACAGACACTGCCGGAGCCTTGTAATTTTTATAAAAGGTGAATGCTAGATGCTTTCCCGCAGAAAAACATTATTTTCTTTAATTTTTTGCTGCAATGACCCTAATTTACTCCAACATGATTGTCTACAGGAATATGAAACATGTTTAATGCAATTTTATCTTAATCTTCCATAAATCCATACCTCTCTTATTTGTCACTGTGTGTCCATTTCTTAAGCAAACAGAACAAGTGTGAGATGAATTGCAGGCAGGAATAAGAAGGGTGTTGAGACTGAGGAGAGAGGCAGAAGGGGGTTGAGCGAGGGACTGCTGGTGAGATGAATGTAATGTGTGTGTTGTATGTGTTGAAACACACTCAAATGTCACGTTCAACTATCAGCACATAAATGGCAGGAGAACAGGTTGAACTGAGAGGAGGAGGAAGGAATGATTCAAGCTGCTCCTTCATTTTAAGCTTTCAGGAACTCAAAGAAGAACTTCTGAGGGAATTAAAAAAGGAGCAATGGCGTGACACGAGGGAGGAGGAAGAGCGTGGCGTCTTTCCCACCCAAACATCTGCTGACTGATTTACAGGCCAATTCTACTTCTGATGGGCGCAGAGGAGCAGACTTAAAGTTTGTCTAGAGCTGAAATAGAGATTGCAACGTGGATAGCGCACATAAATATGTCATTTAAATATTGTATGAGATTAGAGCATATTTTATGGAGCTTTGATTCCCTTTTAAGAAAAAAAAAGTTTTATCCCTCAAGAGCAGAAAGTAGAGTAAAATGATTCAAGTGATGTCCCACTCTAGCACTGCTGTGTGAGAGATCTATCTAGTGTGGGGTGTCTAAAATCTACTTATTGTGTGTGTCATGTGTAAAGATAAAAAATGACTTATGTTTATATTGTAGAAATATATTAAAATGTTCTCTGAAAGTATCATTAAGGATTAATTGGCCAGATATTATGTATTTATGAATGAAAAATAGCTTTGTGTTCCATAAGTTTGGATATTTCCGAGTCACTATCACCAGAGCCAATGTTCTGTGACAATGCAGTAAGTAGCCTGTCCTTTATAAATATAATGGTGTGGAGTTCAGGGTGGAGGATAGGTGTGTAGTTTGACTTTGGCTGTGTTTTCTCATCAGTGTAACAAGCGGCATGCCCTAATGTTGTGTGAAAAATGCTTGGAATGCCATCGAGGATTGCATTTGACACAAACATCTGTGCCCAGTTTGTACTTTTCATGTACCTACTGCATCCACAAATCAATCTGTTGTGTCACATCTACCTGCTCACACAGACATCAGAAAAGCGGTTTATTTCCTTGGCTTTAGACCTGACTGCACTTCACTTAGTTGCTTGAGATGCTGTACTCCGTAAAGTGCAGTACGGCGTGTGATGCTGTAATACAACACAATAAAATACTTGACAACCACTTCCAGTAGCCACTTTGTGTTTGTGATACTTTGGTGACAGTCCACGCAGCACAAGAGCATCACTGAAAAAGATTTTTTAGACAATGCCAGAAAAAAATGCAGTTGTTTTTCTTCTGGTCGTATGAACAGATAGATTCTTGAAGGAAAATGTAAGCTGACAGTTTCTGTTGCCCCTCAGGCAAAACACAAAGAATGGTGATCAGTTCAAAGGAAACAAGGTGAAGCCCAAAAGTCACCAGTAAATATCAGGAAATATCACATCAAGTCAACAGCTTTGAACCTGAATGTACCCGTCTCTCCTAGGCCTCCGTCTTACATCATGCATCCCACTTTTGTCCTGGAGTCTGAAACCTTTAAGCTTAAATGTGCAAGCAGAAGACTGCTTTTTACCTTTTATTCAAATGCATGCATTGGCTAGAGACGACAAGAGTGGACAATTTGTTGTCCTCAGCTATCAAAACAATAACAGAGCAGACCATTAAGGGTGTGTTCACACCAACAACAAATGGTCCATTTGAACCAAATGTGCTTAGTTTGGTTTGTTCTCATTGGTGTGAAAGCATCTCTCGCACTCGGGTGCACTAAATCAAGCAGACCAAGACCTCTAAAAATCAGCTTGACTCCAGACTTTAGTGTGGTCCCTCTGGAGAGAATGCTAACTCGGGTCTGAACAGGTCCCATAGCCTACTTTGTGGTTCTGTGGAACAAAGTTTGTCCCATTCGACCTCATTTGTTAAAATAGCGCGTCTCCTCTGCCTGTAATGACACGCTATGTGTCTTCAGTGAGTCCACTACATCTGCAGATTGTTCTCTATACACGCAAACAACTCCTTTTGGAATTGGATAGTCCAAAAGGAGCTGCCAATACAGAGGATGTAACACACAAAGATAAATGCAAGAAGCAATGTGCCAATGTGTATTTCCATACAAAGAAAGTCTGATGAAATGAATGGAATTTTGCTTTGTTTGCAGTTGTGAAAGCCGACCAAGCTGAAGTCTATATGCTAGATAGTGAAACCTTTATTACCTGGTGTGAACTAACTAACTGAACTAATAGTGTGATGGTGCCCCAGGATAACACTATGCTTCAGACAAAGTGATTGTTGGCCCATTCAGCAGTGGGGAAATTCCTTCCGTCCATACCTTTCTGACATTGGCCTGCACATGACCATATTATTTCTCTAACCATCCTTTTTTATACAACTACCATATTAACTGCTTAATTTTGTACATATTTGGTGTCATTGTCCTCTAATGTTTGAGCATCTTGTATCTCACAAGTCACAAGTTTAAGACCTTTTCTTCTTGTTACAAGTCATACAGGGAAATATAGCCTGGATTATATATTCTCCCACTTACATGTGAAGTGGTTCATCTTTATCTCATCTAGACTCCCTCCTATATCCCAGGCTTCCCCCATTCACCTCCATGTCTTCATCCCTTCCTCCATCTCTCCCTCAAACAGAAAGTCCTCCCAAGATTCTCATTTGAGCTCCTTCAGCTCCCTGAAGACAGACAGGGAGGCAGGCTTTGGGGGATGGGGTGATGGTGGTGCTGATGGGGGATGGAGGGAACGGTGTGAAGAACGGTGTTCCCAGAATGTCAACACCCACACATGTGCAACTCACACACACACACGTTGGAGAAACCAGCTTTACATACCTGCTGGCACACACACTAAGACTTGCACACAACTGCTGCCAGTTCTTCCACCCAAAACCCCATCTGAGGCCCTCTGTGGTTTAATTGGAGTAATTATATTTGCATAAGGCTGTCCTGTTTCAACTAACATACACACACACACACACACACACACACACACACAAGTTTTAATAGGCAGGATAATTGAATACGGTTCTCTCACTCGTGCCCTGAAGGGCTGATCTGTTATTTCTGCAAAGAACCAGCACTCCATACGTTTACTTTGATAAATAGGACTGCATTTGCCACTAGCTGAGCTGTTAATCATATACTTCCAGGATTAATTGACTGAGGGGAGTGTTGAGGGTCATCATTTTACAGCTAATTATGAGCAGTAACAAACTGTGTCCAAAAAAATCAAACTGCAGCAGCAGATAACCTCCTTGTCGGTATCGGCCTTGAAATTACATTCTTTTATGAGTGAATCCACGCCTCTTATAAAACAAACAGAAAAGTTAATGAGAAAGAGCAAAAATAATGACATGAAGGCTTAAAGTAAAAATCAACCTGACATTTTCCCAAGTGTAACCCCCCCCCCTCCAATTATTCATAGCTTACAGCTTAATATGTGAGACTGATGTTCAAAATGAGCAACAACAAGGGCAACATAATTACCAGCTAAGCAACTCAGCTGAAAATGCTGATTAAAGTAGTTACAAGACACTCAGTTGTTTTCTTTACTATTTGTATATTTGAAGAAAGCCTTGAGGTGGTCTATTAAAAGGAAAGGGTCATTCTTTTAATAGTTATATATCACATCAGTTAAATTACAGTTTATAATAATAAAAACATTTGTATAACTTAAATTATCGCATCAAACCCAGAAATTGGTTTTGGTAACATACTCCTTCCTCACAACATATGAATGAAGCAAACTAACAATAATTTCTCCTTAACTGCAAAAAATAAACTCAAAGAAATTAAGATGCCATCCTGAACTTTCTTACATTCATTTCAAGGACTGATCATTCTGGTCAAGTTCAACACAAGTACCATGATCTGTTTGGGTGTAATGATGTCAGGGAATCTTCTTAAAGGAAGAAAGAAAAGAGTCCACCACTCACACATCCTGGAAGAGACTTCTGTAGGTGTCGGAAAGACAGGCATATAAATTTAGATAAAGGGAACATTTTCTCACCCTACAGTACATCTGCACATGACCATAATATTTCACAAACAGTAATATTTTCCTACCGCTGATGAATCACCTCCTACAGAATATCTCAAGCTCTTCATTTTTGCTAGTCTAACATTCAGTGCAAAGATTGTCAACTTATTAGGGAGAGGGAAAGCATCAAATTAATACATGTCAGAACTATTTTCTTACAAAATGAGTTTCCTACCTCTTTCCTCAATCATCACAGGAGCCCTTACATTTATCTTGCGAACCTTTGGGGGGCACAACCCTGAGGTTAGGGACCACTTGTGCACCCATTCTTTTTTGTTAAATAGAGCACTGGTTCAAAAGCCATATTACGAGGTAAGATCTGCCGCACACTGGTCAATATTCTTCGCTTTCTCTCTACATTACATACTGCAAAATGCAGGTATATTGGAGGAATATAGAGCCAGTAATATAGAAGTGGGAAGGGTTCCATTAAATTACAGTGAAATATAAAAGGTTGTGAAATACCCTTAAGATATTCTTTCCATTCCCCTTCAAAATTACTACTGAAATACCTTTGAAATGATGGGAAGAATAAGGAAAACGACATCAAGTCTTCTGCTGCTCAAAGCAATTTCAAAGCCTTGGTGGTGTCACAGCCACACAATTTTACATAATGCACTGTTGCTTTTTTTTTTAACATACAGACACCTTTTCCCTTTTTTGCTCTGTTAACCACATCCCCCTCCCCCTTCTGCCTGTATTTCATTTATGAACTCACCTCACCTACACCATCCATCCCTCCCCCTCTCCTCCTCTTCCTCCTCATTTTCCACACACACCAAACCCTCTGCTTAAAAATGAAATCTGATTTTCCTTCTCTTTCCCTATCTTGCTCTCTCTCTCTCTCTCTCTCTCTGTCTGTGGATGAGGGTCTCTGGGTCTTTTGTTCATCCACCCGCTCATGTGGCCTCCTCTCGTTGCTATGGCAACCGGGTGTATACATACTGTTGCTCCGGGAGAAAGAAAAATCGAGATGGAAAAGAGAACTGGATGCGGTTGACATGAGAGTGAGAGAGAGGTGGCGATGGATGGCAAAAAAAAACATGACATGGAAGTAGGAGGAGAAAAAAGAGAGAAGACAAAGTAATACAGAAATGAATGCTTGCAGAAATGAGGATGTGCAGACACCCCCTTTACCAATTTTCCTCTGAATGAAATAGCTGTCTAATATTACCCCCCAAAGTTAGAGATAAGAATCGTATTTTAGCGCTCAGCATTTCCTATCTATTTGTTTGGTTGAAGATAATTCAATTTTTTCAGATGTACAGAAAAGTTTTAATCTAATCAACAATCCTGGAACTGATCCTGCATATTTCATATCAGTGGCTGATTGTACTACGGGGATTTAAGATTATTGCGCCGCAGAATGCTCTGAACACGAGCGTCAGCAAAACCGTTCAGACTGTAGATGTGTTGCAGTGAGAATGCAAAACGGAATGAGAAACAGAGACTGATGATCCCTGTTTCCTCAGCCTGTGTGGTGACTCAGAAATCACAAGTTATACTTTGAAAGGTGTTTAATTACACCATCATTGCACAACAAAAACATTGGAATGGCAAAAGTGCAATTTATAGTTGTACCAAAATGACCTACAATGAGAGGGAAGAGATGAGAATGAGAGTCTCTATAGACTCTTATTAAATTCACTTTTTCAGCTATTCTATATATATATATAAAAAACATCTTGAGCTACTAAAAAGAAGTGAAATCTTTAGTGCAAAAGATGAATTAATACAATTTAAAGTTCTTAAATCAAAATGTGCAATTATGCAAAAAAAAAACAAAAAAAATGGATCAAAGATATTTACAGATGTAAGAGAAAACAGATGGAGGGAAAAAAATATTAAATTAATTAAAATAATTGAATGACAAGGTATATTAACTCATGACACTATGAGTTAATGAGACCTTACAAACTAGTATTCTGTCCTATCCCTATTGTGCCTGTTTGTAGTCTTTTTTGTAATACAGATATTAAAAATTGGACCAGACAGACACAAAATGAGGACTGAGTGGGTGTGGAGAAACCAACAAAGAAACTGAATCAGGGAGGAGAGAATCAAAGTTTTAACAATAAAAAAAAAAACGATTGAGCAAGTAAAACCAGGAGAGAGAGACACACACACACACACACACACACACACACACACACACACACACACACAGAAACAAATACCAGCATCCTCATCTGAGCATGCATCTTCCTCCTCCCAGTTGTCTGTATTTGCTGTATTAGAGGCCCTGTAGGAAGCCAAACCCTGCAGACATGCAACCATCTGCCATCTTGGCTCCTGGCCAAAGCTGCTTGGTAGAGCCAAGATGGCGACGAATCACACACGTTCAAAAGATTCACATTTACAATTCTTAGTCAAACAAGGCATGTTTCATGCAGACTTACAAACTATAACGTATGTAAATTACTCGATACTGGCACAATGACAGATGTGGAGGAGAAAGTCTGTTTCAAGATGGTACCCGCATCAGTAGTTTAACTGTTTTTAATCACATTACACTTTAGCAGTGATGAATTCACAAGTAAGATTGGGTGAAACAAATAGTGTACCATTCCTTATTAATTAGCAAAGGCATGAGGTAAAACTGGATTTCATGTAGATGTAACTGCCAGTAATGATGTCTCTGCCAAAAAATTTTCTATTTCGCCGTCATGTGCAACTGAGAAACGGTCATAGAAACGAACCATCTTTGATGCTGTGTACGGACATTATTATAGATCCTTGGGAATTCCCATTTCCACATCTCGTGACTAACATTATCATGTTTTCCCACTGCAGTGCTTGTACCCACACCGAATAGTGTGACATGAATGCTATGTTAGGCAACCGTGTCAAAATACCAGGAAACTAAAAGTGTATTTAGCCATTTGGAAGCCTCCCTTTGTGGGAAAAATAATCTTACCTATGTCAGCAGAAGATGTAGCTCAGGGACTACAGTAGCACTGTGAAAATAAATTATAAACTACAGCAATATCATCCAGGCGAAATGTTTGAATTCTGCTCGTCTCCATGTAAGAAAGGAGGCAAAATAATGTATATGTCCATATATTTTATTAAGGTTGGCAGTGTGCTGACATATTATACTGTATGTATAGCATTTATACCAAAACATGAATGTCAATGTGCCGGGTAAAAAGCATTCATTTCACACTAGCTAATATTTCTTTGGTGCTACAAGATGTGTGTCAGGAGTGTCTGATGACTGGTTTGTGTGCGTGGCTGCTTATATGATGACTGACTGACTGACTGAGCTGGAAGTTGATACTGGAATGATGAACAGAGGCAAGGAAGAAGAGATGGAGAGAGAGAGAGAGAGAGAGAGAGAGAGAGAGAGAGAGAGAGAGAGAGAGAGAGAGACCTTGCCACTGTCGTAGTGATGAGCCGTCCCAACTGCACATACATGAACACACATTGCTGAAATGTTTAAGGCTCCTGACACCACGCTCTGATCTGAAGCTGATGTGGAACCATCCAGACTCACTGGCGTGATTCCATTCCTGGCAGTTCTCCATTATAAGAATCCTTATTCCCTCTCATGCATATACATACCCTGATGTTCCACTGGGATACAACATGAAACTGTATAGATGTATGTAAAATGTAGGTTGGCTCAATGCTGCTCACAGTTTCAATTTTTTATTTGTATTTTTCTGCTTCATTTATTAATACATGTTACATAACGTTTTATGAGGAAAGAGCGAGGCTTTTAAAGTACTGGTTGGATTACTTTTTTTTAATAAACAAAAAGGCATAGTTCATTTATTAGCTTGACCAAAGTTAATATGCTTAATGCTAAGAGCACATGAGACTCATGATACAAGCTTCAGTTTTATATCCTGCAGTAATAATGTGGTGCAACATGTATTTAGCAATGCTAATTAAATGAGGAAATAATCCCTGAACCCTCCCAGACTTACCTCCCCTGATTAGAGGGGCTGCGAGGTCTCAAAAACCAAACTAGAGACTCCAGCCCCTGCTCATTCCTCTCAGATTATGTATTTTCCCCCAACTCCCCATACCTGCCATCCTCAAGCTTTTCCTCCCTTGGCGTTTTCCTCCTTTCTCCATACACACCTGTTCCCACTTCTAATCTGTTCTGCTGTTACCTGGCCGAGTCTCCCTGCCCCTCGACTCATTCCCTCAACAGCAGCTCACTATGTTCACAGCTCCCCACAATTTTGTAGAGTTGCCACACTTAATGCCTTTGCTTTCTAGCCTCTAGTCTGTGTTTGACATTGCCTGTGTATTGGACTTTGGATTTGTGTCTGCTCCCATTTGGATGCCCTTGTCTGCCTCACTTACTCTGTGAGCCCATGTCATTAGGCTCCCTTCTCTGTATTCCCGATACCCTGCTTGTACCAGTTGTGACAGATTCGGTTGCTAGGTGGTTGCTATGGTGTTACTGGTACAAGGTTGCTACCAGATAATTGCTATCTGTATTTAATAATTCATTTCTCTGTTAAAATCAATACAATTTATAATGAATGGATATGCGTCTCTGTCTCCCCCCACCAGTCACTACGGCATGTGCATCAATGGCGTCCATATAATGTTCTGTATAGACAGAATCTGAGTTACTGAAATTAAACAAGGACTAAAAAGGTACCAAAAGGGGAAAAGTAGTAGATCAATTTGCATACTGCTTGTGTCTTCGTTACAGGATTTGTTTTGGTGTCTGTGAAACAAACATCTATTTTAAATATATAGGCTTTGTGATTATAATTGATGAGTTATGATGTAAAAGTAGGGGAGCAAAGACTCATATATACTTTAGCCTAATTTACAAAGTTAAATGGAATGTTTTTTTTTTTAGACAAATAAGGGGAAGGGGGCGTTGCTAAATGAAAACATGACTCATTCAGCAAAACACAAGAGACACAAATGTCTTTATACTCTATTTCACCCCTGAGCTGTAGTTTATCTTCATAAAATGTTTTTAATCCTGCTACTTTGTGATATAATCTACATTCATCTGTGGGCCTCTCTCTCCACCATGTCACAGGGATTATACACGTCCAATGTCCAGTGTCCACATAATAACAGATTACATGTGATTACTTAATTCTTAAAGACATGTATAATCCTTGACATCATTCTCCTGACATGTGGTGAAAGTCAGCATATTTCAGTTGTTTTACGGCTAACATTGAGACAGATTAATTGCGGGTACTTAATCACCATAAATAATTCATGTGTTTGTGTTTCCATCCATCTAAAAACAACAATAGCCTGAGTGGGGTCAGTGTTTGGTGTTATATATGTATTCTGTCTGTGTGTGTAGGCCAGCATGCCAGCAAGCATACTCGATTATGTAGGGATATACGTACAGTATCACAGATTACACATAACGTGTGTGCATATGTGTGTTAATGTGTCCATATCCCAGCTGGAGTCATGTGGGCAAATGCTGAGGGCGCAGTATCTCTCAAAGGGGATTGCCACATGCAATAAAGATGCTGTTAATAACACTTGTATGTACTGGACCGAGGGGGTCTATAATCTGCAGGATTATTGCCTGTGGATTGAGACTAAGATTAAAGTCAACACCCAGCAGGGACTCCTCCTCCTGCAGAAACACATTAGTGTGTATGTGTATGTGTATGTGTGTGTGTGTGTGTGTGTGGTCCTAGTCCTAACCAGGGCAGAGACATATTTTGTGTGCCATCAATTGAAGGTAATTTTAGAGTTGGAGTTGGGTTTGATAGACAAGACTGGATTTTATTTTGGGCACCAAGTGACTACAGAGTGGCACTAGGGAGTTTAATATGGAAAAAAATACATATATTTAATGGGCTGAAAACTGCAGCAGGAAACATCTCAGTGATGCAGTGGATTCATCAAAACTAATCAAATATGATGTACTGGCTAGAAATAAACAAACAGACATTAAGCCTCATACAGAAACCACGCAAACAGGCAGATTTGCTTTGAAATGCATATATGAGTGATTTAAGAACATTTGTGGCATTCATCAATTTTCTATAATGTCTGTCTCTGGATGAAATTGGAGAGATACCACCACCATCACCAGTCAACTAATAAAAAATATATAACTAAAACAAATTGATTGATACATTAATATTCTGTCATTATATTCATTCAATAAATTAGTTTTTTTAGATTAGTTGAAATATTTAAGCGGCACAACTTCTACATGTTAGTAGCTGCTCTGAAAATATGTTATTTTATTTTTTCTCCTTACCAGACAACCAATTAAAATAGAATATTTAAAACAAAAATGTGCACTCAGAGAGAAAGACAACTCTGAGAGAATCAAAATATATAGAAAAATGTCAGATACATAGCTGCCTGGTCGATATTTTTGACTTCAGAATAAAATCAGGTAGAGCCAAAAGCAGCTTCCACACTTTCTCCTAATAATTTGGTGTGCCCTCTCATCTAAGGCGAATTTGTTCTACCCTGGCAACACAAACCATTTCGTTGCACCACCTTTTGCAGCAAGGAGATGATGTAGACTTCCAATTCAGTAAAATCAATTTCTTTGCCGCAATTATGCTTGTCCTGAGAGCCTGCTTACAAGGGCAAAATGAATTCTTCTTTACAATCTTTGATTAAAATTGTACTGGCATTGATTGTGCTAATAACCAGACCTCACAGCTCTGCACAGCTTTGTCCATCAGGCTGAAACGAGCGGTTTACAACAGGCTGGTAAGAAAGTAAAGAGTTTGAAATGAAAATGTTCTTGCATGAAGCTCATTGTCTGCTCTAGTTAAACATTGCCAACATCTTCAGTACTTTGACCCTCAGCAAAAACAAATACAACACTTTTATTAATATGATGCAACTTTACAGGCTTTTGTGAAACGAGTCCAACTGCAGACTTAAGCCTCAAGACACCCCAACTCAAAGAAATATACAGCATCACGAGGGATGTTTATGTTGCCCTCTTCACTAAAAAGGTAATTTATCTGTTCAATTTACTGCGCTCACTTTCTCACACATGCAGCAGCGTCCCTCCATGCTTCGGTTTTGACCTTTAAATACACTGTCAAGACATTTTAAATTTCTTTGTTGAGACGCAAACCTGAAATTGCCTGTGGGCCGCCGCTCACTGTCTCACAATCAATGCTTTGTGACATTTAGAAGAGGGTGGGGGGAGACTGCGTCTGTGTGTGTTTAACAAACACTGTGCATGTGCATTTTTTTTTTTTTTGTAAAAAAAAAAAAAAAACACCGACCCGTCAGGACATTTGAGGTCAGTTTTGTTAAACTCCTGTTCTGAATAAGTTCACATTTCAAAACCATGACGGAAAATGAAACTTGTGGTCAATTGGCTTATTTAGGTAGTGCAATTCCTTGGGCGTTCACGAATAATTTTCACTTCACATTGGCTTCTGAGAGGGCTGCTTTCATTTTCCTCAAACGATGTCCAAATCCAGTATTATAGATGAATAATGATAGTGTTTAAAGGGCTGAAGAGCCCTATGATTTGATTTTCCTGTCTCCACACTGCCAACCTCAGTACACACTGACCACACCATCCCAACAAATGGAGGGCAGCTGGTGAAGCTAAAGATATTGACATTATGTACAGTCCATCAGCACTAAATCAAAGTCAGACATTGAAAACATAGGAATACAAACAATGCGTAATAATTAAAAATATATAGAAGCAATAAATGCTACAAATATCTTGTCAAATTGCTACAGAGCAGTAACATTGTTGTTGCACAAAAATGTTTTAGAATATTTAATCTAGTGAAAAATTGAACAGGCCTCCTGAACAGTCAATACAGTGCAAGGCACAGCAGGGGAAACACTGTCAATACAATGGATTGCTCTACACAAATCCATGCACACATGTATTTATATATATATATATATATTATTGACAAGCTCAAGCAATTTAGTGGCTTCCAGTGAATCTCATCAGCTGTATTCTGGAATAGGAACTTTTAACTTTTGTGCACTGATTTCTCAAAAAACAAACACACACACACGCACACACCTCCCTCGTACATTGTGTACACACTGACAACTTGTCGCCTCACATCCTTGTGGCCACACTTGGGACTAATCATACACCAGCATTGTCAAACATCCATCCAGCTGCATCTGCTATTGCCACTTCGATTTATGAACAACACCATCACCACTGCTGTTGATGTGGTTTCAGAACAGCAGCTTGTCAGGAATGACAGTGATGGCGGCTGAAAGTGTCAGACCAATGAAGGAGATGGATGGGGGTGACAGCACCCTCCAGACGTGACCATACTTGTCTTATTCATCTGTAGTTTTTGACATAATGTTCCCTGTGTCAAAGTCCAGATGAGGGAGTCTCCTGTACTCTGGAAAATGTTTGGTGTGAAACTGATGTTTGACAAATTAGAAGCCTGTATGACTGTCTGACTTCTTGCCCCCCTGATTGAACCAGTGGCATGAAACTCCAATACTGTTAATAATGAACAGAGCTCAAACAATATACAAACAAGATGAAATAAACAAATGGCCTCAAGCTTTAGTGCATTTGACACAAATAACCACATTGAGATAAACGTCAATCACACAGTGACCAATCAAATGAGACACACTGATGCCCTAAAACAAGTGTCTCATAACAATAGGATTTAAAATAGCATTAATACAAAGTTGAAAAACAACACTTGATCTTCAAACCCCTTATCCTTTTCTAAAATCCTTTTCTCGATTCGCCCCAAAAACACTTCCGAAATAATCAGCTTAAGTGATAAGACTGAGGCTTTCTATTTAAGCACTGTCAAAGAAGTAGCCATTCATTTTCCTTTCAAGAAAAACGCTGCTCTACCTAGGATGACTTGGATGTTAAAACTCAATGTCACATATTCAATACCAGCTCCATTCCGTCTTACATACTGTACTTGAGCTTGTACATAATGGTTTTGGTGCTTGAATTAAGAAACATTTTTCTCACTGAGAATATTGACTACTTCGTTTATTCAAACACTGGCATCCTAATCCATCTGAGCCAATTACCTTTTGTTTGGACTTTGAAGACTATCGTATTAATCCCTCTCACAGTCCCAATTGTATTGGTCGTTGGCTGAGATTGGATCACTGGGGTTGATTTAATTCACAGTCAGGGCAGTCGATACTTGTAACTAATCCTTGTTTAGATGTAAATGATATACCATTCAAATGTGTACAGTCAAGGTCATGTGAGACGAAGAGGCTGTTGATATGAAAGCAGAACAATGACCAAAAAGGAGAACAAGTGTCACCACAAACAATACGAATGGAACTGAAGAATGGTGTGTGTTTAACCTTCACCAGAGTAGAAACAAGACATGAGAAGTTGAAATTGACAGTGTACATGTCATTCTGTATTAAAAAAAAATCACATTTTCACACCACTTTAACACACAGGTCACTTCTGGGACCTATGTGGGCACTTTAATGGATTAGCCAGCAGGGCCATAGCAAAAACACACCATATTCCAATCAGTATCAGCTAATACGTCCTGTTTGACAACAGTGACGCGGGCTAATTCTGTCCTAAGGTGATTGATTGATTGTGTGTGTGTAAATCCTCCAGCCACCAGCCGTGCAATCCCCTCTGACCTTAAAACACGAGTTTAATCCCAAAGGAGGAGCCCCTGGTGTCCCTTCCAACAAACACACACAAAAACACACACACACACACACACACGCACACACACACAGCTGGCCAGACATAAGGACACGCCCCCTACAGCGTGGGAACAAACCCTCTTGACAGCAGACGACAAGAAAACACTAAGGGGAAAAATGTGTTGTGTGTGGTGTGTATCTGTTCGTGCATTTGTGTCCCTCACGCTCAGTCTCCTGCACACATTTGATCACTCATCATTTCTGCTTTTGTGTGTGTGTGTGTGGGTGTGTGTGTGTGTGTGTGTGTGTGTGTGTGTTTCAAAGGGAAACCCAGTGGACAACCAGTAACAATGATATCACTTCAGCTAATATAAATCTCTTTCTACCTCCCACAGGGCGAGGAGCGGTGGGAGAAAAGAGAAGAAAACAGGAGTGTCAGGAATGAAAGCGAAGTGTGTGTGCGCCTAGTGGGTGATGAGTGTGTGAGGGAGTAAAGGGATGAGGGCATAAAAGAAGAGGCAAGAAAGCAGCACTGTTGGCATGGTTGGAAAAGGACAGAGGAAAGACTTTATTAAATGATAGAGATCAGAAGAATCACAGACTTCCTGTGATCTGGCTCTTATTCTTTTATTCTTTCCTTTCTATAGGGATTTTACACTTTTTTCTTTTGAGTCTTGTGGCCACTTTCACATATTTCTGGCATCTATCAGCCAGGTAGAAGTAGGCTGAAGCATTACATAGCTGTAATATGAGTACACAGGTTTTCCACCTGTGGGTCATTTTGTAAATAATTTTATGGATTTAATTAATTTAATTTTAATTCATGAAATGCAATATGAGATTTGGTTCAGCCAACAAGTGGTTGCTCATTGACATTTTAAATCAGTCTTTTTTACAGCAAGCATGGAGGTAACAATCTTACCCTAACAGTCCAGCTTTTTTGCCTTAATTCTCTCTCTATCCTGAAATTAGATCACCTACACACAGTAAGGACGGAGTATTTCTTGTTTTGGAATCACAGGAAGAAAATGTAAGTGGAGGCAGTGAATGAGAACTGAGGGCCTTAAGCAAAGCGCTCAGCCCTTTCAGCTGTGAAAGTCTGGAGACGTGTGAAGTTCTCTGTCCTTTCTATGCTCATTCGCTCATTTTTGTGATTTGATAAAAGAAACACACATTCACAAGCTCCTAAGAAGTGCAAAAATATAAAATATTCTACAAACTAACAGCACTGATCCTCCACTCACTCACATTTTCTCTCGCTGCCATTCTTGCTCTCTGTGTTTCATGCACAGATCAGAGCAGCCCGCCACTTATCACGGGAGTCTAGAGAGGATTTCCAACAAAAGCTGGCATTACATGCCTGATTTAACAGGGCACACACACAAAGACCCCTGTATCTCCTGCTCTCTGACTTTTTCCATCGCATTTCCATCTATAGGATATCCCTCCCTTTTCCTTTTTCAAACACACTCCATTCCATACAGCAAAAATGCCACACACTCATGGACTCTGGCTCACTTTACTCCTCACACACATATTGGCCTGCCTCGGCTATTGTTCTGTCACAATGGGATTAGTGGTGTGATTCCTCCACTCCTTTTAAGTGGGCACACCACCAATCCACTTACGATGGACTCAGCTGAATACTGAAAAGCATGAAGAGGAGGGGAGGAGAAAGAAAGAGATTTGGAAGGAGGAGGAGGAGGAGGAAAAAGGCGGGAGGTAGATGAAAACATGAAAGACATCGATGGACTGGAGAAGAATAGAGTTAAACAAGAAGGGAAGAGGAGATGGACATGGGTTCAGAGGAGGGAAGAAAAGAAGTAGAGGTCACAGAAGATTGATCTTGTTCATGCGGTCTGAAACTGAAAAAAACATTTTCAGATGACAATATGCAACTCCATGGGAAAATGAAAGAATGGAAAGATGAGAAATAAGTGGAAGAGAACCAGAGGCAGACTTTTAGCCAGAGGTGAGGCAATCACGGAATAAATCTAACAAGCACATACACATCACACACATGCGATCGGACTTGTTGCTAGGGTGACAAAAGGCAGCACAGCCCCGCCCTCCCCTGCTGTGTTTCACACAGTGATGTCATCAGTTGCCGCTAGCGCCGGACAGGCCCTCGGCCAATAGGACAAAGGCACCGGAGGGCGCAGCCTGTCCTTGTCTGTTTTTTTCTTCTTTCTTTTTACGCTCTCATTCTTTTTCTTTCATCAGGTGCTCTCTCTCTCACTCACCCTCTCGTTTTCTGACCCTCTTTCTTTTTAACCGATTCAACTTGGTCAGCAGGCAGCCGCAGAAGTTGAGGCTTTAGGTTCTTTCACTCCTGATGAAGAGTGGAGCTGATTAAATCTGGCTGGGAGAACATTTCGCAGCAGGAGGGGCCACAGCGATTATTCAAATCCAGTAAACGGAAAACTATAGTTACAGGTTGGTTTCAGCGGTACCCTTCCTGCTGCAGCGTTTTTTCATTTTTCAAAGTGGGTTTCATTTACACTGACTGAGGAGGCGACAGCCACGCTGGCAGCTGTGTGAGGCTGTGATGCTCATTCAAGTTCAAATCTGACATGTTAATGAGGCTGAAGGAAAGTCAGAGGACGTTTATAAAGACTTTAGGCAATGCGCATCAAATTACTTCTTATTGTATCAATCAACAGTTAAGGTAATTAACTCGGAAACAACAAAAGCCAACCCATTGAAGGCCCCAGAATATATGAGAAAATAAAAATTAGACACTTTTTTGTAAATTGAAAAATCCTTCTTCACCTTTGGAAAAATATATGTAGGGATGCTGTGATACTCATACCAGTGACGGGATCTGTTAGGGTTAGACCACATGACATGAGTTTTGACATTTTCCCACTCATTTTGGGAAAAAAAAGTGGTGTCGCTGCATCCCTTATTATATGTGTAGCACTGATAATTTAATTTCTATCCTTTCGCCATTTGTAAGAGTAATAAAAAGTGCTGCATCACATCCTGATCAGGGTTTTCTTGGACTACTAAACTCACAGATGGTCCAAATGTTTTTTTGCTGACCACCTACAGTGTTGTTTTCTGTGCTCTCCTGGCTCTGCAGCAATAGATGCCCTTCTCCCAACATTCAGGACTGCATTTATTCACTATGTGTTGTCAGAGACTGGAAACCTCACTTGTCAGGAGACGTTTCCCATTTACACGCTGATCTCACACAAATAAATAAATAATAACCTAGATTTAGTTCAGCATCTATGGTTGAATATTAAAAGAGGCTGTTTGTCAGATAGTTCGTAGCATTTTAATAGCTTTTGTGCTTGTATAATTTTTTCTTGCACCCCAATGTGGGGGAAAACTGATTACAATGGAAGCCTCATTTCCTCAAGTGCCACTTCCATTTTCTGTTATCTCTCGAGTTTGTTCTCCTGCTTCTCTATTATCCTGATTTACTCTAATATGTTTGTGTACTTGGCTTAACCTTGTAGTCTCACAGCTATTACCGTTTGTCCCCTGACTTTACTTCATAGTGCTCCCCCGCTTGCAGTAATCTCCTTTCATTTTGATCGGTCTCTCCTTTGTGCCATTATCATGCGTTCCTTCCATGTTTTTGTCAGAAGAGAGACACAAAGCCTGAGTGTTTATTGTCCCAAAGCTGGGGCATGCAAGGACTCTTCACAGCAGATAACAGACACGTGACCAGCTAAGAAAACATTTTAAGGCTGATCGTACATTATGCAGCCTGGTGTGTGTGTGTGTGTCACTGCATGAACCAGGTCAGTGAATGGACTCGCTGTAGCAAGACTGATTGATAATTATTGCATTGGATGTTAGCAGCATGTGGAGATAGGATGAGATAATAGGAGAAGCGCACACACACACACACACACACACACACACACACACACACACACACACACACACACACACACACACACACACACACACACACACACACACACACACACACACACACACACACACACACACACACACACACACACACACACACACACACACACACACACACACACACACACACACACACACACACACACACACACAGGGCAATGAGATGTAGCTGCAACCTTCAAGTATGCTGACCTCAGTGATCAATAAATGGACCCGAAAACAGCTTTGTGTTGCACATGTAAACTTAGATAATGTTGACTGCTCCACTTCCACCGAACAAAGCCATAAACTACAGTACCTATCAAACATGTCATATGTTCCTTCATCTCTTTTCAACTCTCAAACAATTACAGGGTGAAAAAATGGTTAGAAGATTAAGAAGAAAACGGTGGTTATTGAATGGTGATTAGCACTGCGTGTCCCACTTGACAGAAATCAAGAGTTCAAGACATGAAAACATCATATGACAGGGGGAGGGATATGCTGCTCAGTCAATATTTGAACCACAGAACAAGTTCACTGGAGATGACTTGTTGGGAAAGACAGATATAAAAGAGTAGACAATAATATCAAGCAAGGAAAGAAACTAAATCAATTTAAGTGCATGTAGTGTTTGTATTTTATCCCACCTAAACCTTCTACTTTACCACATTTTCAGACACATACATAGCTAATAGTTACTAGCTCACATTAAAATTCCTTTTAGGAGTAACCTGCCCTATGCTAAGATAAGCCTATGAAATACCACTGGTTCCCAAAACCTTGGCTTGTGATTCCAGAGTCTGCACAGTGTTATCAGTTTTACTGAAGAGATATTTTACCTCCAGACTTCTCCCATGGGAAACAAGCTGAGCAGAGATACCGAGCTGATGCCCTAAAACAAAACATCCAATAACTTCACAAAAAAGCAAGATAGACTAAAGACAATGAATACATATAAAAATTTACATTCACAGAATCTAATAATCATATACCAATTACATGGTACAATATCTGCAGAACAAGTACTTTTAATAATTAATAGTAGTCACAGTTTATTTTTGACTGGGTGAGTATGTACTGTGCAAAAGTTGTTTTTACACTGCCTAAGTGTCTGTTTGCTGTCTTGGTGTGAAATATTACTCTAAAAGGAAAACATACTGTGTAGCCCTGGAGGTTTCTAAACTTTTTCAGCTCGGAATCTAAAAGAGAAACTTCTCTCTGGGAGCCAAACTTCCCTCCCTCCCTTTTACCCTTCGACAGTCCCCTTTCCCTTTCCTGTCAAATATAAATTTGTTTTTTACGTGACCTGGAAAAGTTAAATTCATAAAACACATTTAAAATGACCAAAAGAAAGTCACAACCCTTAGATGTGGAAAGACTGCAGGGTAATGAAGACAGAAATTTGCACATGTGCATGTGTGTGCGCACACACACGCACACACACACACACACACACACCTCCACAGTTATTGTAATTCAGACAAAGTGCTCCATTAGTTCCCCATTAATGACTGGAACAACTACATGTCTAATCAAGTGATTTGGTCTACAATTCATTTTTGGTTTCTATGGCAACAGACCTATTGAACCTCTCAGCATTGATTAACAGTGAAGAGCATGCACCATGATGTAGTCATCCATTATGACGTACTCCATCCACTGTTAATCAAGAGTATGATGAACACTTATTATTAAACACAAAGACACATAATTTATTCAGCCTCTTCTGTTTTCCATTGTCTGACTTCTATTCACTTTATTCAGTCCGTTCTATGGTTACATGCATAATGGTATCCCAAAGTTTTATCAGCATTGATTCAGATATAAATTATTCCTCGTCTTTCAGAAGGTTGTCATAAAATACTTTTTACAGAGTTTTAAACAGAAGTATTTTAGTCATCAGAAGTCCGGATGTTAAGGGGCAGGGAGGTCATTCATCAAAGTTGAAGTTCATCAAATATTTAGTCAGAATTTAATAATAAAACGTCTCTAAGTGGATTAATTCAAAACTCGTGTAACGCAAACTAAATGATGAGGGCATTCTGAAGAATTTCAAAGGAAAAATCGGTAGAATCACTTTCCATGTATCAGTCTTAGCAGGTTATTAAAACTGTCCAATTTGCATCAGTACCAAAGACCCTAAGACAGTCAGCTCCGTCTATTTTGAGATGCTAAGAGCCTAGCCTACTCTTCTTTGTCATTGAGCAGTTTTTAGCCTGAAGCAATTAGGCAAACCCACTAACCCTGCAGTGGACCCATTCAATGCAATCCTGTATGGAGAAATTAACCACTGGCCAGATTTTCTACCTTCTCCTCCATTCACTGCATATTTTTCCCCACTTTCTCTTTCTTCTTTTGATGAAATGACAGAAAGGGTGATTAACTGCTGAAATCCGCCTCTCACACAGACACACACACACACATATACAGTGACACACACAAAAACTCAAATTCATCATTCATGTTTCATGCGAGGGGCGCTGAATACTGCCGTTTGGAGAGCCCAATTTCCATGACAACAGTTCTGAGGATTAGGGTGAAAGACTGTCATTCCACAGCAATTGTACGAGCACCTTGATTCAGAGGAGCACTTAAGAGGGAAGGAAAGGAGCAGAGCACTGGGGTGGAAAAGGAAGAATTTGGAAGGATCAAGGGAGGACTAGAGTTGTGGCTAATGATCTTGCTGAAGATCACATCCTTACTCATTGTAAGTCACTTTGGATAAGAATATAAATACCTAAACTCTAAACCATAAAGCAGTTCGCTATAAAGCATGTTATATCATTTGATTACAGTAAGAAAAATAAGACCAGATTCATCCTTTAAACCATACTGTGAAAGAATTGTTCAGTTACCGTAAATGGAAAGGTTCGAGATAGGATCATCAGTCATCAGTCTTACAACGGTTTAAGGCTGAAGTGATTTTTGGGTCTGTCGTGTCAGAGTTAATGAAAATGGTTTAACTTTGAACATGTTTCTGAGTGGAACATAGCCAACTACACCGGCTAATAGTCACGTCCCTAAAGGCACAGAGGCAGGCTGGTGATGGATGAAATAAAAAAAAAAAAAATGTGAAAAAGTAATTTTAGAGATGCTATAAACCTGGGGGACTGGAGGCAGGTTAATGGAACAATTTGTCATTTTAAGTTCTAGTTTGTCTTGCGTCACCTAATCTTTCGCTGACCTCACAGCACAGGCAGGGAGTAAAACCAACAGCTCTAGCACCCTGTCAGTCAGTTTTATTAACAATAGGTTTATAACAGCTTGTATATATTTTAGATCTTCTGCACAAAAGCTATTATGATTTAATTTGATTTTTTCATGAAAGCTTTTTGGAACCCATTTATCTCATTACAACAAATCTTTAGCCTGCCTGAACATTGAATAGAAGTCGTATTTGTCATTCACTACAGTCTGTCTGTCATATAGAGAGACAGTGTCTCACCACCTAAAAACCCAGCTCGGATACCCAAACATTAATTAGATTTGCTTTGATTTAGACTTTATGAGATGCAGGACTTCACATTACATTATGATAATTGCCTTCACTAATGGCAGACCACTCATTAAATATATGTGTTATGTGTGCTTAAATGTGAAAATCTACTGTACAGCTCAACTACTATCAAGCCACCTGAATTGATCAATAAATCTACAAATTGAACCATTTAAAAGCAATTTTCCACATATGCAAACTTTGGATCTAAGAGTAAATGAAGCTACATGCCGAGGCCTAAAGTAATTATGATGTTTAGGTCGCCACAGCTGACACAATCTATAGTCTACGCTGCTGCTTGTTCCTTTTCTGAATGTGGGAAGTCATGGGAAGAAACAACAGGGTGGATTGTTGAAGGGTCACATGTCGCATCGGCAGATCTGATGACACCATGTAGTGCTGTAACTGTTACTGTACAGAGCTATACTGTCCACACTGTCCTGCAGCAGGACTCACATCTTTAAATCACACATATGGCAAATGGTACAAAGGAAACCAGTCAACAGCTCTGAGATGCACCATTCTGTTTCCTATACATGTATGTCAACTAGATAATATGTGGGCCGAGATCTATTCTAAGCTTAAATTGAGCTTCTGTGCTTTGTTGTAGTTCAGAGTAATACCCCCATCCTCATGGAAAAATGTCATGATATAAGCAGCTTGCATGGAGCAGGGTTCGCTACACTCATTTGGTGTGTGAATTTGGGTGGGAGTTAACATGAACATCTTTAAAGGCTATTTATGCAATCTTTTGGAAGTAAAAAGTAAAGACATCATAGAAACAAGTTTGTTAGAGGGTGAAATATTATGCAATTGGTGTGAACCAATCCAAGGGGGGGGGGGGTCTTGCAAAGAGCATTTCTTTAGCAGTTGTTCCCCTGAGCTTGTTGCTGGACCAGAATTCAATCACAAAACCATTTCCTCCAGGTAAATCTAATGGAAAGTGGAAATCCTGATTTGACAGCAGTGTGTGTGAGTGTGTGTCACCAGCAGAGGATCAGAGCTTATTCTTGATGGTTGAGTGGTGGCTGAGGAGTTTGAGATGATTTTTCTCTCCCAATTCTGATTCTTAAAGGCCTCCCACCACCATTTTCCCCTCGTTTCGCTCTTTCTTTCTGGTTACATGTTCTTCTAAATTGCAATCATATCTGCTCCTTATGCTGGAAGAACCATCAGGCCAAAATAATAGGACTGGGTACTGAAATACAGAAATGTTTGTGTGTGATATTTAAATATGTCAGAGATGTTACTGATTTAGCAAATAAACAGTACACTTACTGTCATTACATTGCCAGTATGGTGATATAATACTTATATGACAAGTCACAAGGGTATAATAGAGTTGAGATCATCAACGTGAAGATGTTGATGTTCAGTCAAAGATGCATCACGCATGTTGGGACTCTCAGCAGTTTTCCTCCAGAGAACATCACTCCTGTTCATGTGGTACATTAGGAACCCTGACTTATTGATGAGGCTGCAGTCACAAGATTACCAGATGCTTATGTTCTTCCATAGATATTCTGCTCCCTCCTCCCTTTTCACACAAAGCTGACGTATAGCCCCTGAGAGTGGTCTCACAGCTGAGATGAAACACTTCCATTAGGACAGTGGAAACCAGACCTTTTAAGGGTGGTATAGTGATGTGGTATTTTTTTTGTTTTTGAGCAAATAAAGGGAGTGGGTCGACCTTCACAGTATTTCCTTCAAAATGCTAAAACCTCCCATCCATCATCTCAGTATCCCTGTGCTTTCAATAACAAATGAGATTGCCAATAGATATGTAATGGGTAATTACATCTATCCATACTTAGATGGTATCAGTTACATGCTGAATATGCCAGTAGGAGAGCTGCAGAATGAACTGTCCTTGTATAAATCAACCACATCCTAATTGTAGCAGCTGTAACAGCGTTCTGGTAGCATGTTTTCGATCTACAAAGCCTGCTCTACGACCTCACTGTGGTGCTTGACTCAAAATGAATCAGTTAATTAATCAAAAGTCATTACTCATGAATCAAAGCCATTTGTAGAGAAGCTCCTGTGGAAAGACATTAATGGCCTCTGATTAGCAAACGTGGATGACTAATGATGGCATCAAGATGGAGATATGGTGAGTCTGTTGTCTGGGAAACATCTCAGCTGATTTGTAAGACCAGAACAATACAGTGATATGTGATACTGAAGGTCTTCCTCTCTGGGTAGATGTACTAGAGTTCCATTATTCCATTATAAGCCATGAAGACTGTGCACACATCCTTTCATCTGCTTAAGACACACTGTACTGTGAGTGCTACAGTAAGTGATGGAGGGACATTTACCACAATGGTAAATGCACAGGTCAATCGAACCATCAGGCTTGAAAGCCAATGACGACCCAACTAAACTCTGACCACTTTTGGTTTAATGGACAGCAGTGAAACCCAATGGAAATAATACCATGACAAGACCATGCAAATCTGAGAGCCAATAGGCAGGGATTTCAAACATCATGTGACATGTGGGAACTGTGCTACTTACCTCTGGGCATAACATTTTCACAAGTAATACTGAAAAAGGAAGTAAGAGGTTAAAAACCTCCAATGAAGGTAAAGTCAACTCTTTAAACTGACCAGTGGAGTTGATCCACACTTCTCCTGCTGCTGCTATTTCTTCTCCATTATAATGTTGCTCTGAAGCAACAGTAAACCAACACAAACCACAGTAAACAGGTTTGGCTTTTGCATCCTCAGACAAAGACTTGCTTCACACACACACAGCCAAAAAGCATTCCAGTGAAATTTTCCCACCCAGATTAGTACAAACACCCATTGCTAAATCCATGAAAACACACACACACATACACACTTCCCAGAACAACAATTCCCATAATACTTATCATTACAAAACAGATCTGCTGTAACAAAAGAAGTGGATTGGCTCTGGAATGGGTCTCATATGGATAAAAAAAAACATTTTTTTCCCCATATTTGTACTTCTGAGTCAAAGCTGACTTAAGTGATGTCTACTTACTTAGGTTGAGCATTTCCACATTTGAGACACCTGCATGAAGGTTCAGCATTAGTTGATCCACAGCCACCCTGAGGGTTCATGGTTGCCACCAGGCACAAATATCTGGTTTCTGTTACAGAGAAGCAAAGAAAAACATCCCCTCAAAATAAAATCAACACTCCTCGGATATGACAGACTTAATAGTTAACAGATAATTTATGAATCTCAACAATGATGCAAACATTATAGAGAAAGAAGAAGATTCCTGTTAGCCACATTTCCTCCTGAGGGTAATGCCTTTAAGTGGTTTAGCCGAATCCTTTTCCACATGTGTTTTGACATATTTACACTTTTTTTTTCATGTCAATAGGATTTAGAGGCTCCAGAGTGGAAATGCCCTGCTGTACACATCACTCAGTCATCTCAGCGGCTGCAACTTATCTCTTCTTTTTCGTGACTCAAACAGAGCTGTCATTTCCTCTTCTGTCTTTCTTGCCCTCAAGGAGTAACAAATTACTTCCAACATTAGCAAATTCTGAGTCCACACAAGCAATAGAGCAAATACTCACAGTACTTCATCTATAGTCCTGGTATGTAAAGACAGATGCGTGAGAAGTGATCTGTGCTAATACTGTAAATAAGAAATTTTCATAATCCGTGTTTAGTTTAAACCACATTGTACAGAGAATAACACCCTAAATTCTACCCAACATGCTGAAACTTGCCCTTTGAATTCTTGTACAGACTTAATAGTTAGAGTCAATGCATAATAAACAAAAGTAGGTGTGTGTTCTTTTTAATACTATATATATAAAAGGGCACTTTTATATATAATTTATTCTTGTTATCATATCTTGTTTTTAAGATATGGATATAAGAAAGATCAAGAATGATTAGCAACCTTTAAAACTTGTGTGTAAAAATGAAGTTAAAAACCAGTGCAATAACAAAAAAAATGATATTGGACACAGCTCTATTGTCATGTACTTAAAAACAACCTTGCTGCCAGCTATCCGCTTCCATCTGACCCTCTTCAACTGCTGGGATGTAGGAGGCGGATTTTCTAATTTCATGCCGCTGTTCCCGTTTTAGGGAATTAAGCTAAAACTTCTCAAGGCAGCAAATAACACAAACAGCTTAACATCAAGTCAACCTTGATCACACAATGAATAAAACTGAGCCCAAATCAAATTAAAAATGGTGCAAGAATAGGCTAAAGAAAGAAACGTTGTGTGCAAAATCACTGCAAACTTTCCTCCAATCACTGAGAATAAGTCAAAAAACATATAGTGGATTAGTACGCTGTAGTAAAGCTCCTATTGACTGAGAGGTATGTGTTAATGGAACCTAAATCAGAAGCCATGTGTGTATTTTATTACATGCACCAATCATATCAGTGGACTTAATCTCTTCATCTTCATATTTGAAGCTGAAATATATCTGTGTCATGTAAGGAGCAGGTTTGCGAAGAATGTTAAACCAGGAAGGAAAGAATAAAAGAAAGATTTAAAATAGAAGCTGGAGACTATTAGGAATTAGGACTGAAGAAGAAAAATGGTTCATCCAATTCTTCTCATTGTCACCTAACAAACAACATTAAGTCCAGAACATCTGCACACAGGCTGTATATTGGAATCAAGACTTCCGCTGAGCGAAAAAATATATCTGGAACAGGTTTTTTTGCCATATAGTGTTGGCAGCAGAAGTTAGTTTCTCTCTCTTTCCCACAAAAACACGGCGCACACAGCTCATCTTATCTCACACGACAGCTGTGTGCACGATTCTTCATGTCAATCTAACGCCTCCTGACAAAGTAGCATGTTATGGCTGTGTGTGACAGAGAGAGACGACTGGCGCTGTATGACTTTGCATGATTCAGCGCTCATTTCTCAACCCAGCATTCACCAAAGATTCTTACACAATACACAACTCCTTACAAACCCCTAGAGAGCGAACGAGCTAGCCCCCCCCCCCACACACACTTCATATTGTATTTCCTCATCTTTGATTCCTTTCATAGAAAGGTCACACACACACACACATATTTCCATATCATGCTTTCATTCAGCCATTTCCTTAACCCTCTATTGCATAGTGTTTCCATATTGCAACAATTACTTTATCTAAAAAGCTGTGATATAAAATCTGTGAAAGGTGTGAAAAGTTGTTTTTTTTTGTTTTTTAATCTTTGAAATTTCCCTTTGGCTCATTGACATTTGATATGTGAGCATTATTGTCTCACAACAGAAGGTTGTCTTTTATTTGAATTTTGGAAAATTTTCACCAAATGAAAAAATAATATCTGGAGTGAGCAAACTTCATTTTTAAATTTATTTTTTGTACATTTAATTCGGTTTTGGTGTTAACAATTTTGGTTTATTTTTCTAACATGCTAAAATAGATATGTTGCCATATGGCATGGCAAAAATATGCAAATATGGAAATCCTTAGTTCAACAACCAAACGAAGTCCCATTGACTTAAAAAGAATGAAACTATCCTTAAGACTATGTTTACAACTTCATCCTTATTCTATAGATTTTTAAATGTGTCTATTAATTAAGAAAGTTGAAGTAATAAAACATTCTATACATTACCATACCAAAGTAATAGTTCATCCAATGAAGTGTTAAACAAGTGAAACACGTTTTAGGGACATTTTAAACGTGTTTAAAACGCACAAAAGGAAAAATTACCTTCAGGTCAGTCAGACACGAGGAGAGTTTATAAGCTGTGAAAACACCACAGCAGACAAGACTGTGTTTGCAATATTAAATTAAGAACTTTCACATAAGACGCGACCACTTGAAACCAATTAGACGTAATTAACTCGTTTCGTGACATTTTCCAGTGTACATCCGGTGAGAGGAAAAAAACAATGGGAGGCATTTGATTGGATCATTAAAAAGTGGGCGTGTCCCATCGTGTGACGGACGAATCAGACATAGCCTTGATTGACAGGTGGACGTTAGGATAATATAATTATAATAATTTTAATAATAACAATATGATATTAAAATGTCATTTTATTACAGGAGGATCTAGGCATTGAGTGAGTCATCCTACGAATAGACGATCTTTGTTCAATCCATACTCTAATGTTGACGTTAGCCTGCTAGCTAAGTTATAGTTATCACCTTCACTTTTGAAGTAATTATTCCAGCTGAATCCAACTGAGAAAAAAAATATTTAACATTAAAAAGGTAACGTATCACCTAGATAAACTTTTCCATATTAACTCTAGCCAAATTCAGCCAAGAAAAGCCTAAAAAATACGTATATAACGATACTCTACTGTATATTATAGGTTAGCAATATGGCTAGCTGTCAGAGGAGTTCTCTTGTGAGCCCAAACCTGTGCTCCTCAACATCTGGATCACATGTCGTTTTCCATCAGAGCCCTGGTGCCACATCATCTCTGATTCCACTCTATGTAAACATGAATAAATTCAGCAAGACTCCTTAGATATTAATACCTGTTAGAGGTTTTCAGGTACATACATCTCGAGTCTGTTCAGGTGAATTTCTTCTGTGGCATAAATAGAATACTAGCATAGTTCCTCAAATCATGTTTATGTACAGGACCAGTCAGAAGTTGAATGATAATATATTTTACCATAATAAATATGATATTGGAAAGTGTGAAAGAAAGTGTGGCTAAAATAAATGAAAAGAGAACATAGGGTGACAACTTAGGTTCTGATCCATTTAGCATAGCAGAGCCTTCAGAGTATGTGTGAACCAGATGTGGACCATCCCATTCAGCTTTTGAATGGAAGCAAACCGGTTGATACATTAATATGATCTGAGGAGAGAAAATTCAGATAGATTAGTGTTCAACATGTTCATAATATTGTAGACAAAGTCTATTTATGTCAGGAAAGAACCTCAGCTGAACATACTGAAGAGGAATGTTCTTGAAAACCTGTGTTACTGTCTAGTGAATGTTTCTACATGTATTTATTTTTACACACAGAGAATAAGGATCAGAGATGAGGTTAGATCAAAGATGCAAGGGGAAAAGACGTGTGATCTGGGTGGTGAAGAGCACAGATTTGGGCTCAGAAGGAGAGAACTGAGTCAGAGATAGATGCGAAGGGCACGAGATCAAACAGAAAACGCACGCTCACACAATATGCCCTTTATATCAAGTCTAACCAGTATAAAGTACCCCCTCTGTAGAGATGAAAACAGAACAGCGTTTCAGGACAGTGGATTTAAGAGCTCAGATGATAAGGAGTGCTCAGGGCTCAGCTTTCGATCGGAAGGGATTAGTTCTGTTGATGGCTTCTGGTCTGATAGCAGTATTCCAGGCCTTCAGGTGCTTTCTGCATGGCATGTTGTCATTTCTACCTCTATTCTGGGTTCTAAGCTGGTATAGTGCAGTCGGTGCCTGGGTCCTTGTTTTTAAGCGGGCATCAGAAATCCAGCATGACTGTGTGTTTGTGTGTTTCTGCAGACAAATGATGTGACGCATGCAGGCCCAGTGGCAGATTTATGGCAACATGATGACATGAAGCTGAAATATTCCATCCATCCATCCATCCATCCATTGTCTATCCCGCTTATTCCCTTTCGGGGTCGCAGGGGTCTGCTGGAGCCTATCCCAGCGCGTTAAGGCGAGAGGCAGGGATACACCCCAGATGGTCGCCAGCCAATCGTGGGGCACACACACCATTCACACACCATTCACTCTCACACTCACACTCACACCTATGGGCAATTTAGAGTTTACCAATTAACCTGAGCATGTTTTTTGTATTGTGGGAGGAAACCGGAGTACCCGGTGAAAACCCACGCAGACACGGGGAGAACATGCAAACTCCACACAGAAAGGCCCCAGACCCAGGCCCAAGGCGGTCTTGAACCTGCGACCTTCTTGCTGTGAGGCAACAGTGCTACCCACCGCACCACCGTGTCGCCCCGCTGAAATATTCCATCCGGGTATAAATTAAATTCGTCACTGAAATTCATAAAGGAATTTACAAACAGAACTTGCATTTTTTGCCTGGAATCCTGCCCATACTGTAAAGCTGGAGTTATACAGGGTGAATCTATATATAGAGAGAGGGTAGTCCAGGGTATTCAGGTAATTGATCCACAACACTAATTATTATTTTATTATAAAATTATCGCTTTGACTCTGTCTATTGTCTGTATGTTATTATGTATAGGACTAGTTCACTCAATCTTTCAAGTCCCGTAATACTCATCATGGTTCTATGTAAAATGGAAGTTAATCTCTTGCCTTGTTCCCTATTTCAGCAGTTTCCTCTGTTGTCTTGTTTGTTCTTGCCATACTGAGTATGTAAATTAAATTTCTAATTGTACTGGTGTGTGTCAAAATTATGGGGTTGTTGATGTTGCCAAATAAGGGGTTTCCCTCCAGTAATGATAATGCTAGTGACCAGAGACAAAAAAAGACTGATTCACACAGACACAGATTCCATAATGACTGGTTTCAGGCGCTGTGATTGACTCTATGGAGCGTGTCAGTGTGTGGTGGGTGGGCGGGTGGTGTTGGTGGGGTCCTCCCCTCTGACCATATCGTCTGTGTTTTTATGACTGACTGTTCCCTAAATAGGGGGTTTCCATCTGTTGAAACAATTTAAAGGAAAGAGAATATTTTTGTCACATGCAGGTATATTATCTATCATCTGTATCATCTATAAGTACCTTCTTTTTCAACAGAAAATAAATCGATTTGATAAATTTGATAAATGTGAGTGTTTTTTCAAGCAAAAGTACCAAATGTTGTGAGAATTAATAATTGAGTCACAAATGTTGTGAACGAGTGTTATGTGATCAACATTTTCGAGTGTTGAGTGTTGATAAAACAAGACCATTTTCTTTCGCTGTATTTCTTGTATTCAGATTTCAATGGACAACAGGAAGAGGCCAGCAGGTTCCTCCAACTCTGGGAGCTTGGTTTACTGGTCCTCCCAGTTTCTACGGCAACCGGCTAGGGTCCTGATTGTGGAGGCACTGCCACCCTGGTGGTCCAACACCTGTACGGTGCTCTGTGATGCCCTGGATAACTTCCTGTCCCTGGCCTGTAGTCTGGACGGACCCTGCAGAATACCACTCCTCAGCTTGTACGCCATCAGCAGGCAGCAGGAATGTCTACTGCCATTAGTGGTAAGATACAGTTCATAAAGATAAAAATTTGGTAAAAGCAATAAAAAACACTTTCATCCTATTGCATTTTCCTGTTCCTCCAGCACCCTTATTTCCCACATTGCTTTCTGCTACCCACATTATCGCTCGCTTTTATCCCTTTATGTCTTCTTTTCCCCTCTCTATTTATAGCAGGTTCGTGGCAACCTGGCCAGGCTGCGTTCCTGTGTGGAGGAGCTGAGGTCTATTCCAGGTGAAGGCTGCATCAGAGGACCAGCCAGGGGAGGCGAAATGCTGCGACAGGCAGTGCTGGACAGTCTGCAGCAGTTTAAACAGTACATGAGACTCATCAGCACGAGCAGCCAAACCAGCAACAACTCATCCATGGAAGTGAGTTAGACTAATATCTGAAGTGAAAACACTCACGGGGTGGTTTTCAGCAGAAGTGAAGACAGTATGACGTAGAGAGATGGGTTTTTACTCATAACAAGTGGAGATGCTGTGGTTTTTACAGGACATCATACATGCAAAACAGGAACTGTACCACTGAGCTACATCCCCCATTATTTTCCAGTCATGCAAAGACAAGTTAGGTAAGGAGAGAGATACAGCCCTGGTATGCTTCTGAATATCTGCTGGCTAAAGAAGAATAGTCAAGGTAAGGTAAGGTCATGTCATGGAGATGCTGGGGATTGAACCCAAGACCTCATACATGCGAAGCATGCGCTCTACCACTGAGCTACATCCCCATGTTCTCTTTGTTTTAGTATGTCCAAAAACTCCCGTTGGAAAGCATTCCTTTCAAAATGTAAAAGTCTTTTGGTCACATTTTGAAACAATTTTAACATTGTAAGACATAAGACAACATGCAGCCACACCTTTTTGGTTATAGTCTTCAGTATTCATTGAGATCTTGTCTTTCAATGTTGAAAATGTTTTGAGAAGTAGTTTCACCAGGGGATGTAGCTCAGTGGTAGAGCGCATGCTTCGCATGTATGAGGTCCTGGGTTCAAGCCCCAGCATCTCCACATCTTGCCTTATTACGGACCATGATGCTTGCTCATAGTCCTGCTCTGTAAATTTTCTTTAAGGGCAGTCATCAATTTCCCTGGCTGACACTCAATCTACTGTGAGATGAGATCTGGGAACCATTCTTTCTTTGTTCATACTGGAGGCATGTTTTATACAAATGTCCATCTGTACGTTGATTATAGTCTATCATATCAAATATACTAAATGAAATTGTGTGTGTGTGACAATGATAATCACCAACATATGGAGATGCTGGGGATTGAACCCAGGACCTCATACATGCAAAACATGCGCTCTACCACTGAGCTACATCCCCTCCTCTTGCTGACTGTTACAGTGTGGAACCATTTTGTCAGTTTTACACATCTTTATAGAATTTTCTACTGAACATGTGAACGTTCTCTTCACATCCATCACGAGGAGCATCTCTTCAGCTGCAGTCTCGCACATACTAAATAGACTCCCTTTGATATTCAGGCTTTGTACTTCATGCTAATGTAGGGAAGAGGCTCCACTTGTACCTGTTAAGTGATCTCTCTTTAGGTCCAATTCACAGTGTTTAGCAGTATTAAAATGTATAGAATTAGGACTCTGATTTGCAATTGCAAAAGCTTAAACAATTCTTGTTAGGAGTCTGTTTTAGAGACTGAAAACTCTTCTCATTATATCAAACTTACAACCAGCACATGTACATTTAAAATGCAGGAAGTGGTAGTTGTTAGGGCCTTCCTGATGGAATATGCAATCAAACAGAATAGATAATATTAAACGTCTTTTCCAGGCAAACCCTAGTTTAATTTGTTTCCACTCACTAATGTGCCTTGCCACATTATAATTATAGTGGGTGGAATTGTTGACATCAATAAAAGAGCATAGCTATCACTCGGATGCAGAACATTTAATCCAGCTATTAATTCCTATTTATATGTTATGCAATCCAAAGCCAGCTTTAGGCTAATATTCTCCTTGAGGACAATATTATAGATATCCGCAAATGGCCGTTTAAGGAAATGGATATATTCACCTACATCATAGAAGCATGTCATTAGTGGAATTTGAACATTTGACAGATTGGCTGGCAACTGAGAAACAAGCCGGTCTCTGCCCTACTTGTTAAATTTGAAAAATTGAAAAACATGTCCTCTGGATACAAGGCCGTGGGTTGTTGACGTAGATTTCTCAAATCCAGCCAGCTTTATTAGGAAGCTCTGGACAGATGATTACACTAAGACCCAGTGTTTCCGACAGCAGCAGATATGAATAGAACTATTAGGAAACAGAGAGACACTGAGCAGAGACATGGCCCTGTCAGTGTATGTGTGTGTGTGTGTGTAGCTTCACTTGTACAATACACATTTTCATCATATGTCTAATGTGTGTGTGTGTGTGTGTGTGTGTGTGTGTGTGTGTGCGCTTGTGCCAGGTTCCAGGACCAGATTCTACTTTGAGCCCAACAGCAGGAAACATCAAGCACTAATTATCCATTATGATCATCATTTACTGCTTAATGTGATTCATTAGGGTGCTCAACATTGGTTTATCAGTTTTCCTACCCATTATGCATGTCAATGCTCCAGAAAACTGTATTTTGTCTCCTTCCATTAACAGATATATATCTGGGAATTTTGTTAAGATGTTTTCTTTTGCAGCAAGAAACTTTTTATTATCATGAATTTAATGGAATAGCACAAAGAACATTTTACAGCACATTACCAGCATCATTATGTGTGTTGATAGCCAAAGAGTTACAGAAAGCACTCAAATATAGATTACAATTGCACAGCAGGGGTCTGTCAGTGTAATGTATGCTAGAACACTTCTCTGTCGGGGTGGGCGTTGTTTTATTGGAAGTGGGACAACAACGTATCTGAAATTAAATTTACTAAGTGTAATTTATGGCAAGTCATGTTCTCAGTAGTACAACAGAAACATGGGTAAGACCCGAGGAATGCTTTGTTGTGGGGACGTTTGAGTTTTTCTGTGAACACATATGACAACTTAAAACGCAAACATGATCCTTCACAATGGCAGCTGTAACAATTCAAAAATGAACTTTTGCGGGAAAGGGTTATGGGAAAGAACAAGTATGTGACCTAATACCAGTAAATTCAAACTGATCGAGGTTTTCAGTGTGGTGGGGGATAAGTTAAATTCATGGGAATTAGAATGGAAACTATGTGAGCTCATATAGTTAGGACCAAGCAGTGTAATGAAAGATGTACCAGGTGTACGCAAAGATGCGGTCAATAGTTTGACCACTTTGTTCCATAGCAACTTCAAAAATGTAATTTCAGGAGGATGTTTTTCAGTAATTTTGTTGACCTCTTACCTTTTGTACAGTAAGGTTACATTTCTTCTTTTAGCTAGAGAATTCTTCAGCTGCTTTCATCTGATCCTGCACTGTGCTGCTTTTATTGTATTCATTATGTTATGTTGGTTTGATAGCGCAAGATGTTTTTTTACTTTGAGACAACTTATTTTGGGCCATTCGGTTTGCAGTCATTTTTTCCATTTCCTTTTTCTATATTCCCAGGTTACCGTGGTGACCAGCCAGCCAGGATGGAGCATCGTCCGCCAGCTGGAAGCGGGGCTCAAAGATGTGGACCTGGTGTCACTGAAGCGGCTCCTGGTGGTGCAGATCCATAGTGCGGCAGACCGGGCGCATGACAATCCTTCACCTGAAACCACACACACTGAAGGTGGGCGACACAAATACAGCACATGCACACACAAAGATTAAAGGTTAAAACACAAACGGGCACACACACTCATAACCTTGGGTTTAGTCACCCCAGGATGGATTTCCTCAACAGGCTTCATTGCCCTTTCATATATTTTTTCTCCTTGTACTTTGTTTATCACATGTCAAAATCTTGTGGAGCTGGGCTACCATCCAAACATTTGCAAATCCTCTCTGAGAACCTAATTTCATAATGCAATGAAAAGTCTGTGGCCTGAATAAGCAGAGGCTGCAGCGAGGATAGGGTAGAAATAAATGACACTGAGAGAAATAGAATGTGTGTGAAACATATCGACACAGGAGAAAAAAATGAGAGCAAATCTGAGAGAGATAAACTCAAGCATGGAAGCCTTGTAAATCTTGTAAATATATGTGTCCAACATGTGAAAAATGTTTTCCATGGTGATGAATAGTGTATCAGTGGAGAAAACGACTGAGCTGACTGCAACTTGTTGGGAAAAATGTTGGCAATGTGATACTAATGAGGTCTTGAGTTTTATCTCATCTGACACAATCATGTCAGTAATGTAATCCTCCTGCAGCCCCAGTCCAATCATATCATATCTACAATGCCATGTTAAGAATTTATTCCAGTTCTCTTCATCAAACCTTACCCATGCTGCCTTTGGAGGCTTACCTCCGCAAAACATTCAACAAACTAAATGTTATATACAGAGGATAGGGAATTGTAGTGTAAGGACCAGTTTTTGTTGTTTAAATTAGATCTGAATCAGTTCCTTCAAAGTTAATTTGACTGCCTACAGCTCATGTGCATAGTACATCTGTTATATGGCTATGCTCAAGTAGAGTTATTTTTAAGGGGTGACAGGCCAAAAAGTTCGGGAACCACTGCTGAAAGCTATTGACAAGGTGTTATGGGAAGCGTTTCATGCCAAGTGCTGTGCTGAAAAATCTGAATCTGAAGAGAAAGGTGGAGGGTTAAACTCACTTGGATGAAGTTATGGACTTTGATGAACACAAAGGGAAACATGGCATGCAGCCAATAGTCTGCCTTCCATCTCACATCTAGCAATTTTCCATTCGATTGAGCCTCTGTGAACCTCTGTGTATCTAGAAGAAATCTACAGGCGTGACAAGAGCCCTCTGCAGCTGCGTTAACAGTATAAATATTGTCTTTGTATTATATTCAACAATCAATATGAGTTTAGTGATGCTTATTCTAGTCTCTCTCTTAAGTGTCTAATAAAAAAGCAACACCATTCAACTAAGACATGTTTGGATTGGAGCCTTGGAGACACAGTTTGATGATAGCAAGGCACAGCTGCACTGAAACATTTGTAGCATTGCTACCTACATCGTAACTTGTTTTATTGGGCCCACCAGCTTTTAGATGGGTCTGGTTTCACGGAAATGAAGGCTGTTTTTATACCTGCTGTCAGTCTGAATATGCCCCTTCCTGTGTTGTCTATCACTACTTATTCTGTCATGAATCCCAAGGCCTTTAACACAGATCATGGTAACACGATAAGCTGCTTGTATAAAGTGTATATGTAGTACTTAAAAGTGGTCTTTTCATGCATACATTAGGAAAATGAGTGTCTAAGATTGACTGTATGATTTTTCAGTCAGTCACATTTTGGATGAGGTACTACAGAAACCAGCCAACACAGAAAAAGGAATGGGGTCAGCAAAGCTTCCAAGAGCTAAATCAATCTTAGATGTCATCTGGCAAAAGATAAGAAAGTTAAGTTTTATTACACAAGCTCCTGAAATAGTCGTTGACCTTTTTAAAGCATTAACTGCTATGTAATTGGAGTGTAAAAACAATAATTAAGACAATACAAATGAATAAATAAGTTCATCATTAACCTTTTCACCACAACAAATGAGCTATCTCGTCTTTTCCTTGCCAAATACCAGCTATCTCATGTGAATCATCTGACAACATGTGGTGAGAAGTAGAAAAAAGGGATTTTATCTGATCTAATGCTACATGCCACCGTAACATACTGATCAGAGAGGATTGAAACCAAGAAACAAGCATACCCAGAGAAATGGCTGAGCAAACAGCACAGAGAGCTGCAGAGGACCAACGCAGACTGCAGTTAAAGACGCTTCAGCTTTAGGGCAGAGGTTACCAGCCTGTGCAACCGATACACAGCTTCATATTCTTCATATTCAGATGCCTGGTCTAGCTACTTTTTTACAAAGAAGAATTGAAGTTGTAAGATAAAGTGTTTTCTTAGCTTTTTGTCTGAAAAGTGATTTCTTAAGGGGAAATGACCTACATTCAAGTCTTTTTAATAAAAGGAATAAGGTTAATAATACATTACATAGTTTTGACATATTGAATAAATAATATACTAATCATAATAAAGTAAAATGTAGAACACTGACTTGATTCTAAGAACTCTCTGGAATGTGGGTGTGTTGTGGAATTTTAAGTGTGTCCTTCTGTGTGTTAAGATGTGTGTGTGTGTCAGTCCATGGAGTGCAGTATTTTATAGGAAGTGGGTGGAGTATCCATGTTCTGTGGTGTGCCAAACTTAAAGGAAACTACTTTTTTTTTTTTCTTTCTTCCAGGCTCATAATTTGTCTTCCTCAGTTTTCTCAAAGTTGAAAAGAGGTCACAACTCTTGTGTAGAGCAAAGAAGAAGTATTGCATAACTGTGCATGTGTGTGTGTGTGTGTGTGTGTGTGTGTGTGTGTGTAAGGTAAATTAAAATAGTAGTGAATACAGAGCACAGTGCAGCTGCTTCATGGAAGCATCAAGCGTCTGTTATGCAAATGTTACGGAAACGCCTTGTGTGCATGACTGAGATGCAGCATGTTTTGTTGCATCTGGCAGCACAATCTGAGGTCTGCTTATTTTGTATGCATGTATATATACATATTGTATCTTTGTGATTGAGGCCAGTATTAGACATTGAGGATTTTAGATTATCTTCACTTCTTCAAAGTGCTTCTGTGGGAGTTAAGGCTTTGTTTTAAAGCATGAATTGGGTTCATGTTAATGTAAGAATGACGTGTGATGTTTAAGAATGAGGTCTATGTTTACTATGTTTGATGAGGACCCTCGAAATTTGAAGGTTCAAACGTTCATGTGAGTGTCTGAGGGCCAACGCCTTGATATGCATCCTGTTTTTGTTGAAACTCAGCCATCCTTGAATCCGAGGCCTATTGTGTAATTGTACGTTTGAGCATCAGGGATAAGATACAGAAACGGGTCACGGAGCGAGAGAGAAGGAACAGAGATAGAGAGATAGGGAGAGAGGAGCGGAGTGATGGCAAAAGTGTTTTTTCCTCCTCACAGTCAAACCACAAAGTTGTTGTTGATTCAAACAGAGTCAACAAGTTGTTGTCCCATCTTAGATGTAGCAGTTCCCTCAGAGCAGACAGGGACAAAAACTGTAAACTGCATATTTCTGTTCGATATATTGAGCTTAAACATCATATATATGAAGAACCATTACTGTTTTTTAAGAGTAGCATCCATGTTCATTAAAATTATTATTAGTATTATTATTCTTTTTTTTCTCACCAGTACACTATAAAAATCAGAGAGATTATTATAGTTGCAGACAAAACATTTCCTGTATTATTCCCTTGTGATGAAATAGGGGTCAGAGGTTGATGAAAGTAGATGAAATGATGGCTAGAAAAAAAGGGGGGTATTGGATGCTGGGACTATCAGTCAAAACAAGGTTGTTACTGATGGTCCCAGCAGGGGGGGGGATATTCTACAAGGGTTTGACATCGTCAATTGAGTTTCTGTTGACATCAGCCATGTGCTAATTAAATGTGGCGACCTCACAGTTGTTGGCTTGTTATTTTCAGAAAAAAAAAAGGCTCAAACCTCAGGACAAGGGGAAGCAAGCAGAGTTGAAGGGGTCCAGGCAGAGGGAATGATGCAGCAACAGCAACTATTCACACAGAGGAGCACAGTGGAGGGAAAGGGAGATACATACAATGATTGCTTGATAACGGGAGGAATAGAAAAAGAAAGGAGACCAGACAGGTGTTGATAACAGTGTCAGTAGGCAGCCAGTTCCCCTCTAGCTCCTCATCACTGGAGCCAAGGACATGGGGTTGACGTCAGTGACGGCTTAAAGATTTTCTGGCACTAACACAAGTAGCCTTTTGCCCTTCTGCATTTTGTGTGTGTGTGTGTTCTTTGTCTCCCCTCCTGCCAGAAAGTGAAATATTGCCCCATTTGCACTGTAACTTTGCGAGAACCTGTCTGGCTAGAAAGTTATCGCCAATTCGCAAAGAACTCCATCCATTATTTATTCTGTAATAACGGACACGGAGCTTCTATACATCCGTGTTGGTAGCATCACTTATTCACAGCATGTACGTTAAATGTTCATTAAAGCAGACACCCAAGCAGCTGCTCAGACAGAACATATATGTACGTTTGGTCTAAATATGGATTCCCTGCAGGTGTCTATTGTGGGTGTTAGTCATGTTATTTTTGCATAGTCACAGCACCAGAGGTCACCTGCAGTGTACACACAGATACTCCGTTAGTGCAGGAGCAGTCAGAGATTACAGCCATCTGCCTGTCTCCACCTGAATCCGTCTATCTCTCTATATATAGAGCTGTCTCTCTCTCTCTCCCTTTTTTAGATTAGACAGCTTTTAAATGAGCAAGCTCTGACGTCTGCAGTATGTATATTATGTAAAGGCAGAGAGAGCCAGAGATTGACTTTGATGTCGTGATTTATGATACTGTGACATGCACTTGAAATTGGCTTGACATGTTAGGGTGGTTTATTTTACATTTTTTGTTTTGCTGGTAACGTATTCTCTCTGAAAACTCTGAAACCCTTATCTGTTTGACTTACTGAGTGGATGTTATCACTCTTAGAGTGATCCTCATTTCCACTATCAATAGATTACAAACCCATTAAAGATAAGCTGCAGTGTAACAGGAGATGAGGAGCAAGGGGGACATGTCCCCGTTTCTCTAAACTACTTGATTACTCTGATTGTACCAACTTTAAAACTCTGCATTGTAGGTTTGTCACAAGACACATGTTAAGTTCTTTTTGTAATTGTGTGCTATTTGCACATTTTCCTGCAGTGCCATGTTCAACACAGATTTTTTTTTTGCTTTAAACAAGTCCAGTATTTTTTTACCACCACTAGTACCAGCATGAAGTTTCTTAACAAATAACATCCCAGCATCGGTTAAAGATGCCAGGAATTGATCCAAGGACCATATACATGGGAAGCACTTACTCTACCACTGAGACACACCCCCCTGTGGAGGAGGGTTGCCCAGGATTAGGCAACATGGGAGAAAAAGACTACTCTTACTATCTACAGCTTGCACAATTCATCTATCATCTGACCTAAAAACTGCTTAAGTAATGTATACGTATGTGACAGTACATACCTTCTGGTGCCATTATGCTTTTGTTGTTTTTTAGTGGTTTCCCACATATTTTAATATATGCAAATTAATGTATCTGTGTGTTTGTGTGTTCTTAACTATTCTCTCTCTCCTCTGCCAGAATGTGCCTCATAATAAAGCTCAATGTGAAAAGCAGATTATCTGATGCATGCGTCTCCCTCCACTGTAAATCCCTCTTGAATGGCCATCTTCAATCTGTTTTCTTCGGCATTAAATTTTACAAATATTAAATCAAACATTTGTAGTTTTCAGTACAGTTTATCAGCTTCGTCAAGGCATCGATTTCATTTAAATTCCTTTTAAAAGCATCCACATACCCAAATCCACTTTACCAAATCCAGGTTTTGAGTGACAGTCTTAATCCTGTTCAAACACCATCCACAAAAGCTTTTTTGTGACTGCTGGTGGAGGTTGTGTATTAGCCAGCCATTGATCTATCCGCCATCCATCCTCCTAACGCACATCAATAACCTCTTTTCTAATTTAGCTCAGAGGTAAACATTTCTTCACATGGAGGTTCACAGCTAGAATATAATCAGCCCTCCTTCTGAAATAATCATACAAACAACACTGAACTACATAGCTCCAGTGCAGAAAATACATATAACAAATGGAGATGCTGGGGATTGAACCCAGGACCTCATACATGCAAAGCATGCGCTCTACCACTGAGCTACATCCCCATGTCCTGCTCCTTTTAGTATATCCAAAAACTCCCATTGGAAAGCATTCCTTTCAAAATGTAAAAGTCTTTTTGTCCTACATAATAATGAATGAAAAAGTAACAACTTTATATCAGTGTGAAGTGCCCAATGCTCTTAATTATCAATTCAATCTATTGGGTGACCAGCGGGGCAGGATAAAGACCCACCTGGAGGAAGAAGCTGTTCGTCTTCGTCCTGCTTATCCAGGTTGTGATGCTTCTGTATCTCCTTCCGACAGGAGGGCTAACAGGCTGTGGGATTTGTGATGAGGGTCTTTGATGATGCTGGGGACTCTGCTGATGCAGGGTTGGTGGTAGGTCTCCAGCAGGAAGGGGAGCGAGCAGCTAATGATCTTCCCCACTGTCTTCACTATCCTGTTCGGTGCAGTTCAGGCACTTTCACGTCAAAGAATCTCCCCACTCGACCATTATTAGACCTTTGATGAGCGTCAGGTGTTTGAAAACGAGTGAGTAATTAGAATCTAGTGTGTTCAACACATGCCATCAACCACCATCTAATTATTACGTCTGCCAAGGAGGTGATGAATTTGCTGTTTTTAAGCAAGATCGCTCAAAAAGTTTGGACCGGATTTTTGTCAAACTTTCAGCGAATGTTGGGAATGGTACCATGAACACATGAGTACATTTTGGTAATGATCCACAGGAAACCTGGTTTCTGGATCACTCTGAAAGGTTTGGTTACATCGTAGTAAATGGACCTGCACCAGGCACTTGTTTGGGGCCACCTAGTGGTGATATCTTGCACCTGCAGAGCTTGGCTGTATGCTTCACGGAGTTCTGTGTTCTGAGAGTCTTTTTATAGATTCAATATTTAACCACAGCAATAGAATAGTAAGATTAGCTGGTTTGACTGGTAATGAAACATCATTACTAAGATTTGAAGCTTTTTTTTTCAAAACCACACAACTGGTAGAACAGGCTGATCTTGCTATTCCTGTTCTTTTTTATCAAACACCTTTGAGCCAGAGGTAGACAGTCTAAAAGCAGACACGTATCTTGGACAAATAGCTTTCTCAAACTGACAGCCCGTCAGCAATTTCTGGATTCCTCTTTCAACAGAAAAGGATTATGGCCCATTATATCTCCCCTAATCCACCCCCCCCCTCCTCTCTTTCTCCCTCTCCTGTCTTCTCAAACTGTTCCCATTGCAAGCTCAGTGTCTTCCCCTCTGGGTTTTGTTTGTTTCTTTTCGTGTCTTCCTGTCTGTCTGTTTGTCTGTCTGTGCATTTTCTATGAGAAATAAGTTGCTTTTAAAAAAGCAACAGATATCAATTGTTATTGTTTGGGATTAAATCAATAGAGAATAGTTTGTGTGTGTGTGTGTGTGTGTGTGTGTGTGTGTGTGTGGTCGCTACAGCAGTGATTTTACCTTGTGATTTATTACACTTTTCTTTTAATCATACTGTACTGCACACAGGAGTCCTTGCTCCATCAAAGCGTAACAGGGAGATAAGAAGACTTTTTCCTCTTTCCCTTTCTTCTCTCTAGCTACCCAATTACTTTTTTTTCTGACTCCCTTTTCCTTTTTCACTATTTGTCTCTTGTTAAAGGGAGAAGGAGAAATTATGTGTCATGTTTGTTGTCTCCCCTCCCTCTCACTTATCAGACCTTCTGTGAAGTATCCCATTTCCTTGTCTGCTTTTATCTTGTCCTCCTTTATCTTCCTTGTATTATCATAGATTTGTGATGTATTAACCTAGATTTATTGTACTCCTTTGCCTAAACTCCCTTTTTTTCTAGAAGTGGGTCTGCTTAGATTAAAACTAAACTTTTTTAAATCATATGTGCGTCAACTGTGTATGTCAGGTTGCAAGGAAAAATAAAATACGAGTTACCAGTACTGGGTGGGTAGCGCTGATACCTCATAGCAAGAAGATTTGCAGGTTCAAGACCTCAGGCTGGGATGTGTCTGTGTGGAGTTTGCATGTTCTCCCTTTGTCTGTGTGGTTTTCTCAAGCTAAATTATTATATTTTGAAAGGGAGCGCATGCTTTGCATGTATGAGGTCCTGGGTTCAATCCCCAGCATCTCCATTTATAGTGTGAATGTTGTGAACATATGAAATTTTTTATGTTTAGCAGCCAAACACAAGGTGTGCGTGACTTAATTTAAAAATACATTTATCCAAGCTTGGGCGTGTTGTGTATTGTGTAAGCCACTAAGGCTGTAACACTACCTGCAGTGTGTGCTGCATGCCTTTTCATCCTTGTGACTGCCACCTTGAATCAGCAAAGCTCCTTTTGTTTAGAAGTGTTTTCCTTCTCCTTATTTGCTTCCTCCGGAACACTTAAGCCATTCCCACACCCCACACAGTTGCACTTGGATCAGCATACATCCCACAAATCCACTTTGAGTCACAAGAATAATGACTCTGAACATTTAGGTCCCTCGAGCAAAGGGTTTTAATCCACTGGCCTGCAGCCAGGAATTATAAATGGGTAAGTCAAGGCTTCATCCTGAGGCCTCACAATGAGACATATTTCTTGTATCGCATTACAATAATAATGTGAAACATTATTGATCCCCAGAGGCAGCTTGTCTACTCACTTGCTCTCCTTTTAACAGGGACTTCAGACCTACACAGCTGCAATCCTAAAACAGAGGACTGCTGCTCTATTCAGCAGTTCACGTACAGCAATAACAGTTTCAATGATTAATGGATGGTAGAGGATATGATGATGATTACGATGTTATGTAATTCACGCTACAGATCCACCTTTATCATCCAGACCAATCTCCGCTCATTGGAACCGTCTTGTGCTGACTGTGTAAACTCCTTTAGGACGTTTAATGAACACCATTCCCACATTTTTGTGTAATTGGTGTTGGAAAAACTACTTTCCACCGGAATTTACTCCTCAGATAGTATTTCAACCACATACCTGCAGTACTCTTTCTCTGTCTCCGTTTCACTTTGTCTCTGTCGTTTCGCCTCATTTTCCGTCAGTCAGCGAGTTCGTTTTCATGCACGGTGGGGAAAAAATGCACAGGGGTGCGTAGGAGGAAACCCCACCCAGACCTCCTACCACACACCCACAAAATATACACACACACAAATATACGGACACCGTATACGATCACAGCTACCACACAAGTGAGTGAGGACTAAAGTTTGTATTTTCTGTCGGCATCCGAGCCAAAGTATGACTTAAAGATGCGTGCACAAGGAGTGTGTGTATTCATCCTGCGACACGGCCACGCTGCCAAGGTCAGGCTGTTCACACCTCTGTGTGACGTTAGCAGAGCAGCAGGTGGCTGTACAGATGGACTCCAGCATCCCTCCTCACGCCAGGATATGGAACCTATTAGTCCCACGCTGAGCTGCTCCTCATCATGCACACATTCTGACAACGTTTAGCAGCCGATATATCTACAACCTTTTCATCTTTTCTAGTTTCACTGTTTAATCATTAACATCCTGACAGTACAGCCTGCAGACATACAGTATAACGGAGCTATATCTAGCAGAAGTTAAGTATGTATATAAATGTCATCAGGTGGTTTCTGCGGTGTTAGCCAAGAGAAGTTTCACTTGTTCCCGCCCCCGCGCTCTCTTTTTCTGTTCTTTGTTTGTGGCTTCGCAATCTGCAGAGTAGCTTCATAGTTTGATCAAATGAAGGACAAGGAGGTGAACAGAGAACGTGGGAGAAAAGTGGTTCACAGCTATCAACACCCACAGAGAGCTGTTACCCTCCATTCTCTGACATCCCTCCTGCTGCTTCAATCATATCCCTCTACCCCTCTTTATTACTGGTAAATTGGAGTCTGAGGAGTACACCGCTAGGAATATTTAGGGGAAAAAAAAAACAGAATTAGTGGCCTCTTTCGTTTCTTCTGTAACTGCACTGTTTCTACTCTCAGCATTTTATTCCTCACAAACTTCTTCTTACTTTGTTTTCACCCCATCCCCTCTCTTCTGTTTTCTCTCCATTTCCTCAGTCACCATTTGTAAGAAGACACGATTACTCCCCCCACTCCCTGTCTCTCGTCCTGTCTTCTTTATCTCCATCTGTACATTCTCATCCCAGCCTGCAAGCCACTTAAAGAAAACAAGGTCACTCTTCCTTTCCTCTTGTGAGAGGTTTGTTGTTTGCTATCGTTCCTCCAATCTCTCGTCTCATCTCTCCATCCTCTTCTATCACTGCTCTGCCTGTGTATCAGCCTCCCTTCTCTCATCCATCTCCTCTTCCTGTCTTCTTGTACTTGAATTCACATGTATACTTTATTATGGTTTAAGGATGTTCCGTGACATTAAAAATTGTGAAGTCTCTTCAAACACCCCCCCCCACACACACACACACACACAAACACACACACACTTTGAGATTGAGAAAGCCTTTGTTCATTCCTGGCAAGTCAACTTTTCAGAGTCATAATTCTTTATTTTAATAAAACAATCCCAGTCAGAATCCCATAAAACAAAACAAAAAAACGTGTTTCAGGTTGTTTTTTTATTATCTGTCCTGGTTTCTCCTCCTCCTGTGCCTCTATGGCAAAGCTGACATCCATCATGGACAACCCCCATCACCCTCTGCATGGGGTAGTGGGTGCGCTGAGCAGCTCCTTCAGCCAGAGACTTAAACACCCTCGCTGCAAGAAGGAGCGCTTTCACAGATCATTCATCCCGACAGCAATAAGACTTTATAACATAACATAAACATAAACCTCACTGTAGTCACTGTCACTTTTTCACTGGTCACTTTTTTCTTTTCACACACACCCTGCACCTTAAGTGTGCATTAGCTATGTATGTGTACATGTGGGTATGTGCGTGGATATGTATGTCCATATATATATATGCAAATATGTGTGTATGTGTATGTATGTAGGTATGTACGTCCATGTATGTATGTATATATGCTTTGCTTATGCATACTTTTTACTTTTTTTTTCTTACTATTTATTAGCATTTTCACTCCATTCTGTCGATAATGCATACTGTGTATGCGGATTAACAAATTCTGCGAATTTGTACATTGTGTTGTGTGTTTTTTTATTTTTTTATAGTTTTAGTTCTTTTTTTTATCTTCTTCAACTTTATCTTACTTTTTCTTTATCTGTAACGCTGCAGTAACACACAAATTTCCCCGTTGTGGGATCAATAAAGTTTATCTATTCTATTCTATTCTATTCTATGATGATGAAGAGCTCTTCTCCTCCTGCCTCCTCCTTATTCAACCACTTCATTTCTCATACATAATCTATTACAGATTATGTATGAAACACAACTTGTTTCATACATTGATCTCTTGCCATCGCCTGTTCACTGTAATGTGATTTGCTCAGTTAACTCATCCTTTACATGATTGTTTTGTAATTATTTTAGCATCTTCTTAGCACCAAACTGTGTGGTTCGGTACCTAACGAGCACTCAGGATGTCTCCCCTATTTCATTTCCATTCTCTTCTCTGTTTCTCCTCCTCTAAGACGCCGTCAGATAGCAGCGCTGCGTTTCCCCCTCATGCTCTTGTCCTACTCAAGTGTCCGACCACTTTAAATGGCTCCGTGACCACACGGCATTAACAGAAGAGACTCCGGGGCGATAAAGTCAGCCAATCAATGTCCTATTTGTCATAGTCTGGGAGCACGACTGTGAGCTATTCATCATTAGCTCTCATGCAGATGCAGTGGCAGACAAGGACAGAGTGTGCCGTCTGTGTCGCTTTGTAAATGAAATATGGCTGTCAGAGGGAAATTCCACACAGACGTTCAAAGCTGCCTTCATGTTTATGTACACGCTCTGATGTTTCTGTCAAAGGCTTGCGTTAGCTTGATATCACAGTATTGCTTCACCCCTTATTAAAGTGACACATCGGAGACTAGGAATATTTGTATTTATGCTACAACTACTGACATCTGATTAATTTTAACTGTTTTAACTTGAATCTTTAATCAGAAGTAAGGCAGATATTAGATACCTGTACATTTATATTACATCATTTAGTTATTTAATGAGCAAGTTCTCTATAGTAAATGATCAAATACATTTATTTTTTGAACAGTGATTCACTTGGTGTCATAAGCAATATACTGTAACTTCAAGTCACGCGGCCAAATAAAATAAAAGTTATTATGAACTGAGATTATCCTTTATTGAGTTAAGTGCATGCATCTACTGAACTAGAATAACACCTCCAAATTAATTGTTATTTATCTGACCTCTGAGCTCATTGTGTGTTAAAGCTGTCATGAAAGTACCATGTTTGAAATGGAAGCAGGTCCTGAAGAGGCCGTAGAATTAATGCTAAAGACTGTACTTTACTAATAATTACCTCCTGCAAGGCGAGTATGTTTAAGCCAGTGTTTGCCTCTATCTGTTTCTTAGTCAAATATTTCAAAAAGGTTTATGCACAGATCCAGTGATTGCTGGGAATGGTACCATGAAGAGATAAATAATGGTTTCTGGATAAATTATTTTTTTGATGTTAACATTGGAGTAAATGGCCCTTCAAACAGGCTCCATTTCTAGTTACCATTTTTTTCAAATTGCAAAAGAATCATTTAAAACAAGAATTTTAATTCCTTTACAAACTCTTTGTCTACTTCAAAAGTTCAAAAGTTCTCAGTTAGCACGAGTTAGAAGCCTTCCTCGGAATTCCAGCTGATCCATCTGAATGAAAGTGAAATGGTGGCTGTAGAGTGGAGCTCTGCCTGCTCTCCTGCTTGTGCATTAGTGCAGTGCATCACTCATTTCCCCTCAAACAAACAAGCTAATATTACATCGAGGATGATGCACTCTTACTAATGCACAGGGTAAAAGGAAGCATTAGACGTCATGGATCAAGGAGAGTGCAGGGTAGACCAAGAAGAAATAGCCCAGAGACAGACAATCAGACGAAGACCTAGAGGAGGAGGAAATGCACTGAGCATGACGTACAGAAAGCAAGCAAATGCATGTGGTCAGAGATAAGGGGGCATCTGGGTGGCTAGAAGGTATTTTAGGTAGATGTCCCTCTTGTGGGACAAATGTGTGTTTTAGAACATAACCGTTGGTAACAAATCAGTAAAAATGATTTTATTTCTCTGTATAGATAAATCCAATCTCCTCACTGATAGTCTTGTTACTGAAGTAGGTCTTATAGAGGCATCAGAGAAATGAGTGTTTTACTCAGTTAAAAGTTCTTTTGGTAACTTTCAACAGGCTCTACCTGTACACCGTGAACGGATATCGAAACAGGTGCACATTTTTTTTTCCTCGGTTTGCGTTAAAAATCAGTTAACATCCGCAGTCATAAATGAGTCATCTGGAAAAAGAAACTCCAGGTTTTAGAAACACTCATGAAAAATGAAACGGGCAGAGAATAATCAGCCGTTTTTTCACATGAGGTTTGTGTTTCTAGGCCTGAGTCAGCAACAGAGCTCACTTCCTGCTGCTGGAATTATTACTATCTTTACAGCAGCTAAAGCCAATTATATAGCGTGATGCAGATACAGTAAATGTTCAAGTATGGCTCTCCATAATTTATTTTAATTGGTTTCAATTGGTTTGTGGCAGCATCCTTACATCTCATTATTTAGTTTAAATGTATGGTATTAAATTGCAGATTTATAGATGTATGTTTCTTTTAGCTTTATAAATGTGTGTAGTAATACGGGAAAATGATATCTTCTATAGTACTTCTATATCCCTGTTTAACTCATAATCCTCATATTTGACCCTGCAAGTCAGCAGACACACACACACACACACACATGCTTGATACGGTTTGACTGTGAGCCGGCCTCCTTACCTCAGCATGTGTGTCACACTTTATCTTCTCACACACAGACAAATACACACTACAGGACGCACATGCTGATGAGATGCAGGAGCAGAATTAGACTTGTAGATCAGAGGGATGGGTCACTTGTAATTTAATCTCTCACACTAACGGGGCGGCGAAAGAAAACAGACCAGAACAACGAGGAACAGGAAGAATGAGCGGCACGGGAAGACAGTTCGCAGGCATGGATAATACATAATTGATTTTTTTTTTCTTATCTTACATGCCTAGAGTGAACACACACTTAATGAAGTCAGCAAAGATTCGGAAGGAGAAACATATGTGGGAGGATTTAGCAGTGTAAACACATTCTTCTCAAAATCAGATAAGCTTACTGGAGAAGAAACACACACCTCAGGGTTCGCTCCTCTCCCCTTTCCTGCTCGCTCAGTAATGTATTACTTTGTGGAAAGCATTAAGTCACTCTCACATGGACACAGGCAGGACTGTCTTCAGCAGTTTACCTCATTTTCTCCCTTTATCATGTATATTTAATGGCACGAGTGCTTCAAGATGTTCCTCAATTTGCTCTAAAACAGAGCTGCTTCGATGAGATGTGCAGCTGCTTTAGATATTGTTGCTCCACCAAACTGTTTATTTAAATGCAGTTTATCTTCCGTGTCATCCTGCATGGCTCAAAGAATCTGTGGCATGGAAACGACTGTGAGTCAGTAGAAGAAATCAATGCTACACCGAGCATCCCATCATCACCTCCAAGCAGCCTAGTTTAATTTAAGACTTTAATCGATTAGTCAGTCCTGGTTCTATCGGCCCAGCAATTATTTATAAGACTGTGAAAATGTTTAAAGATTGAGGACATTTATTCTAAAATCACTCCCCTTCTGCTGTGTCTAATTCAGTTTGTCCGAGCTTGATACTTCACATTTTTTTATGGAAATTACTCCTGAAGCTATTTCACATGACACCTCCAACAAGCCCACTGCACATAATAGCAAGTTCTTATTGGATGTTTTGACATTTTCTTGATGTGTTCCTGTTTTTTTTTTAGGACTGCTAGTGTCTAGCCACTTCTAAAAAATAATTGGTTCTGATCCTTGTGACTATAGCAACTAAGGACTGATTGCCTGACCTGCCTGAAAATTGTGACCAGAATGTCATGTGTGAGTGGGCAGTTTGCTCATTTAGGTAAAAAAAAAACAAAAAAAACATGCAAAATATGTCAAAGCCGCCACTTTCTACTCCTACTAGTCCTACTCAGCCTAATGGCCCAGTAATAATAATAATTATAATAAATAGCAAAAGAAAAGCTAATTCCCAAATACCACATGGCAGATAGTTCCCACCATTTACTCCATTATCAAACAGCAGGACATTACACTTGATTGCTACACAGTTGATTGTATTTACCTTCCAGACAATCTGAAACAACTAAGTTATCTTTCCTGCATATTTGCATCAAGGTTCTGTGGCAGTAGAACTTTCTTCTACATCCTTATTCCAGGCCTCGAGCACAGCCATGAACAAGCTCTGCCCGCTCTTGGTTCTCTCGCTCAGCGTGTGGTGCCCACTGTTCTGAACCTTGAAGTCATTTTAGATCCAAACTTTAATTCACGGGCCAAAATGCAGCCACCAGATCGTAAAAGCATGATGGTATCTTCCCTGTTTTATCCTCCCTCGACTGGCCGCCTGTCCTACCCCGTGCTACCTGGCTGATCTTCTAATCATTACCCACCAGCCTGTGGCATGAGCCCCTCTGATAAGGTCCTGTTGGTTATTCCCAGGCCAAGGGTGACATGACTTCTGCTGTTAGGCCTCCACTCCTTTAGAATAACTTACCAGAACTCACTGCCTTCTTTATTTTATCTGATACTGTTCCATTCTTTTATTTTATTTGTTGATTAAGATTTTATGTTTGTTTTCTGGCTTTCTATTATTTGTTCTGCATTATTCAGATTATATATCATCATCATTTCTCACACACACTTCATGGTCTTATGTACAATAGCGAGCCCTTCTAACAGCGTGATCCATCACCGTCCCCTCCCTCTTATCTGCCTCCGTCCTCCTGTTTGCTCCCTCGTTATAAATGATGCTTTCTTTTTCTCCTTTTCTGCATTCACCGTCTCCCATAATTCTCTCCCTCCCTGGCTGGCTGGCTCTGTCCCCTCTCTCTAGTCATTTTCCCCAGACAGACATTATCTGAGGCAATGGCTATCGATTTGCTTCTACTCCATCTGACCATTTTTTCCTCTTATCTCTCCATTACCGTTTCCACAACGGCAGGAGCACGCGCTCTCTTCCTCTTCTCTGCCTCCTCATCCTCCTCCTGCATGTTCTCTCCATTACTGTCTGCCCTCAGCTTTTACTTTTCTCTCTTTCTCCCATGGTTTGGGGTTTACGATGATTGATCCACTCTCTCCTCCTTCTAGCTCATGTTCTCCTCTTCATCTCTGAAGTCACTCCGTCTTCGATCGAGAACGTAGCAATAAAGTTTGGAGACTCTTATTATACTGCTAATCCCGTGTATCTGAGAAGTTCCACCACTTCTTTAATCCGTATTAGGAGCAGAGTGATGCTGTGTGCGTAGGACTTGACAGTATACTTACTTACACACATAAAAAAGGGAGCAGGATGGATTGGAGCTGGACAAGTAAAGCAAAAGTGTCATTACTACATCTTTTTGTTACCCTTTTAATCATCTCACTTTCTGTCTCAGCCCTCATTCTTCTCGCCTTCATCCAGCAGATATCCATTACAAGAACTTCCCCCCCAGATATAGTACTTATTTCTGGATAAAACACTTTTGGAAATTTTGGCCCAGAACCAGAAAACGCTTCATTAGTTGCCTCTGACAGATAAAAGAAGAAATGACATATTTTATTCTAGGAATTTAAAGTTTCTCTCTTTTCCCCCCCTTTCACTCCAAAGGGTTCCTGGCTGGAAGGGCTTGAGTATTTTTTTCTACTCTGACTCCTCGTTTTCTCTCTTATCCCCCTGAAGTCACCCTCCGCTCCCTGGGCCCCTCCCTCACTATTATCCTTTGGATGCTCCCTTTAGTCCCATTAGTTATCTCCTGATGGATCATTAACTATTAAACACCACATACAGGGAGAAGGAGAAGAGGAACATTCCATGAGGTTTCTGTTTAGTATGCGCTATGCAATAATGAATGAACCGGGTCCATGGGGTGTGTTTTTATGCCGCGATAAATGGAAATCAGGCAAAGAGAATTACGCACAGACATGGGAGAAGAAAAAAGACAGAGATTTACGGTCAAAAGCTAAAATAAACCAATAAATCAACAGAGCAATAAGCAGACAGCTTCCTCTCAGCATCTCTGCAGGCCTGCTTCTTCCCTACAGGAAATCCCTGTGTGATCGCTCACTCATATGAGCTTTAGGAGCTTTTTGAATGATCCAGAGTCTCTGAAGCCTTCAGACAATAAGTTCACAGGAGCGTCCGTGTCTTTGAATCTATTGATCGCTGCTTCCATCTAGTGGTCAGAATGAAATGATTCAGAAGGGCTGCACTAATTGTCACTAATGATCATGACAAGACATTTAGCTCCTGTAGCCTGTGTAATACATGGAATAGAAAATTTGGAAAACTAAAATGGATTTGCTGAATTATTGAAACAACAAGTCTGTGTTTGTTGCCAATATCAATGAATAAAATATGTTCTTGCACTTGTTTATCTATTTAAAAGCAATGAATCAAGTCAAAGAAATGCATCATGGAAGTTGTTGTCTGCAGACAGTCTGATGCTGGGGACGGAGGTTGACCTGCAGCAGGTGGACAACAGTGTGATCGCCATGGAAACGGTGTTAAAGGCGTGGCTTCAGGAGCAAAGCGGAGACAGAGAACATCTCCACCTCCTTCTGCCAGGTCCCCTGGACAGTCCCATCCCAGGTTTGATACTGGGCACACACACACACACACACACACACACACACACACACACACACACACACACACACTAATATAACTGATATAAAAAATAACATTGCCACTTTTGTGCTTCCTGTGTAGTGTGTATTAAGTGTGACATGCAGGAGCGTCTGATAAGCCCCGCCCTCATCCCCCTGACCCCCGACCTGGGAGTGAAGACCGAGAGCGTCCGTGACTTCACGCCTGCCGGCAAGGGCCCGGCCAATCAGAGCCCGGCGCCACAAAGACTGAAAGTCATCAAGTAAGAGACGGGGTTGCAGGGGAAGGGGCTTCCTACTGTGGTCAGAAACACAAAGAGATGTGATGTTTTTTTAGCATTCATTTCAATAAGGAATGTTTTGATGTTACTTCTTGTTTTTTAGTTTCGTAGCAAGGAAGCAGGATATGTGTGCATGCTCCATCCAACCATGCGTGTAGTGTTGTGTGTCTATGAATGGCTCCATTCTGATTGCAGGGAGTAGTGGAATATTTCTAAGATGATACTCTCCCCATCATATCAGAGTCTGCTTTGTTCTGCTGGAGCTGCTTCTAGCATTACTCCACATGACTACATTAAAGCAAATGCTCCACATTTCAAGCACCAGTAATGTTTGGATTCACAAACAGTAGAAATTTACAACAGAGCAGCGGTGGGGTAACAGTGGTACACAAGGAACGGACAGTGATACAGTAGAAGAAAATTAGAGGAAAATACAGACCAGAATAGCACACAGCAAAACCAGCATGGAGCAATATAGGAACAAGAAGTTCATTGTGGAGAGTTTATGAACCAATTACATGGATCCACAGAGCAACACACACAACACCAGAAACCAACTTAATGTTAACTAGATTTTTAAAACATGGTGAATAATATAATCAAATCTTTCACAGCATAAGAGGCTTCTCATTTATGTTGAACTAAGTGAATTGGGTCCTGAATTTGTAATATAAACATTATACAGCCATTAATGTTTTTCAGTGCTTGTGAATAGACATTTAAATAGATTCAAGAACAGACACGGTGAAGCATATTCACTGTAAAAAATTAGCTGTGAAATCTGCAGTTATTCACTGTGTTAAACACAGTAACTTTGCTGTATGATTATTATAGTAGATTTTCAAACGTACTTCCTATCCTGGTTGGAGTGCCCTTGTTAACTGCTGACAGTTCAAAACACCAACAGAACACAATTTTTTCTTCAAATGATAATTTTGACTCACTTTGTTGAAATGTTTTTCTATTTACTATTCATATATATAATTTTCATCTGAAAAAAAGAGTGAAAAGCTCTAAGTATCTGCACTCACCCTGTCTCACCTGTAGCTCAGGCCGCTCTACTGAAGGTTTAAGGCAGGGATGTGAAACTCAGGTGCTGCAGGTTTTTGTTCAACCAGGCAGCAACACACCTGATTCTACTATTAACCATTAGATCTTCATTAGTAGAATCAGGTGTGTTGCATCCACACGGCCCTCCAGGACCTGGGTTTGACACCCCTGGTTCACGGTCATAGGTCCTCAGGGTTTTTAATTTTAAGTCCACCAAGGGGAAAGAGTGAAAACTGTAAAGGAAACTCCTCTTGTAACATGTTTTCAGTGGTTACCCAGGTAACCAGGTAAGACACCTGTTTGGAGGCCTAAGAGCTGTAGGTTCAATCCTCATCACAAACATGTCAGACTGGGTAGCTCAGTGTGTGAGAAGGCTGACTGGAAGTTATTAAATAAAGTGTATGTCCATGTTTTGCATATCTAATATTTATTTGAGGGTCCAAGGCGACTGTCCGGTAAAATTCTGGCCCTCAGACAAATATAGTTAATGACCTCTGGTATTGACTGTCCCATATACACATTGTATGAACACTCACACACACACATAGTGACTCCACTGATGATAGAAAGCTGACATTCAGGTGAAACAGATTAACTTGCTTTCCCCTGATTTGCATTACCTTTACTGGAACTGCAGTATATGTGTTTGCATGTTTGTGTTTGTATGTCCGTGTTTTGCATACCATCTGTTGAGGCTTAACTGTGGACTGTTTGTACGTGTGTGCTTTACATACTGATGACTCATGACTTACAGCAGTGTCATTCAAATGGAGCTGGAGGACGGTCTGCTCCGGCACGGATGATGTCATCCTACTTCTCTGAGCTCCTGATTATTTGTTGTGTTTGCTGACTGATGGCGTTCTACTGAGGGAACTGATAAAACAAGAGCTGAGAGAAGATGGATGATCTGACATGAACATTCTCATGAGACAGTTTCAGACGCCACAGTCTGAAACTGTGGTGCAGGCTATCGGAGATAATTGCTGTAAAAAAAAATAAAAGATAGCATAGAGAACTGTACTGACAAGGTCATTGGGGCGTGTGTGTGTGCGTGTCTGTGTGTGTGTGTGGTAGGGCCCTGCGAGCAGACGGACTCTGTGAGAGTGTTCTGTACGGCCTTCCATTGGTGCTCCGCCCCACCACCTGCTGGCAGCTGGACTGGGATGAAATTGAGACCAACCACAAGTTGTTCCACGCTCTCTGCCACACACTTAGGGTTTGTTTTTGACAACTTTTTTTTTTTTCTTTCAACAAACGTTTAATTTACTATGTAAGATATTAGTTCCAGAAATTGTCAAAAGTAACAGCTATATAGTAGAACTACTGCAGAAGCTTCTATATGATTATTTTTCCCACCTTGTGACACTTGTTTTTTTTATGATATTAATTATTGTTTCTTCTTTTAAGAATCGGGACTTGTTCCTGCTGCTGCAGGTGGAACCAGCTCAGAGGTCTACAGCTGGAGGTTCAGGTCCATATGTGTGCTTGTGTGTGTGGTCCTGGTGGACTAGTGGTCCATAAGCATACAGAACCACATATACTCATTTGGTTTCTTTATCGAATAAAGGCAAAATGTTTAATATATATAAATTTCAAAATAAAAAGTAATGTATATGTGTGTCTTTGAATGCAACGTAGGTGTGTATTCACACTATGTCCTCCAGCCCTCCCCGACTCTGTCCCTCCTCCTGAAGCCGGTGGTCTCCAAAGAGTTGTTGCTGCCCTGTTCACTGCCCGTCTCCACTCAGGACCCCTCACCTGAGGCCGTGCAGGCTGTTCAGGTCAGGTGACCTCCATTCTCCCCTATCACATTTCAGAAGCAGGAAGTGATTCTCCACAACTCAAGAAACAGAAAGTTATCTCACATCTTAAAATGATTCCTTACCTGTTGCTGAAATCATCAAGGTTCTGATGAAACTGAAGACATATAGTATTTCTTTGAAGTAATATCTGGCCTATGGATTAAATGTAGGCTATTTTATCTCAATAAAATTAGCTGTTCACTTTTCTGTTTATGTGTATGTTCCGCGTCGCCTCTGTCAGGGTTGCCTCACTCAGCTGGACGAGGAGATCGTCTTCAACCCCCTCTCCTTGAGCAGTAACCTCTACCAGCACCTTAGGAGCCGAGGACTCCTCTCTCAGCCCCGATACCCTTACAGGTCAGCACCAACAATGGTTCTGATCACATGACACTGCTTTTCTCATAATTGAGCAAGAGGATTATGCTCGTATAAGGCTTGATAACTGTGACATAGAAAGTAGTTTAGAAGACATTCGATGATGATGATGATGATGGCCTTCCAGGCTCCAGCCTGCTGCCCACAGAGACCAGTCTCAACCACTAGAGGGCCCTAAGACCACAGGCAGCCGACAGCCTCGGCAGGTAAAGCAAACTAGATTTATGGCGCAAGTGTAAAGGTTATTCAGTGATGATCAGATGAGTAAACATGATAAGCTCCTTCAAGGATCATTTGAGGGGGAAGTATTCTCTAAATCTCATTATGGTTGACTGTATGAGCCACAAATGCAACTTCCTCCTCCTCAGCTCCTTGATCACAAGGTGGCAGCACTTACAGTACTACATGCACACACTCTTCATAAATAGAAAGTTCTCTTTATTAGAAGATGTTAGTTTCACGGAAGATGAAGATATTATTTTTACCAGAATATTTTAACTGACATTTTTTCATCTTTGTAGTTTTCATTAATTTGTATTTGCTGTTTATACAATGACAAACATCATCAGACTGAGAAGTACTTCCATTCAGCATTTTTGTGACAATCTACTATCTACTGGCATAGAACACAATAGAAAGATAGTCTTTTGTACGCAAAAGGAAGAAATTTGTCTTTGACTTGTTTGACATTAAGAACCGAACCACATGAAATACAATAGAGGACACATCCATTCACGTTTAAGCAGGACACATTCTCAATCACATAAAACACAATAGAAGCCATAATAAAGGAGTTTTCCATCATAAGGACTGAGCTTTTAGGCTTTAGTAGTTCAGTCAGTGAGGATATTAGGTCTCACACAATGGTTCTATATTTTGTGCTAATAGTGATTTTATTAGACTTCGATGGATCTCAGGATATTATCCTTTGTTCTTTGGTTACAGTAACTGAGGCCTACAGTGGCTCTGGATGTGTATAGCTGTTGGCAGTGTGACTCATCAGGGTTGATAAGGTTGCTGACATGCAAATAGTACAAAAACACTGAGAAAACGTTCATCCGCTCTGCTTCTGTTTCATCCTGTTCTGTGGAACACTCTCTTTGTATTCACTACAGCACAACTTCCACCCTGCAGTCGTACCATAATCTGTGCATATTAAGTTTCCTCTTCCTTTCTTCTCTCTAATCTCTATCTGTTTTTTTACACCTCCTTCGCTGCCGCCCCCTTTCCTCTATGTTATCTTTTTCTTCTTTTCTCCGTGAAATCAGATTTTACAGCTTAGACGTTTTTTTTTACCCCCATTGTTCTTGTTGAAAGCTGAACTTGAGTTTGAAATGAGGTTTTTTTTCCCCCCATTCAGCAGCAAAGCCAGGGTCGTCACCTAGGAATGAGCAGCAAGGTCAGAGCCACCGTGTCCCCCCTGCCTTCATCCTCCTCCCACTCCTCCTCCCTGGGACCTCCTCCAGCCAAGGCTTCCCGTCAGGCTTTGACCCTGTGGAACAGCAGCAGCAGCGGCGGTGGTGGAGGCCGCCAGGCCCCAGCCCCCACACGACAGGAGGAAGACCAGGACCGCGACTCGCCGGCGTTACTGTGAGGGGAAGAAAGTGTTTAAAGCGACGGGGAAGTGACAAACAGGGATAGGTGGCGTGGTGCACACTTAACAAGTTGTCTCTCTCTCATACACACATGCACACACACAGAATGCTGAATGAGTAGCCTGGTAAAACCATCCATCTGAATGAGGCTCCAGTATCCTGCCCTGCCACATCAAAGGGCCTTTCCACTTCCTATTCAGCAAGACAATATATCTTAGTCAGTATATACACACACACACACACACACAAAGATACATACAGCTAATTAGTATCCATTGTCAAGTTTGTGAGTAATCAAGCAGGCAGACTTTATAAGAGGAAAAGACACACACTCCTTTGCACGCAAACACACATGACGCACACAGTTCAACGCTAAACTCCGGGTGGTTACAGCTTCTTTGATACTTCTATTCATCTCTGCAGCGCTTTCACCACAGAGTTACTGTAAGCTACATCTGAATTTAACAAGCCCCTTTTGTGTGTGTGTGTGTGTGTGTGTGTGTGAGAAAGGAAAGTTTCGACTGGCTGCCATCTCTAGATTGCTGAGACAGCAAAACTTTTTTTATATATATATAAAAATGGCACACCACACACCATTAACAATAAAAAGATGAAAAGGAGGGAAACAGCGGGATAATGGAGGCCTGAAAGGGTCCGAAAAGGAGGGAAGGAGCAAGTTAAGAAGGAAAAACATGGTGGTGTGTGTGTGTGAGAAAAGAGGGAGATTAAAGGCTGTTGATAGAACGCATTGTGTGCATGTTCAGCACATGACGTTTATCTAAAAGAAATAAAAAAAAACTGAGAAAACAAGATAGTATATACTGACTAATAGACAAACAGACATATGCACATTCCTTTTCCATTTCACCCTTAAGGCCTGGTCTGAACACAGCTTCACTGTTTTAATGAGACAGAGAATAAAAGCATTAGACAGAGAGGCCTCTCTGCTCTCCTTCACCCCACAGCGAGCTCCCTCTGGGGGGGGGCAGAGAAGAAGAGGCTGATAAAAGCTCTCCTTAAAAAGTGCGAGTGAGTTCTAGATACGGGTGAAGTTCAGTTCATGTATTTACATCACAGTTTGATTTCTTCACAATGTCCTCGACACAGATTGGTCCAGTTGCACACATCCATCGTCACTATTGGTAATTTATTCCTTATCGGGGAGCTCTGTCATCCACACACACACACACACACACGCTGACACACAGGCTTAATCAGTCTCCCGCCATTCCACCCCCTTGTTGAACCTTATAACATTAGGGACTACCAGCATGCAGCCAGTGACTTCATGACGCTGTGATGTCACAGGACTTCCGCATTCAGGAATTATAACCACAACGATTCTTTTGTCAAGCGGACGTCCAACACATCCCAGTGACATTTTACCCACTTCTCTCTCTTATCTCCTTTTTCCTTCTCCCTGCCGTGCCTCTCGATCCTCCGTGTTTTAGAGACGTTGAGTCAACAATGTGCAAATTTCATAAATTTGTTCAAACGGAACAACAGCAGCTTCTCTGTGCCCCGGAAAGGTCAAAGGGCTAAAGCCAAAGCTCCTCTGTGTGACAATGGAGGCTATCAGCCACGCTGCTCAGTAAATGTCACAACTCTGAGAGATTAATGGAAACAGTTAACCAGTTATTTATGCAATCTCCCTAATTTGTTGGACTTGACGGTGTTCCAGATTTTGACACGTTCTGACACGAAGCAGACGTTCTTTTCTGTTTATTGCTTTGTCATCATAGCCTCGACGCAGTCATGTTCCCGTTCAACTTTCATGTTGAGTGTGTTGACAGATTTTAATTTAATTTACAGTCTGAGCTACAAAGGAAATTGAAAAAGTATTTATATATTTTGTTAGTTGGTGATATTTTCGCTGTTTCAGGATATTGGGATTTCTATATTATTCTACATTTCGATGGACATTCTGTTGTTGCTTATGAACTTTGGGTTAATAAATTGTCCTGACCTATAATTTTGGTGATTTTATTATGATGACTCTCTGACCGCATTTAAACTATTCACACCCACTGATTCAGCCATTAGACATTAAGATAATAATATAAAATAAAGGTTAAACCAAGTCATGTGGAATATTTCAGGTTCAAGTAGAACCTTAAAAACACGTCTGAAGTTTTATGCCTCTGTGATGAAACCCAGAAAACTCGGTGTCCAAATTGATCGTATTGCTCATTCTATCACCAATGAAAACAAAAGGAAGAGTTTGTCAGTGTTAGGTTCGGACTCAGTGATCACACGCTGGTGTTTTGGAGATAAGTTTTGTCTCTGACTTTTAACGTATTGATTCATCATTTCCTGCGGGTGGAGAAGTGACCTTTCATCACACTATTTTGTCTCCTTTTGCAGACACGTTGGTGTATGCTCGACAATTCCTTGGCTCCCTGTTTATTGAAACGCCTAGAGTTTGTAACAGTTAAGCTGAATAAGATAAATAATTCCTTTCCTTTTTGACACAGAAAAACCCCTTTGTGGTCTGCCCCACTAACAGTGTGATAATATTTCTTCTGTGTCTCATCAACAACTGTATCTGAGTCAGGATAATATTAGTGCTGTAACTTCCTGCTTTATTCTCAATGTTCCATTTCCTTCTTTGCTGCGATCTGCAGAACAGAAAGAAAAATTCTTTCGGCGTGTCTATCTGTCTCAGAGACTCTTAACACACGGCGTCTTTCCTGTAATTGTCTGTACGTTCTGGCCACATGTCGACGCAGCACTCTAATATACAAACGGAGCAGGAACACGCGCAGGAGTCATACTTCATACACAGGGACAGAAGAATCAAGTCTTTCACTAGCAGCGCTGGGTGAGAACAGAAAGAGGAAGTGCATCTTTAGTGAGGAGGAAGTGAGGAGGAGAAGTCAGGAGGCCGCGGGGCCTGAACTATAATCCTACTGACAGAAATCTGAATGGCTTGTTCTCATATGCAGATCTCATGTATGATGTATGGAAATTTGATTTGCTCATCAGCATGCTTACCGGATAAAGTCATGAACATGAATCACACAAAAAACAGCTTCAATGAGCTTCTCTAAAATGTGTCAAAACAGTCTTTTCACTACTAATTAAGCTCCCAAAAATCCCATCATAAGTAGCCCTTAGACACATTGTGCAGAAATTAACACAGGCACCCTGTTGGTTTATATGAGAAACCGTCATTTCCTTAAGATAGCGCTGAGAGCAGAGTGTGAATGAATGAAACTCTCTTTCAGAGACATATGACCTAATTAAAGCCCAAACACACAGCTAAAAATACAAGTAATGGAAAGTGGACAGTTTCAGGTGTGATAGATGTAAAGAAAAAAAACAAAACTTGTATTTCACTTATCTTGAAAGTGAATGAGGAAATGCTGCAGGGTTTCAGCTCGATGTGCAGCTGGCAGGTGTGAAGATTACACAAGACCAGCATACAACATATGTCTGCATTGCCAGAAAATATCATGGTTTTATCATAGTATGTACTTTTTATTATGTATTATACTTTTTTACAGACAAAATCTCTGATAAACCACTGAAGTTAAAAACTAGCTGATGAGAAATTTAGAAGAAATGATAAAAAGGATGGTGCATATTGAAGTTCAGTGACTCCAAATGAATGATAATCAATACACTTTCATAGTATAGGCCTGAAAAAACAGGATCCACGCATCTGGCCAAAAACACTAATGCAGCTTTAGGTCTCTGAGATATTTTTCCATCATGTAAAGAACCTCTAATATTATAACTATTAGTTTAAAGGCCACTTTCAGAATCTCATTTCTGTTCTCTTTCCATAAGTCTGACATGTTTTTTAAGCTACAGACCTTGAGAAAGAGAGAGAGACAACAATCACACAATCGAGAAACAGAGATGCACAGACCTCAAACCAGCAGATAAAACTGTCTGGACGAAGATAGCGTCATGTGGCTAGAAACGTCGTGCACAAGCACACACAGACACACACATTGTCTTCAGCTCAAAGCCTGAAATGTTTTTTTGGGGATTTGATAAAATCTGTAAGGACATGTGAGTTTTAGTCATACTAAAGTCAGTGTGTTTAGCTCTACTGAGTCCCTTTGTCGGCTTTTTCAACATTTATCATCACTGTTGTAATTTAGACTTTGGCGTCATGTCTTCTTATTGATGACATTGCTCTTTATTGCTGAGAGATCTTGCAGGAGATCAGAAACTACAAACGGTGGGTCTCTTGTTTGCTTTCGGGATGAGGAAACCAACCTTGAGCACACACACATATTACCTAGCAGGAATGCATCCAAGCTGATACGGCAGCAGCAGATTCTTGCTTTTCACATAGGGAGAAACTGACCGTACACTAAACAAACCTGACAGCAGCAGACCTGCACACATATTTTCTTAGCACATAAACCTGCCTGTAGCTGTCATTCTCTCTCCTACACACACACACACACACACACACACACGCACACACACACGGTGAGGCAGGCAGTTGAGCTGTTCTGCAGATGTGTGAAATCACAAGGCAGATGAGGAGAGCGATACGATGAAGAAAAGCAGAAGTGACAGAAAGCATAAGAACCACTAAGAGCTGGCAAGGCTTTAACTAAAGTGTGTTTGTCCTAGCTTCTAATTAGCCAAGATTTTTTTTTTTGCCAATAACCGGTTCTAGTGGTGTTTAGGATGGAAAATGTTCTGAAACTACATTTAAAACCACAATGAGATGAAAACTACAGCGAAGGCCAGAGAAATCCTGCCAGTGTTAGTTAGCATTAGGATCTGTCAACCCTCCACACCTACGCCATTATATACATTTTAAGGTTTAAAGGGCCCCTCTGCAAATTCGACAAATAAAAGGTCATTTTATTAAGTGTGACTCAGCCCATGAATACAGTGGAATAATGTGTTATATGGTTCTGGGGAAAATAAGCCCTGAAGTTGCTATAATAATAATTAGGCCATCAGAGTTTCCTTGACTTACCCTCAGAGACGACAAAGTTATAAACAGAAAAGTTTGAAATACTTTGAAATGCATCCAGAGAAAAAAAGCACAGGCAGCTTCGTATCAGGCCAGATTCTGCACAGCAGAAGTCAGTAAGCCAACGACTGTTGGCCAAACGTCTCTCACAGCCTGCGTGGAGCCGCCAGGAAGTGACAGGTCGCCGCAGCAGAGCAGCGGCTTCATTTCACCCGATGGCCCCCAAGACGCGATGGACTCCGCAGCATCGAAAACCTCTGAAACGCCAAAAGACTTGGGGATGGTTTAAGGGAATTGTCTAGCGATGAAACGTTTAGGCCGGCTTTCACCAGTCAGTTTGTTGGACTCTGAATACAGAATCGTACACGTTATGTGCCGGTGGTCTCTGTCCTTCTGCAACCACAGACGTGGAGGATGACGGAATAAAAACCAAACACAGAAGTAGGATTGATGTTGACCTCAAGATGACCTCAATTAACCCAGATCTCAGGTCTCAGATCCAGGCTTATGTGTATTTAGCCTTGTTTTTTTCCTAACACTGCAAAAATCTGAAATCTCAACAGGTGAAATATCTTGTTGTACAGTTAGTCCAATATGGAGCAGAATTTCTTTTATTCCACTGACAGATAATTTAGCTTTTTACTTGAGTCTATTTGGGACTATCATCTTCTTAAATAAAAATATTAGGTTCATTAAAAATTTTTTTTTTAATTAACTAATTGTACCAAAAACAAGACAGTTTCACCTATCTGTGTCACAGTCATTCAAACTGTCATCAATAAATAATATTCTCATAGAAAAAAAAAATCAGTGCTGGCTCAATCTGAGCAATGCAGTTTAATTAGTTTTTAACTAAGTAGGTGTGTTCACTATCAAAGTAAAAAGTCCAAGTTTCCAGATATAAAGGGCATTTTATGATTAAAATTCAAAGTCCTGCACACACCACACACGGACTGTTAATGTGTAAATGGACTGTTGTGGATTTTCCAATGAGGAAGTGTGACCCGCACAAACAAGCAAACGCTAAAAGGCATGAAAAGCGTACCTTTCCCCCACCGTGCCTCTTTCCCAATGAGTTCAACCAGAGTTTAACGACAAAGACAGAAGTTTGTCCTGTTTTTCTTCCCCCTCTCCGTCGGAAAGCACACGAGGCGGGGAGAGGCAGAATTAGGAAATATACTCTCAGAATGTAATCCGGTTACTCGTGGAAGGACTTTCCCTGTCCAGCACGTAGCGCAGTAGCAGGTGGGGAGAGAAAGGAAGAAAAAGAAGAGGGGGGGGAGGGATGAAGAGGGATGAAGGGGATAAAGAGCTGCAGCGGTGGAGGGAACAGTCTGTACCTGCCAAGCAGACACAGACAGCGGCCATGCAGCCAGCATTCATCATGTCAGCATCTTTTCCTCGCTCTCTGGTCATCCCCGGCCCAGATAAACAGCCACATGTTCCCCTCTCTCTGCAGACGTCTCCAACACGTCAATTAACCGTCGTCTTTTCCCTTTTTTCCCCCCCTCCCATCTCCTTTCCATTTTGCATTCATGCCGTCCTCTCACGGTATCTCTCTGCAGTTGAAATGCACAGCGTGTCAGACACAAACCAGCCCTCATTATCCGTCGCCGCGGCAACCCAACAACAGAATCGATGCGCACGGGGAGAAAAAAGGAAGGAAGAAAGACGAGAAAAAGGAGGCGAGCAAGAAAGAGCGCCGTTGTTTCGGGGTTTTTTTGTGGGGCTCGACTCTAACGTGTGTGATTAAGTGGTTGGAAACGGAGCGAGACAACAAAAACAGAGCGTGGCAGACAGGGGGGAACTGGAGAATGAGGTCAGAGCGTTTTACGGTCCCGTTTGGACCAGAACAAAAAGTCTTTTAAACAGGAATAAGTGTGTCTGATTGGCTCCTGGCAGGACAAACGCAGCGAGGGGAAGTGGTGATGTAGCAATTAGAGGAGCTCGCTTGTGTACAGATCCACTGTGGAGAAATATTTTATGTTTGAGTCATTTTTATTATTAGTTATATTTACAGACAGCACAGCTGTTTCTAACACACACACACACACACACACGCACACACACACACACACACACACAGCAGGGGATTAATTAGTCTCATATTTAGTTTGTCTGTACACACGACCAAAAGGACTCAAAATAATATATTATAAAACTGTGACACTGTACAGGAAGTGATTTTATTGGCCACATGACCCCCTTTCATGCTTCCTTCAACACACTATTAACGATGTTTCTCCATTTTGAGGAGCCTAAAAACTAAAGCACTTCACATGTTGGAGTCCCAGGCTGAAAAAATGGTTTTGGTGACATTTAGGAGGAATAATCAGTCCAGAAAAAACAAAACAGAATGGTAAAAAAAACCAAAAACGTCGCTCTTTTGGTTCCGCAGTGAACGTCCAGAACGTAGTCCGAGCCTCAACCTGTCAAACAAAAGCTGTCACATTGCTGAGAAACAAATGTTGCAGTACAAAAAAAAGGGAAATGTTTCCCAGTGGCTTCATGAGCGCGGCAGACATTTTACAAAAGAAGAGCCAAGCCGCGCTCTCAGCTTGTTAAAGTGAAGATGTAGGCTGAGCGTCTTTGGGCAAATCCATACACTTTTTTTATGTGTGTGAGTGTGTGTGTGGTGAAGGGGCTGGCAGCGACCACACTGTGGCTTGGTATACCAATTGTGGGTTTGACCATGCAAACACTCTCAGTCTCTTTTACACACACACACACACACACACACACACACACACACACACACACACACACACACACACACACACACACACACACACACACACACACACACACACACACACACACACACACACACACACACACACACACACACACACACACACACACACACACACACACACACACACACACACACACACACACACACACACACACACACACACACACACACTAGCTGATCCACTCTGAATGAAATAATTATTCCATTCCACACATGGAAGGAATCTAAAAATAAGAAATTGGGCTCAGTCCTCAGACAAAAACTGCGTCAACTAAAAGTTTGTTTTTTTTCTCTGCTGGAGAATCAGCATCTGAAGTAAAACGGAGACGTCATCAGATGTCTCCCAAGTTGTCGTAGATGATGTCAGGCGACCTCAGCGGCATCCGGTGCTGCTCGCTGTACCACGGGCTGGAGGCCGAGGATTTCTGTTTAAACACTTTGCTGTAGAGCTCCTTCCCCTCACTGCCTCCTCCTCCTCCTCCTCCTCCGCCCCAGAGGATGTTGTTGTTGTTGTTCAGGTTGCTGCCCGGCGCTCCGTGTTTCCCAGGGGGCAGCGGGACGGGCTCCTTCCTGGTGAAGGGGCTCCGGCCCGGCTTGGGGGCGGTGAGCGGCTTGGGCCACCTGGGGGGCTGCGGTGCCCCGCGGCTCGGGCCCAGCTGGGGCGGGGAATGTCTGTGGGGCTCGGCCGGCGCCGCCTCCTCCTGCCTCCTCTGGCCGTGGGGCTCCAGACGCGCCTCGTCGTAGATGGTTATCCCCGCCGTGACGCCCCCGCCCCCCTTGGCGCAGCCCTCTGGCTCGTCGTATATGTGCTCCAGAGTCGCCCCTTCCGCCTGACCCCCCGGGGGCCGCCGTTTGTTCTTAAACGCTCTAACTCCGCCCCCTGCGTTCCCGGCCCCGTTCAGGCCCAGCGCGCTGGTTTTCTGGCTCAGCTCCAGGCTGATCCGGTCATACACGTGCGAGTACAGGTCCGGCGGGTTCCTGAGGCCACCGCCTCCGCCATGGTGAGGGTCCCCCTGTGCCACGCCACCCGAGAACTCATCGCCCAGCGGCCGGAGGCGCGGGGTGGGCACCGGGGGCACGGACGGGTTGCTGGACTGGTTCTGGCCTTTGATGCTGTCCACCGGGTCCGAGTAGAGGCAGTCGGCGCAGTTCTGGGGCAGGCGGACTGAATCCGCCGGCTCAGAGTACAGACCCACATGTTCGTCACCCCCCAACATGGGCGGAGGTTCTGGTAAACTCCTCCCTTTGTGTCCCGCTCCTGCTGCGCCTCCTCCGAGCCCCCGTCCTCCTCCTCCTCCCCCGTCCCCCCCTTCTCTCTTTCCCAGCACGCCGTCTGCAGAACCCGGTTTGCTGCCACCAGAGTCCCCGTCGGCCTCCCGGCTGCTGCAGCTGCTGCTGCTGTCGCCGCTGCCCGTCGCCATGGCGCCCGCGTTGCGGATGTGCTGCAGCGAGGCGGGGCAGTCCGGGTCGAAGTTGGCGGGGAAGCTGAGGTGGCGCTCCTCGGCCTGCGCCTTCTGCGAGTGGATGGCCTGGTCCACCAGCGTGAAGATCTCGTTGCCCTGCTTGGTCTCGAAGGTGAACGTCCCGGGACCCGAGTCGCAGCGCCGGCCCGCCTCGAAGGAAAACATCACCTGGAGAGGGAGAAATAACAGGAATGTTAGGTGTTTGTGACCATAAAAAAATACAAAAACTGTAATGTTAAAGTGAAAATATTTCATTTTGGTAATTACTCCAATATTGAGCAGAATTACACGACTGTTTGGGCTCACTGACAATTTTGTGTTTTCCATGAAAGTTCACATTTTTTATTTATCAAATGAGTTGCAAAATCAATAGAAAATATAGTTAAGACATTGACAGAAATAATGATTTTTTTAAAATAATTTTCTCCTGGAAACTTTGCCTTTCATCAAAGAATGCTAAGCTGTTTCCAGCTGTGCTAACATAATTGCAACAAGGGTTTTCTAATCATCCATTAGCTTCTAATACAATTAACAAGCACAATGTACCATTAGAACACTGGATTGATGGTTCCTCTATACACCTATGTAGATATTACATTAAAGAACAGACAATTGCAGCTAGAATAGTCATTTACCACATTAGCAATTTATAGAGTGAATTTCTGATTGTTTTAATGTTCTCTTCACTGAAACAAACAGTGCTTTTCCTACAAAAAAAGGACACTGTATGACCCAAACCTTTGAACGGTAATGTCTTATTGCTCTAGCAGATAATTTTCATATTCATAGTCAATTTATTCTTTTTTTTTTTGAGAATGGAGCAATGGAAGCCAGTTCCGCTCTCTTCCTGTCATCACTCAAAATAAGCTTCCCTTCCTTTTTCCACTGAATTTTAGGTTTTCTCAGAAAATCTGAATTTTTTTTTTTTTACACCTCCAGCAATTTTTCGTTGTACTTCTTCTTTCTTTTTTACGGATCATTTCAACAAAGCGATCATTTAAGCCACGTCCTCTTTTTATCTTCAGATGCAAAATGATGACACAGAGATAAAAATGTTCAGACAGAACATTTAAGGTCACTGCTTATTTTTAGATACTTGGCCTTCGAAGCATCAAAGTGAGAAAACAAGCAGGCTGAGAGCAGAACACCATATATATATAACACACAGTCTGACCACATGCACAAACACACCACTGCTGAGTATTATTTGCACATCCGAGCCGCCGTCAATGGCTGCTTGAATATAACAAACCGTACATCCTCCTGTTTGCACTCGCCAGCTGTGTCAGAGATCAACTATTTGATCCCTGAGGAGAAGTGTTCAGGGTGTGTGTGCGCGTGGAGCACCCACCCGGTCTCTGCCGTATCTCCTCAGCAGCTTGTAGGGCCACACCAGGACTTTCCTCTTGGTCTTGGGCTCCTTGCAGATCAAAACGTCACTTTCAGCTTTCAGCCAGTAGTTGCCAGACAGCCCGCAGCGCTCGGACGCCTCGGTGCGCTGGATGCCCACCCAGAACTCATTCACTGCACAGACAAAAAGAGGAAGATACAGGTTCTTATGCTTTAATTAAATTCTTCTAATTAGAAATGTCTTTTTATTTATCCGTGTGTCCTTACCCTCCTCTCTGGAGTAGTAGATAAGGTTCTCAGACATCTGCATGTTCTGGGGTCCTCCATTAGAGTCTACGGCAGAAGTGCAGCTGCTGCCACTTCCTCCCTGTGGACACAGGAAGAGACGCTGAGAGTCAGAGAGTGAAAGACGCCACGTTGGGACGGTTACGTAAACCCACACCCACATACAGGAGTGGGGATTAGGTCTTGTGTGTGGAAGAAAGAAAAAGAGTACAGAGGATGGAGGCTTCCCAATGGAAACTCCCTCCGGCTTCCTCTCTGAAAAACTGATGTTAGTGTGTGTGTGTGTGTGTGTGTGTGTGTGTGTGTGTGTGTGTGTGTGTGTGCGTGCGTACAATGGAAGCTGCAGCCCGTTTGGACACTCCCGGGGCATGTGGGAAATTTTGGCAGACACAAATAAACAAAACACAAAGCTACAATCCCAGATGAAAACTTCATTTAAAGCAGCAGCGCTTCTTTTCCTCATTTAAAACATACTTTAACGGTTTAATCACATACTTTAGCGGTTTAATCACATTCATAGACGCGCGGGGGAACAAAGAAACATTTTGTAGACGAGACCAAAGACACCCATGCCCATCATGTTGTTACTTTCTCACTTTAAACGCTATTTACAGAAGCAAACACTCATGGTCAATGTTCACGCTCTCTCACTCTCTTTTTTTTTTTTTTATACACATTCGTTCGTAACGATTTAACGTTTTAGTTTTAGAAAATTGTGATTTCAGGCATTGCCATCTTGAGATTGTCAAAGCTGTGATTTTGTTGCCGTTTCCCTATCAAAGGTTTTTTTTCATCAACGTGTATGCAGCCTCCCTGACCTTCACTGTTTTCAGACTAAGACATTTCTGCTCTACTAAAAGTTAAGACGTATAGATGCTCTATACGTCTTAACTTTTTTTTTTTCTATACTTTCTTAAAATTGTTCATCCCTAATACACATACACAGGCACAGCTGTAGAAGTACCTGAAAGGCGATGTCACACATGGTGTCCATCCACTCCTTGGCAGCGCTCTTCTCTGCAGCGAACACGTGGGTCTTGTCGTTGGTCTCCACGCAGAACGCCGCCATGTCTTTGGGGCAGCTCTCCGTCAGGGACGGCAGGATGGAGATGCACTCCGACAGGCGGATGATCTTCTTGTCCAGCTTCCTGGTCTTCTCGTTGGTCCCGGTGCCCGAGCCGCCGCCGGCCCCGCCCCCTCCGCCCGAGGGCGAGTCGAAGAACTCGAGGCGGGCGATGCCGTTCTGGCTGGCGGGGTAGAGGACGAACCAGTTCTTCTTCCATTTCTACGGGTGGAGGAGAAGGGGGAAAGTTTTAAGCTGCAGCAATCAGTGTGTTTATATTCAGAATTGGAACAAATGCTCATATCATATCTGCACACATTCATCACATGTTGTAACAGCACAAAGAGTTCAGGAGATGTGTTTTTTTGAAGACAAGTCCTGATCACAGCATTTAATGTAATTTAGTGTATGAGTCACATCTCCTTCTGATAAAGTTCCTCAGATAGAACAAACAGAAGTGAACCTCAGAGCCACCAGCTTATTAGAAATCTGATTTTAAAATATAACAAACTGAGGATCTGATTTTTTTACGTTAATCATATGAGCTGAACTCAGACTGGAAGAAAAGCAAATTATATTGATCTTGTATTTTAATCATTTACAGATTACAGGATTAATTGAAGAGGCACAGTAAGTGATTTTAATAAAGTAAAGGAATCATATACATATATATAGATATATATGATCATCATGAAAAAAATAATTATACTACTTATGCAACAGCTTGAAAGAGAATCATAATTCAGATCTCTAGATTAATTTTATCACTGTAGTGTGGCCAACTTCCTCCTGAAGCAAAACAATAGTCTATTTATTTATTTTTTACATAATTATGTTTTTGTGGTGTTGTGACAAAAAGTAATAAAAATCCTATTTGGTAGCATTGAGTGTCAGGAGCCTTTGGCTGAAACTGAAAGTAGAATAAATGAGAAGAAAGACTGGAAATAGATGACAGGAAAAAGAGGTTGGAAAATAGAAACAGAAAATGTTTTTGTTTTTTTCCTTTGCAGCACAGCTGTTCAGGGGGGGGGTGAATAATTTGCATGCGGTTTGTTCAGAAGCAAATGGGGGGGGATGCAAACTGCAGAGTTGGCCACAGATAATCAAAAACTGACAAAGTAGAGAATTTTAATGCATTAAATCTGTAAAAGATCTGAGTCAAAATAATATTTCCTGTTCTTTCGCTCACCTTTACGCTACTGACACATTCTTTATGTGGGAGGCTTGTGAATACAGTTTGACTCAGATCAGGTTCACTCTACTGTTTCTACATCCGATGAGCAGCAGCGGACCACAGGTACAGCAAGAAAGTATGAACCAGTACTGTCCTGTTTTCTACCAAAAAGTCCCCCCCCAAAAAAAGAGTCAAAAACAACAACAATATAATGTTTGCTTACTAAATAAGGTACTAAAGAAATAGTTTACGATATTTAACACACCCCAAAAGAAGTCCATTTCAATTATATCCAATATAAATATATATATATATATCTTGCACCAGGGGGTTTATTTTTAGTTTGGTGGCCTTGAGCGAGTCACGCAAATACAGAAATGTGTTAAAATAAGTTGCACGACAGGTGCATGGTTTCTCAGAGAGGAAGCAGCGGCTAACAATGATCTCTTCCTCCGCAGTGACAAACATGGACATGACACAACGCCCAACAATAAGCAGCACAGCTGTATGCATGGGACTCCAGATGTTCAGCGGTAACAATGGACACGGTGACACACTGCATGCAAGAGTGAAATCACTCGATCACACACTTTTTTGGGAAGTCCCTGTCCTCCCTCCTGATCTCTGGATGTGTGCGTCTTTTGCTACACTGCGGCAAAAGCTATGTTTCTCCACAGTGTGTGTGTGTGTGTGTGTGTGTGTGTGTGTGTGTGTGTGTGTGTGTGTGTTTTCCCCTCCAGTCCGAGCATGGCGGATGCTGCCTGACAGTCAGAGCTGAGCTCGTGACGGGAAGGTCAGCGGTTTGAAAACCCTGCGTCGGACGGGGAAAATCCAGCTAATAAGGAGGAACGATACACACTCAGGCCCAATGCCACAGGTTAACTAATGTCAAATATCCATTATAAAAACAGCAAGTGGAGCCCGACAGCGATGTGCTTTTTGAGCCAGTATCAATATTCGACAGTTACAAGGTCCCCTCCTGTCATGCTTTAGGACATGTGCTTATAAGTGCTCTGCCTTGAATTACATATTGTCTATTTTTTTCCACAAAAAAAGTTAATTTAACTTGTTAAGTCTGCTCTTATTGTATAAAATGTGCATCATCCTTGTGGGCTGATATGCTAAATGCCTATAAAGTGACAGATCTGCACTCAGGACTGAATTGAACGCCACACATAACCAGCTTGAAAGTTGATTTGTTGATCTTACAGTGCATAAAGTTCATTATTATTAATAAATTGAACCTATACAAATGTAGAAAAATTACATGACCTATTAACACAGGTGTTACCAGGGATAGTAATTCAGGTCAAACAGGCCCACCACTATTTTATGTCATTAGGGCTGTGGTGAAAGTTATTTCTGTTTCTACCTAGATTAATATCAATACTGTTGGCTGGCAGCTATTGTGAGATGACATAAAATAAGCTCTTCCATCGTGTCATCTTAAATCTCTATCACAGGTAGTATGAAAATAAGGCCGTCTAAAGGTGTAATTATAGTATTTGCATGGGCCCGATACAGCTGTAGCCACAGGGTCAAAGCTGCTCTATCATACAGTATATTTAGCCCTCAATGCAATTCAGTAAAAAGCAGGTGTGCCTCAGCTGCATTAGTGACATAACCTGAAAGTGCTAAAACTATCCGAAAGTACAAATATAAAATTGCATTGATGCATTAAAGCTGGTTAGACCGATTTCTGAATGAAGCACACAAGAAAACTTTAGAGAAATCAGTTAAAATGAAGTGCCACACAGGAAATGTGTGGGACTGTCATTACCCAGGATTCTCTTTACTTCCTTCTTTTGACTCCAGGTGTGTGTGTGTGTGTATATTTGTATAAATATCTTTATATGCATGCATTTGTTTCAAGTTTTATTCCCTCTGTGCATTTGTTGGACAGTGTGTAACTGTGCATGAGTGCAAACGGCCTGATAATGAGAGAACGTTCGGCCAACGCACGACGACACAAGTGTGAAACATTAACATCTGCTGCAGTCTGGTCTGTCCGCTCCATATAAGGCAACAGACGGTTATCACTCACTAATACACCGGGTGGAAATTATGCAAAAAGATTCATGACAGAGAGAGAGAGAAAGAAACTTCCTCACTGATGCCCAAAGAACCATATCAGCATTAACCACAATACATAACAGGCCTCCTTCACTGCTTTTACTACATTCTCTTCCTTAGAGTATCATTTCTAATCAGGTTTTGCATTTTTTCCCCTTCCAACTCAGGTGATTCATTCATTGAAGAATTTACATCACATCATTTGAATGAATTTAACGCTGTAGTATTTTTAGATGCTGCTGTAAAATACAAATGTATGTTTTATAATATCAATAATTTGCCACAAAGTCTGACTTTTCACTTGACTGCTGAAACTCTATTTCAATGTGGAGCTCTAATTATATCTTAAAAATAGCAACACATACCAGCATATGGAAAAAACATTTATAATTCACTACCACTTTACATTGGTAGTGATACTCTGCAAGCTGTCAAACCTGGTGTAAAACAGCAGGGCAGTGGCCACTTCTGCATAAAAGATTGGAAAGAGGGCTGCAGTCATGGTCGTGTTCATGCATTTTTAATCATGATATCGTTCCCCTTTAACTCCAGACTTTCATTGCTTAAACACTGGATCCTCTCAATCTGTCATAACGGTATTTAAGTAAACCGCTCGCTCCCACTGGCCACAGACAGACCTCAATGACACATACAGGAACTGTGTGTGTGTGTGTGTGTGTGTGTGTGTGTGTGTGTTTGCCCGGGTCTAATGTGTGTCTGTTCTCATAAATGTTTGTTAAAGGAAGAGAGAAGGAAAACAGGAAAGTTGCGTGACTGTGTGTACTTTGTGTAGTATGTGTCATGCGTGTGTGTCTGTGTCAACCGCAGGTTTAACCTCACCCTCTGCTGTGTCAACAAAATAAAACTCTAGAGTTTCCAATTTTTAGGAAAAAAAAGTCATAGAAAAACCTCAGCCTGCTGTGAAGTAAAGTGGAGTAAAGGGTATAATAACTAGCCTTGGGCTTTGGCTTTTACATTTTTTTTTGACATCCCATGCATCCTCGCACAAATCTGCCATTTCTGGTACAGGAAAAGAGATTTCGAAGGAGATAATGAGGTCTGCAAGCATGCTCAGCATCCCAGGTGCAAAAAGAGAAGCACAAGTTTCTGTAAAGACGCTCGCTCAGCGGAGCGGAGGGGACCCACGCCCATCACGGCGAGCTGTGCTGCCATGCTGCACGCAGCATTCCCCCTCTACTGTACTCACTCCAGCTCCATTAACACAGCACTGTCACCTGAGGTGTTAAAGGACCGGTTCACCCAAATCACTGCAATAAAACCCATCAAAGACCATGGTAGTGATTGTTTTCTTAAATAATCAATGAGGACATCCTTTAGTCCACAGTGATATCTGTATTGGTCCTTATTTTAGGCCCAACAACAAAACCACAGGACATTTATTGTAACTTCAGACCAAGAACAGCAACAAATTCTCAATTTTAAAAGCTTTGAACTGTCATTTAAAAAAATAAAAAAATAGCTTAATCAATAGAACATAAAAAAGAGAACAGCCGCTCTGATCTCATCCATCAATAGTCACAATACCACAGAATAAACTAATTATTACAGGTTGTGAAGACTTTTATTTACATTAGCCTCATTGGTGTTTGTTTTTCTTTTTATCAGAAAAAGAACTTGAATTCATAAGTAGAATGGGAACTGGAAATGGACAAATCTAAATGACACCACTGACCGTGTTGAAATGTCCCAGCGTCTACTTGCAACGTTTAAAGGTTTGTTTGCCACAAAAAAAAAAAAAACTCAAGCTCATGATAGGATTGTTATGTTCTGTCTGGTTTCTATAAATAGTCCAGTCAGTTTCCTTTCTTTTTCTCTTTTGCTCCAATAAAAATCACTGACTGGGTCAATGGAATTTGTATGAAGTGAAGAACTTACAGGGCGAAAGATTTTCACTTTCCTCAGATTTCAGGCTACAGCTACAAACCTGTTGGCTGGTATTTGTATAATTATAGGCAGATAACAGTTTTTATGGATAAAATAAAATACCAAGTTACAGTAATTCATCATGAATTGCATTAAGCCAATTAAATTAGGCTGAGGGAATACTATACTGGAAAATGACTGAATGAATGGTGATTAACTGGAAATGAACTTTATTGGATTCACACAAACTAATACAATCCATGACTAACCTCTGAAAATAAGATCATCATCGCACAACTTGCGTCATCTAATCCTTAAATCATGCAATTCTTCCTGAAATTACGCCTACTACAGAGGAGTGTCACACACTTCTGTGTCAAGAACTTATTTAGAATTATTTGTCAATCTAAAAATGGACTCGTTGATGCCGCCTCAACCTGTGACAAAGAAAAGAAAGAAAGAAAGAAATCATAAACCTGTGACTCCACTACTTCGTGTCATATCACTTTCCACGGATACACCCTGTCTGTTCAAGTGGCAGCTAACTCCCAGTCGAAGCTGTCTTCAGGCGACGTGAGGGATCGTCCAGCACATCCAGATCTGCAGCCTTTAGCTGTTGGATGTTAGAAGCTGCCAACTTCAACGTGAAAATGAAACCTCATGGCTTCAGGGGGCAGCTGAACTACAAACTGCAGGTCCAAGCATCTTGAATGTGTGCAGCAGGCAAGCAGATGCACATACAGGCGGTTATCGACCAACTAAATTGTGCACACACCGATGTCACGTCACTCTGCTGCACACTATCCAGCCCACAAGATAAGATCTAATGCCAGCTCAACATATTGTAATGTCATTAGAGCAGCACCTCATCCATAAATAGTGGGTGTGTAAACAGCTTGATTAAGACAGCTCACCCTCCCTATTGATATTTAGCAGCTTTCTGAGTATTTACATGGGATATATTAACATATATATTTAATCACAGTCTTATTACTAAATGCAGAATAATAGCTTATTGTTTACATTAATCTACCTGGAGCAACAATTAGGCAATTCAACAATTAACCCATAGCAAAAAAAAAAAACATTACCTGGTCCCATCTTCTCAACTCTCTGGTCTCTGTCTTCTATGTAAACTGAATATCATTTCTTTTGACTGTTTATGACCTTGGGGCCTAGGAAAGCTGGAGATGCATTTCTCTCCATTCACTGACATTCAATAGAGAGAAAATAAGCAGTTGTTTTATTGACTGCGTCTTGGTGGTGATGTGTGCCTCTTCAATTTGAAATTGACAAGTCCAAATGTCCTTCCGCTTATATTTGATATATAGGCTATAAGGAGGGAGGATGGGGGTAGAGCCATAGACTCTAAGAGTGAAAGACAAACATATATATATATGACAAGATTTCATAATTCCCCCGACAAACCTCCTTCCAGTTTCAACACAGCTTCACATCAGTCACCATTTAGCTTCCTGTTCTATACTCTTCTGTTCTGCTGATTTTCCATTTCAGCCTGCTTCTGTTCTAGTGATATTTCTGAACTGAAAATGCATTTTTATTGGTTCACCCTGCCTATTGTACACAGTTTATAAAAGGCATTGAAAGTGTGTTTGGGGCGTATGAACATCTATTGTGGACTGGTGATTTCTGGGCAGGAAATAGGGCCAGAATGTTTTGTTGGTCCATGTCATATGACCAGAGAGACACACAAAGACCCTCTTACAAATCTGAAAGAGCAGATGAGCTTGTATCCAGCAGTGTTGTGAGACTAAAAGGACACACACACACACACGCGCACACACACACACACACACACACACACACACACACACACACAGGTGATACCACTAATAGGGTATCCAGTCCTGCTGTTCTGTTACACAAAATACAGATGCAGCTGCCAACATCTGCAGGCTGTCATTTCCCACAGGCCTTGTGCAACACAGGCAGCAGTAGGTGAGCACGCTGAAGGTGGAGTGAGGACGACCACACTGGAACCGGCCTGGTGCTCTGCTCAGATGAGGTGGAAACATGTCTGCTACCACCACCGTCTGCACATTCCACTTCTACTGTTCTGGGGTAACCCTGCACATGCAGCTCTGTTTGCTTTGATCGGTTGACACCAACACACGCACGCGCACACACACACACACACACACACACACACACACACACACACACACACACACACACACACACACACACACACACACACACACTCTTTGCAACAAACACCACCACATCAAACTGAATACTTCCTCAGTTCACTGCTTCTACAGAAGCTTTCAGTCTTTGAAGCAACGAGCACCGGTGTGTAAATGCATCAGTGTGTGCTGTATTTATTTGTCATGACTTCAATGCTTATTCTGTTTTGGGTTCTTTTTTTCTACCTTCACAGTTTACAACTAGGAGAAGCAGAATCCGTTTTATTTTATTTGTATTTTATTTGTGAATTAAAACCACCTTAAAGCCTCACAGTTGTCTCCCTGATTTAAATTATTCATAATGTGAATGTCAGACCATGAGGGTTTATACTGACTCACTCTTTAGTAAACTGCCATAAACACCCTTTATTTCATTCATTAAGAACAACTTTATTATTAAATTGAATGAAATATTATTGATATGTTTCTAGCAAGGTTTTGCATTGCTTTTGTGCGTAATATGAAAACAACAACAACTCCATTACATCTTTTTTTTAAGATGCACAGTCACTTTATCAACTTAATGTTGGTTTCCTTAAGTTGGTTGGTTGCTTTATACTGAATATCATTCTCTTACATCTGTCATTTGCACACATTAGATAACAGAGATTCATTATAGGAACAGAAGTCAATTCCGTTAACTCAATAGCGAAAATAACTTTTTTTTAGGACTTACCTTTCCAAACTTCTGATGCTGCACATGAAGTTGTCCCTCTTTAATGTGGGTGTCCATGCCCCCCGACCTCCGGACCCCCCTTCCTCCAGTGAAAAAAGCGAGGTTTTACTTGAACTTGACAGGAAAAAAAATAATTTTTAAGGGATTTATTTGTCCTATGTCACCTCACTACTTCCCTCTCGTCTCACTTCCGCTCGCGCGCTCCTCCAGCGCAGCGCTCGTGCAGCTGCTGTTCACCTAAAGGTGTCATAGTGTTAAATAAAAAGAAAAGGTCCAAACAGTCTCTGGGTGGTCCCGACGAAGTTAAATAATGTCCAAATGTTGTCGGCGGGTCGCCTGGCTGTCGCCACTCACTCCTCCCGTAGGGCTGGACCACAGAAAGACACGCTTAATAGATAACTTAAAGCTTCCGGTTACAACTTTCAGAATAAAAGTCGAAATGTTGTGTTCTTATTGAACTCCATGTGTTTCCCACTCTCTGACTATGATGTATGTTTTAGTTGGTGGTGGCTAGCCTCGTTATTTTGTGGCATCTTGATGATTTTCTCTTAAAAATATGCACTTTGCCCTTTAGGTAATTAAAATAATCAGTTTTAGATAGTTAGAGAGCCAAGCGCGGTCCCAGTTTCAAGTCCTGGGGCTGGGGTCTTTCTGTGTGGAGTTTTCAGATTCTCTAGCCAGTTCTCCGTCAACACATCTCCATGTTCATATTCAAGCTATGTCATTTTACATTATTATTTCTTCTTTTATGGTGGATACAATGCACATAACATGCACAATAACTGTATGACATACATGAAGTAACAGATTTGGACTTGTTTTATGGTAACTCGAGAGAAACTGAAATCCACTTTGTGTCCATGCTTCATTTTTCTCCAGAGAAAATGAAACATATACATTAGGGATGGCTTTGTTGTAAATGGAGGGGAAAGTGAGCTACTAGTATTAAGAGTCTTTTATTTTGAAGGTCCGAGCAGCTAATATCCGGTATGGCATAAATTTTGAGGCGCTTGACGCAGCAGCGCGTTATGAGCCGCTCCTCTTCTTCCTCTCCTCCCACCTCCTCACTCTTGTGTAACTTCTCTGTTGGTTACAGCTTTGACACCCACACACCCTCACACAACACACACACCCCCACACACACACACCCACCCACACACACTCACACACCCACCCTCCCACACACACACACACTTCCTAACACGAACATAAACTATAGCTTAATGTAAACTACATGCATGTGAACAGGTGATAATTAAAAGAACAGAAGAAACTTTCAGAAAAACTAATCCATTTCACATAATAGCTAAACCACATTTGTTTGAACTTCCTCTGATATAATTACAGACACATCAAAATCATGATTATGTACGATTTTTTAAAAACAAAATGGCAACGTTGTTTGGTGTAACCAAAAAAGAATGATTTTAAATATTTATTTAATCTAGAATATAAAATTAGTTGCTAGCACGTGTTTTTATTTTTTAAAAACCTTTTAAGAGGTATCAACTATCTGGTACCAAGTTTTAGGGTTACACCACATGACAGTTTTGGTATTGTGCCTAATATAATCTAACATTTAGGCCTCCTAACCTTTTTCTTTTGAAAAACTTCGAACATTTTGAATTGCAAACATTAAAATGTTGAGTCTGGTTTATTTTAGATGCATTTTTTTTTATTATTTAAAGGCGTCCTATACAAACTAATCATGTGCTCATACACAGAACATTGTTGCCCCCTTCTGGTCATTGTGAGAATTGCGGGATTTCGCCCAGCTGCTGTTCTCGCGATATCACAGGTCGTCAGGACCAAAACAGGAAGTGAGCCATGGCAGCAGTGTACGGCGGGGTAGAGGGGTAATAATGAGTTAAAATGTATAGAAATTGAGGTCTGGCTTTATTTTTGTGACGTGTCAAATGTTACGGGTGTGTTTTGCAGACTTTTAGTTCTGTTGTCATCTAGGATAGTAGTTCATAGCACATCGCAGACTCGTTTTCTGCTGACTAGGGACTGCTGTAGGAAGCCTCGTCTTGTGATCACTTCAGAGCATTTGCTTTTACTTTAAATGTATTTTCAGTTTTATATATGAATACATGTGATGAGTTATTTTGTGCCTCCTTACTATTTAGTTTCTATATCACATAAATGCATAATAGTGTGTTTTATTGATGTGGTGCCATGTAAAGTGTGTTTCTGTCTCCAGTGGAGGGACCCACTCTAAAGCATTACTGGTGGGAAAGGATGGGAACATCCTGGCAGAGACAGAGGGACCGTCCACCAACCACTGGGTGAGCAGGATTACTTATTGCCTGATCAAAACACCCAGAAAAAATGAAAATGATTGTTTTCTAAAGTTTCTTGTTGTTTGCACGTGTGTGTGTGTGTGTTTATGTGTGTGTGTAGTTGGTTGGTGTGGACAAATGTATTGAAACCATCAATGACATGGTTCAACAAGCCAAGACGAAGGCTGGGTTGGATCCAAACTCACCGCTCTGCTCACTGGTCAGTCAAAGTCTGTTCATCACACTTCTGTGTGTGTAATGACAAATATAAGGGATTAAAATGTGTGTGTGTGAGAGATTAAAATGTGTGTGTGTGTGTGTGTGTGTGTAGGGCATGTCTCTGAGTGGCGGGGAGCAAAAGGAGGCCATTGACAAACTGATCGATCAAATGAAGGAACGTTTCCCCGGCCTCAGCCAGCACTACTTTATCACCACTGATGCCATCGGTGCCATGGCAACCGCCAGCGACCATGGTAAACACATCTTCTAAATATATTTTATATATGATATATTTATGCTAAAGATCTTTCATTGATGATATATAATATATGAATTTAGTTTGTAGCAGCCATGGTTTTGTTTAAAATACTCTGACATAGTTGAAATCATGGCCTTAAAATGTCATAAAAGACGTGATACTTTACCCCCAGAGGTGTGGCTGTATCGTCCTTTATGGCCTAATAACATCTACAGAGTCAGATCACCGGGCGTCTCTGTTCGCAGGAGGTGTCGTCTTGATATCAGGGACTGGCTCAAACTGCAAGTTAGTCAATCCTGATGGGTCCAACGTCGGCTGTGGGGGCTGGGGTCACATGATGGGCGATGAAGGGTCGGGTAAGAACGGAAACATATAAATGTATAAGGACAATAAACCTGCATATGTATTAAGACTTCCTTTGTGTCCCAGCCTTCTGGATCTCTCATTTGGCTGTAAAGACAGTGTTTGATGCCAAAGACAACATGGTCTCTCCTCCACATGACATCACATACGTGAGAAAAGCCATGGAGGAGTATTTCCAGGTCAGATTATTATATATAATTAATGCAATTAACAAACAATGGAATTAGAACCCAGGAGTGATGGTATCTCTATACACCTATGTAGATTTTGCATTAAAAATCATATGCAGCTAGAATAGTAATTTACCACATTCGCAATGTATAGAGCGGATTCTTGATTAGTTTAATATTATCTTATTTATCTTCATTGAAAAATCAGTGCTTTTCTTAAATAAAAAACTAAGGACATTTTTTATGTGAAGCGCAATAATCCTGAACAATTCATCAGGTGTCAAATCTGATGGGGATGCTGCCGCACCTCTACAGAGACTTCCAGAAGTCCCACTTCGCTGGTTTCTGTAAGAAGCTGGTTGAAGGTGCAGAAGCAGGCGACGCGCTCTGCCAGTTTGTTTTCACTCAGGCCGGGAAAGTCCTGGCCAAACACGTGGAAGCAGTGTTACCTGCAGCACACGCGGTAACACACACACACACACACACACAGGCATGCATGTTTACGACCATACGATGCTGGGGAAACGCAGACTACATCTATGGTTGTTTGTTTCTGTCGTGACAGCCTCTGCTGAGCGGGGACCTCGGCCTGCCCATCCTCTGTGAGGGCTCCGTGTGGAAGAGCTGGGAGCTTCTGAAGCCGGGTCAGTGCCCCCCCCCAGGATGGATCTCCCTTTCCTTCTCACACCAAAAGAAGCGGAGGTGAAACTGCAGCTGAATCCCTGTTTCTGAGTCTGTCTCTCTCTGTGTTCAGGGTTTACCGAGGTCTTGGATAATGTGGCATCATCTGACAAGTTCAAGGGCCGTTTCCATGGCTACAGCCTCCTGGTTTTGCAGCGGTCTTCAGCCCTTGGAGGCGCCAGTCTTGGGGCTCATAGTAAGGGTGCCAAAATAACGATGGATTATGCAGCCAACGCCAAAGTTTTCTTCCAACATTCCTTCAAGAGATGACACTTCAACTAAGGGGAAATGCATAATTGCCAATTATATGGACCATGATTCTGGTAATATAGCGGTTGTGTAAGGAGATTATAGTACTGTACCTGATCTCACTATGAGACAGGCCACCATGGAACTGATTTACTTTCATTGTACTGTTGACAAATCTATACATTTACAATCAGAAGACTTGTTTACATTTGACAATTTATAATAAAAAAGTGCTTATTCAAGGTTTAACATTTCTTCTGATCCTCAAGATGGTTTAAGTTGAATTATGTTGTGATCCAAACGAATACAGATGTAAAAATTCCTAAATGCAAGTTCATTACATTTACTCTTTTAGGACAGAGCGAAGGATTCCAGCTTGTGACGACCTTCTGTGCTTTACTTTTTACTAGTAGATGGCGCAATAACGCTCCCTTCTCACTTGTGACTGAAGCATTTCAACATTTTGTCTGCCTTATTATAGATAAAAAGCTGTGCAATAGAGGAGCTTTAAAAAGGGAAGATAGTACTTTTATCAGTGGGAAATATCTTACAACTTGATTAATTTCCTGTAATACATTTTTGTACAATGCAGTTTGTAATTATGACACATAATGTTGGGGATTTCAAAATCCTATTTTCCGAAATGAAAATGAATCATTACATAACATTGATAAGGGAGTTTTAAAGTACTTTGTAGACATTTAAACTTTAAACATACTTTAAAGGATGAATTAAATTAAATAATGTAATATTTTTTTGCAAATATAACATAAGGCAGCAGAAGAACATAAGACACTTTCTAGTCATTTTTTCAAAAAGTGTGGGGCATTTTCTTTTATGGGTGAACTGTTTTTTGGGTGAAGCACACAAATGTATTTTACTTCTCAATGTACAACAACAATAAAGTTCTTTTCTATTGTTTTCTATTCGAGGGATGCAATTGTTCGGATAAAAGGAGAAATAAATCCTAAAAACCACAAGAAGCTGCAGTTTCCTGTTTTCTGCTGGTGAAGTTTAGCAGAGATTGTTTGTGCTGCCATGGCGACCACAATAAATATTAATACAATTTAATTAAAAACAACACAACAGTGGACATTCCACTGACTCTTGCAGAGTGTGGACTGTGTTCAGTTCAGTTCAGCTCAGCTCGGCTGAGATTAATCAAAAACCATCATGATTCCCTTAAAGGACCTGAAGGTACGTTAAACAAATGAATATTTTACCAATCCCAGAGGGGGAATTGCTTTGCGTTACATTTCCAACTCAATTGCACAAGTTAAAAGAGCAATAGTATACAGAGCAAGAAAATATACATGTAAATAAAAAATATACTATAGTATTAAAACATATATACAAGTACAAACATGGACAGGATTTATTGCACTCTACTAAATAAATATGGCATTGAGTATAATATATCACTGGAATGACAGTTCTACAGTTTGATGGTGTGTGTGGTGCATCGTGCTGCGATCAGTCTGCTGCTGAAAGGACCCCTGTGGTCAGACACATTTTCCATGATGGCTTTCACCTTGTGACGCGTTCTCCTCCCTGACGGAGAGTCCAGCTTCGCCCCCACAGCGGATCAATAGCTCGCTCTGTTTTTTGTTTAGTATTTTGGCCTCACAGATACTATTGCTGCAACACGCAGCTGCTGACCTTTCCCCCCTCTCGTACAGCAGAGTGTGCGGCCTCCGGCAAACTCAGCACTCGCCACACACTGTAACGAGGCATCAGTCAGCGTTACTGCCTTGCTGCTGCGCTCACGTCTCAGCTCAGGCGTGCCAACTGTTTTCCCTTGGAATATTTTTAGATGCAGTAGTTGCATCTAAATACAGATTTTCTCAATTCTATTTTTCTAATCAAAAATGGTGCCTGGTGGAGTTTGTCCTATAAACAATATGATTAGTGTTTTTTCCTCATGATGTATTTTGTGTAAAGTAATTAACCAGACATGCTAAACACCAGTAAAACATTCAGTTAATAACTTTCTATAGCATTCTATAGGTATTGCATGGGTCCAACATTTCTTTCTTTCTTTACTCCTGCTGGGTAATGTGTGTTTTCTCTTCAGAAATCAGAGCCTTGGGATAGATTCCTCACGACGTACAGCAGTGATTTCAAGTCCTTCACTCATCTCCAGCCACTCAACCAGCAGCTGAACCCCAGATCTGAAGCTCACGCTGCTCCTGCATTCATCAGCCCGCCTCAGGTTGGAGGACAAACCCGTTGGATGGAGGAACTCTCGTTAATTGATTCAGAGATTCACTCTCTTTCTTGCTCTTTGTTTTGTTTTCATAGACTCAACATGAAACCTGGCCTAGAATTCATCAGTACTTCTACAAGACGTCCAACAACACGTATGGCTCCTGGCTGGAGGTGAAACACACTCACACACACCCGCAGCAAGTTACCCCCTGTTATAAACTCCTTACCCCCCCTTCCTCCTCCTCATCCGTCCTTCAGCCTCCCTCTTGTTCCGGCTCCTTCTCGTCTCCTGTGCCTGAGGTGACAGCCATCGCTGGCTCAGAGCTGACGGAGGCCAGGACAGAGACTGGGGCTGTACTGGGTGAGAAGAGTAAAGGTCATCTGCATGAAGTTTGCTGTGGAAATGGTAAGAATCTGTAGCACTGAAGCACACACACACACACACACACACACAGTTGAGATGGCAGCTGCACTGATCTATTTTCTTCTACTGGCAGAAAATGTGTTGGAGCAGCAGGAGGCAAAAGACAAGTTACAGCAGAAGGATGACATTCCGTTTGTGGACGGTTAGACAGCGTTTTCCCCACTTATCTTACATTAAGCTGCAGATAATGAGAAAAGTTCTCTCTCTCTAACCCTGGTCCCTCTGTGTTTTAGGTGTGACGGTGCTGTCGGCCCATGTGGTTCCGCTGTGCTGTGCAGACGTTCTCTGCTGTATGTGTGGAGCGGTCAGGCTGCAGCACCTGCTCCACATCCCGGTGGTCTCCTCCCCCATTGTCCAAGGTTAGAAACCTGCCTTCCTCCCTGCCATAAACACACGAGTAAACTCCATCCATGACACACAACCTCTAACCCATAACTGACCCGTTTACAGTGCGACTAAGAGAATTTCAAACACAATGTACAAGTAGAACATTGGAGTGATGGTTGAAGAAAATTGCAGCTGGAATAGTCATTTACTACATTAGCAATGTATAGTAATGTATTTATGTTGTCTTCAATAAAAAAAGTGCTTTTTTAAAAAAAAAGGGCTTTAAACCTACTTTAAGGACCTCAGGGAGTAAAACTGAGTGGTTTAACTTGAATCTTGAACACTAATATATTCTGTCTAAACTGTATTACAGTGTGTTTTGTTACTGACTAGGTGAAAATTGGGGGATTGGAGCCTTCCTGGGAGGCTGGAGGGCCGTTGGCCTGGGAGAGAGCAGCTTCCAGTTCAGAGGGTGAGCCACAGACACAGGCCTCACTCCCTGTTACACAGTCTTCTCCTGTTTCGCCCTTTATTTCGTTACATCGTGAATCTCTGTCACAGCTGTGCAGGTAACACGGGGTGCACACCCAGGCAGTGCACGGACCAGCCTCCGTACACCCACCAGAGCAGCAGTGCTCCTCTGTTCCAGGTGGTGGCGGCTGCGAGCAGCAGGGAGCCGCTGCAGAGCGAGTACCAGGCCAGATACAACGCTGGGGTAAGAACAGGAGCAGGGAGCTCTGCTGCTCATGTGTCCTGTGTTACTAACGCTGTGTCTCCTAAGAAGCAGCAGCGAGACTTCCACCGTCCTCTTCAGTGCCTTCTGTTTCCACCATTCTGAATCTCAACTTTTGTCTCGATAAAAAGCTGACTGAAAATAAATGATAAAAATGAATGTAATTTTATTTTAGGAGCGGCTTTAAATTTCAAGAGTAAATACTGTTTGTCGAATAATCGACATTATATTAGAATGCACATTTTGACCACGCTTTTGTATTTATAATTTATTTATAAACAATTTCAGGACGTTTCTATAGTTAACATGTACCTTTTGTCATTTCTGTTTAACTTGGACTAAATAGACACTTTCTATGGCTGATAATTTAATGCAACACTGTAGAGGAAGAAACCACAAAAGCAAATTGAATGATTGTCATACATAAACATCTGCCTCCACCTGCTGGTCACACCTGACTTTACGTCAACATGGTCCCTCTCCATGTCCAGCCCAGATTCTTCATTTGGCTCCTGGATAGGCATTAGAATAACCTAAATTGGTGGAATTCATCTGTACGTGCCAAAGAAAGCTGCAATTAGCGAGTGGATTCTGCATTAGTTTAAAATGAAAGCAAGTTAGTCTGGTTTATAGAGGACGCCAGTGTGTGTCACTGTCATTCAGATCAAATTTGCAAGCTAAACGTTGTCCAAGTCAAAGTGTGACAAAAGACAAGAGAAAATACATTTGTCTTTAACATCTTTATTCATCTTTTTTCATTATTTTTGTTTGTATTGAAATTCATACTCTGTGTCTTCTTCTGGACCTCTTTTTGTTTTTTTCTTTTTAAACGGCTTCGGTCATCTAACTCAAACAAAATCACCAAAAATGATTTTATGTTGTTCAATCCACCTGGCGGACATTCCTATTGGCTTCACCAGGGTGCCATTCGACATCTGTGTTCCACACCATGGGAGGAAGTTCCACTTTAAACCAGCAGGTCACCGTCTGTACTGCGCTGTTTAAGAACACGCCAGAGCACTCGTTAGGCTAAAAACGCACAGATGGACAGAAGTGCTTTTGCCTGTCAGATATTCATCAAGTGCTCAAGTGTCTCCTTAACACTGTTGCAGAATGCATGAGGCATTATTGTCACTGATAATACCACAATTGAACAGTGGTCTGCTTTATTCACTACTGTGAAAATTAATCTTATCATGCAAAGTAATCAATGACTGTTGATTAGAATCTGGGTTTCTTCAAAAGCATCTTCACATATACAACTTTTTCCTATTGGCTCACAACTCAACAGATTATACTTGCTCTAGGGGAGGGCGATGCTTCAGGGAAAGCAAGACCTCAACAGAGATCAATGGTTTAAAAAGAACTTCCTCGGAAAAAAAATAATAATCCACCCACGTCCTAGAGAAAAGGACAAGAAGGAACAGCAAGGAGGAAACACTGCTTCCATACTGCTTTATTCAGACTGGCTGGCACAACATCACCTCCCCACGTTTCCTCCTACCAACAAGACTGAATGGACACCACAGGTTACTGTACCCAGTAGAGACACAAAACGCCTCATCCTCAAAACAAAGAAAAAAAAAGAAAAATAGAGGAGAGGCTAATTGAAAACCTGATTTGGGTATGGACACTTGATCTGATGCTGGAGAAACCAAGTTGCTCCAGCAGAAAGAGGCAGTGGCTGTGTTCCACACCAAATACTCCCTGTAACAAAACCGTTCACTAATTCTCGTTCATTCAAACTGAACCAAGAAAAGAAGCTGTGAACGTAGAATTGACTGAAAAATAAGGTTCAAAACACTGACCTTCACTTTATGATAAAATTTTTTCTTAATTACCGAGACTGGATGCATGGTGATCTGGAAACTTGCACCTCTGATCTAATGAAACCGGACAAAAGACAAACATGGACTTCCACATAAATTGGGAAAATAATTTTGTATCCATGATTCCACCTGTCCATGTCTGCTCGGATCTTTTCAACAAAACAAGCGTGCAGGGAGGGTGGGGGCTGTATTTGGTTTGGAACGGAGCCGCTGCAGATACAAATAACAACCCGCATCTCTAGATGCACAAGAGCTGTGATGTCCCAGAGACATCATAGGAGCAAACATTAGCAGGTTCGACTGTGATGGCTCTGCAGACCAGTGACAGGAACCCATGACGTCCCCTGAAATGTTAGTCGTTCTATAACCTCACTTGTTCTGAAAACGCTCAATGTTTTCCCCCAATTGGACACGAATTGACAAGTATGTGAAGTCATCTCTCAAGTTCATTAGACTTTTTGGGTTGAAGTTTCGTCCTGGCATCACTCCGTGGTAGCTGCCTCAGTTCCAAGGGGACATCAATGAGATCTGCACACTCTGCAAATCATCAACACGTCATCTGAAATGCAATGATGAGCTAGCGCCCGCTGTAGGGCGGTGCTGGTATTACACCCCTCCCCAGTTCCCAAATGTCCCTCAGTTTACAAGAAACAAACAGGAAATAAAAAGATTAAAGAAACAAAAAGAATAAAGAAAGAAAAAAAGAAATCCCCCCACCCCCCGACTGGGCCTGCCAGCACGCCATTGACTTCAAGTGTATTTGTGTGTGTGTGTGTGTAGGTGTGTGCATGCATGTGTGTGCGAGAATCAGTGTGTGCGCGGTCATGGCCGCCAGAGTCTCTGAGAATATGTGAGGACTGCTGTGTGTGTGTGCGTGTGGAGGCTCCATGGGGGTGAGGGGGACTCCTAGTATTTCTTCCCCGGGACGAACTCCTTCGCTTCGGGATTCAAGATGCTCTTCCTCTGCAGAGAAAGACGAGGAAAAAATTAAGAACGCATCCTTCTTTACCTTAGACTTTTTGAAATCGGTTCACAGATGCGTCCAAAAAAATCATTTGCTCTGGGTTCAGCTGTTTTTCGACTCACCGCCACTTCCTCCAGGTTGCTGTGGTGATCGGAGACAGACAGGCCGTTGAGCTGCTGCTGCAGCTGCCCGACGCCCTGGTTGTTAAGGTCGCGCGACGGGATGAACCAATCCTGGTCCTCCTCCTCCAGCATTTCCTGGAAGCAACGTTCCAAGAACTCCTGCTCCAACAGCTCCTCTTCCACCTGCGAGACAACGGACAGAAGCAACAGATGAGATGAGCGCGATGACAATCACTGCAATTATTAATGTGGTGGCACAAAAACATATGACTCATCCAGTTGAATAATAGAAAAAAGCCGAGGGTTCAAACTGCATAGAGCAGAATATTTAGAAAAAATAAATGCATTCCACAGAATCATTGCTACCTGTATGCCACAAACTATTTAATTCAAACTATTACGGCCTCAGATCCACAAAGAGGCAAAAATAACTAACAGAAGGGGAGTGGACAGGAAGCGTTCGGGATAAAGAGTCAAACAGGTCTGTTAAACTGTTGATGTTATCAGTCGTGAGCTGCCCTGAGAGCCTGCATAGTGGGAAACAAGAGGAGGGGGCGGGGAGCCGCAGGAGGAAAGATAAAAGGGCTGACTCGAATGCAGAGGAGGGTTGAAGTGAGAGGAAAGAAATAAAAGAGCAGGAGAGGAAGCAGCACATTCAAAATCTACTGAGACCAGACTGAGTAACAAATCCACATGTTAAAAAAAAAAAAAAAAAAAAAAAAACTGAACACTTGAAAGGATACAATTTTACAACTTTACCACTTTATCATGGTGACATTTTATTTGTTGGGCCAGGACAAACAGACAAGGAAATCTAAACCAGACAACCATTACGTCATTCCCAAAGTGTCTGGAATACGTGCATGAGCACAACTGGCAAACAAACCTGTCTGTTATACTCCTCCTCGTTCTCCATCCACATGTATTCGGCGAATGGGTTGGCGTCGCTGCCCTCTCCTGCGTGCCCATTGGCCACCGGCTCCTTTCCCTCCTTCCCTGGGGCTCCGCCTCCCGGTGTCTTGGCCACCTCCGGACCGCTCATCTCAGCTGGCTCTGCACAGAAAAGTGGTAGAAAAAGAGAAAGTTGACTTTTTGAAGTTGAACACATTGAACATATTTTGCGTCACACTCTACTGGCTCTCAGAAGCAAACAAAGGGATGCGCCTACACCATACTTCATCTCTTCATCATTATCCCGCAGATTGGTCCTATTGGTCGTTACGCTGGCATGATCTCCTCTGAATTAAAACTTCAACGTGTCGGCCCGGGGACCAAACTGAACAAATTAGCAGTATCTTAATTAGATTTTTGCTCCCACCAGGCAGAAACGTCTGTATCAAGGCTCTCTGCTCATAAACAATAAAATCACCAAACAGCTATTTCACATATCTTGAAATCGGAATAAGAAACAGACTGAAACCTGCAACACCAGCTGTGGCTGATACTGCTCTGTGTACAAGTCTTCACACCTACCATCCTGTGATATCTTTAAAGAAAAAAATAAGTTCTTACAGAAGACTTAATGAGCGAGTAGAGGGCACCATGAATGCATACAGCAACAGTCACAGGCAAACTTAACACCCAGCAGTAGATCGGTTAAATTTCATGCTAATAGAAAGAGAAAATAGAGCGCAGTGTTAGTCATCATTTCCAAGTTTAGCTTCAATGTGTTCAGAGAAAGTCAAACACGATTAAAATCCTAGTCGATGACGAAAGCAGAAAAATGTAACAGATCAGTGAAGAGAATTCAGAGAAAAGCATCAGAGGACAAAACAGTAAACAGTGACATTCAGAGGCATTAATAGATGGAAATAAATAAATTATTCAGTTAAGTCAGAAAAATAGAAACATGAAAATAATAATCAGATTTCAACAAACTAGGGCCTTTGTGTTGGATGAGAAAAGCAGCAAATCTGTCAGAGATTCTGAGGTCATGTCTGGCATTTAAGTATGAAAACAAAAATCTAATTCTTAGAATATCTACTTTCAGCAGTTTACAGATTAACTTTCTAAATGCAATGATGCGTTAATCAGTAGAATATTAATTGACAACTATTTTGATGAATTTTTAAGCTGCCTAATTTAAGCGTTTAAAAGTGCTTGAAAACATGGGCCTAAACTTTGACTGAGAAATATCAATACACAAGTTTCTCCGTCTTATAGACAAAAATCAGCATTAGAATCAATTAAAAATAGCCAGTTGTACTCCCAATCAACTTACTGTTGACGTTAAAAATAGTAAAACAATCAGCGGAAAAGTCAAGTGTGTGCATTAGATGCGTCTCCCTCACAACAAAATTTCAGGAAGGGATTTAGACCCTGCTTTTCATTCGAACAGGTTGCATCATGTTTTGCACAAAAAGGCTGTGTGACGACACTTTAACCAAGTCAACTGCTGTTTACTCATTGTTCTTTTAGCCAATGACTGAAGAGCTGCGTCAATCACAGTGACACAGACCAAAAATTGTGTAACGTGTGGAAATTCCTGTTCAAAAACTGTCATACAGCTCTGGGTAGATTTGTATCAACATGCAACACTACAAATGTGACAATAAAATCCGGGGGTGTCATGTTTTTCAAGCATAATAAAGCACAGACATTTGTGTGGTTCCACACAAATGTCTGTGCACATGAATGAATCCAGGCGACAGCGAGTCATTGTTGGTAACACTGCTCAACAATTACCTTTAGAGGCTGCAGGTGTCACACAGATAATCAAAGGCCCGGTTTGGTTTCTTAAAGCTTGAAGTAACCTCTATAAATACCTGATCAGCAGTCAAAAATATTAAATATCCAGTTTAATAGCATGTATAATACAAAAAGAACATTTAGTAAGCTTCACCTACCATTTTCCTCAGAAAAGTGAGGAAACCACTTCTAATCTGGAGTGAGGCATTGAAGTATCTATGACTACAAATCAAGATGTCCTTCAGTGAAGTGTTTCAGAGCATCGCTGACTACACGTGACATTTCCTACTGATCGTTAAGGTCAGCTTGAATGAGATCACATAACCACAAATCCACTACTGGGCCTTAAAACGCCACCCATCTCCTATTATTACTATGCAATCTCGCTGCGCTGCTTGTGCACATTGCCGCTGGAATGGTTCCAGAGTACCAGGAAGTCTAATCAAAACATCAGCTTGACCACTACTACAACTACTCTAAAAAAAGATCTAGAATTGACTGTGCATACAGGCCTGTTACACCGCCCCCCAACACAATAGAACCAACATAAAAACACTAATGCCTGAGAGTCTAATAAAAAAAATGGTATAGTTCTGTATGCAGGTAATCTACATTAAATAATGAAAAGAAAATACAATCAGACGTGATTATTTGTGCCTGCTTCTGTGACAGAACTGACGCTAGGATGAGACATGCCTGCTATAATGACATAATCCTCAGACTGACTGCCAGCTCCAACAGACTTGTCATGACTCAACTGCGGCCTCACAGTGGGGAGAGAGAGAGAGAGGGAGGGAGGGAGGGAGGGAGAGAGAGAGATGGGGGGAAAAGTAAAAGGATGATCTCAAACAAGCAGCACACACAGCCCCGGGGCAGCCTGGTGCACACACACACACCACTGCAATGTTTGCCTTCAGATGACGTATTCACACTTAGAAACTCCTGGCACCTTCGCCCATATAATGACCCGATTCCAAATTCAGGACATAATGTTACTTTGGTGGCTGCTCCCGTTGTTTCGTCTTGGTAACAAAATCAACATCTGCGAGTGAGCGGGGGAGTTTGATCCGCAGAGAACTGCAATTCTCAAGTGACAGTGTGGACACGTCGTCCTTTAGAGGAATTCAAATAAACATGTGCAATCTAAGTAGGTTAGAGCAGGTGGGTGTGTCGGCCTGGTATGAAGACGACAGCGTTTGTCTGTTCACATGCAGGAATGATGGCACTGATTTTAAACCTAAATAATGAGCAGGAAGATTGAGGAGTGGAAGGCAGCGAAGGTGCAGCGTGATTTGCAAGAAAAAACCTAAAGCTCAGACTTAATATTACACTTGTGAGTAGCGGTGTGTTCAAAGGGTTTTGTAGCCCACAATTGTAGACGTGTGAGCGTCTGTTCATTTTTATTGCCATCTATAAAGTGTTATGGATCAACACACACTTTTATATCCCAATTGCAACATCCAAACTTGGATGCTTTTCAAACAAATGCACCGCACGTTTTATTAATAAAAGAAATGTAATGTAAAGGGTTACATCTCAAATTAAGATGTTAATCTTTTATCAAATTAAAAAAAGCAACTTGAAGACATCAATTAACAAGTATGATAATTACTAATTAATCCACAGATTTTCACAATTATTTTAATCATTTCATCTACATGGCCAAGGAAAAGCTGTAAATCTCCGCACACAGAAACAGGAAGTAGATCAAAAAGAAACCAGGGATTAATCAAAAAGAAAATTGTGATTAGATGCATCTCTCCTTTATCGTTTAAACTAAGTCATCATGTGAATCTCAGCATTAAATCCAACCTCCCAAACACTGCAGTCACAGCAAACGCCTCTGCTCAGACAACGAGTGCACAGCGGGTGAAAAGCCATAAATAAAGAAAAGTGGTGAGCACAGTGCCACCATGTACTGCATCTAGCACTTTACATGTTCCTGTTGCATAACCATGTGTTGGTCACCATGTAATATTTAGTTAGTGAGGCCTAGCGTGGCCCGGCCTCCATGGCTGCAAGCAGAATCATTTAATCCAGTTCAATGAGGGTGAAGGATAACAAACAGCGCAGAGGTAAAACACATTCTACAGTCAGGCTACACAGAAAATGGCCAATACAAAAAAGAAGAAAACAGTAGTTTTCTAGTTCTGCATTAAATTACCCCATGTGTTTTGCGATCTGAAACACATGCTCTTATGTCTGCACCCAATAATCAAAATTGATGAAAACACTGTCACAGTGAAGGCATTTTATGTGAATTTATTAGAGGTTGCATATCACTTTTCTGGGTTCTATTTGAAGTTGTGATGTCCCCAGCAAGAAATATATTTGTTTCAAAGTACCAAACATCACCTCAATAGAGAAGTCCCCAGGTGATTTAAGTCTGTCTCATTAATATTCATGAGCATCTTCTCTGACTGCCTGATTTGAATGGTTATGAAGAGATGGGTGAGCAGGTACTATTATATGACATCACATAATAACAAAAAGGGACATATTCTGAATCCAGGCTGTGCACATTTTTCTGTGGTATTTGATGACTGGGACAGCATTTAGGCACTTACCTTTCTTCTACAGTCAAAAAACAGCAATTTCCATGATCCCGGACCTTAAATGGTGGCTCAGAATGCTCGGGACACAGCATAAAAAAATCACTGATCACGTTTTTAAAATGAGTGATGTCCCATTTTTAAATGTCACACACACCCACCACCTAACAGCTTGTGATTGGATGCATCTACATGGCTGCTCTCATTTCATCCCAAAAATATAGTAAAAACTAAAATCTAATAAGTATCATAAAATGTGTTTTAAAACTGAATAAAAAAGGGAATTAATGACAATTTCAGACAAACACCAATATATGTGCTTATGGGATATTGACAGGCAACCATGTTATCATTGTTAAGATTAAAATTACAGCTCTCATTTTACACTTTTCCTGGGCTTTAAAGTAGCAAACCTCATTTTTACATCTCCTCTCTGGAGCCCTAGAATGAACAGGTGGTTAGTGTCTGTCTCATTCATGTTTAGAAACTCCTCCTCTGATTGGCTATGAATGGGGGTGCTCATGTAGTGAAATCACAACTTCACCAACATTCAGATAGCTCGTTTTAAGGCACAGTTCCTGAATACAAGCTGGGAGAATCTTTACGGATTAAGCATTTTTAAACATGGGGACAGAATCTATATAAACAGACCTTCCTTATAATTAAAAATTAAAATCGCACTTTCTACAATGTAGCATTTTATTCCGAAAAAAAGTTACATACTGTGTTAGCGACATGTGGAACCATAGATATTTGAAAAACGTATTTCCTTCTTAATAAACTGCTGAAATAGTTCATTAGTGTAATGAACTATTATAATTAACTTGATGCTGATACTCATAGCGGAGAAAACCTCTTATTAAAAGAAAGACATTTTAGGCCTTTAAATAAAAAAATAAAAGATTCGAGGCTTTACTGCCCTCAGATGGCCATGACGGCTTTGGGATAACAACAAAATAGGCTTATATACACACACTTCTACAAAAAATACATGTATATTTGAAAAGACGTTTAAAAGAGGTGTAAATCTAAATTCTAAGCTCAAGAACATCGAGTTTTCCTCGGCTTTGAAGAGATAAATATCAATTGTTGAACGAAATTAAAACATTTTAAGCACATGTTTGTGAAAAATAAACATCTCAAATAAATACTAATTCAGCATCTGATCGGAGAACAAGTATAAATAGGTTTATTAAAGTCCGTCAAGTGTGCATAATGGGCGCTTTAAACCGCTTCATAACACATTATGTAATGCAACACTTTGTGCATGCATGTAATGTAATGCGGGCTGCGTCGTCGTGGCTTACAGCCTGCTAACATCTCCACGGAGCTCAGGCCTACCTGGAAAGTTGGTAAATGGATTTAGCCAAGGTAATGCTACCGCGGCTGCAAATAGACAGATCCATAGCCGTGCTGTCAGTGGACGGGCCTAAGGTGATAGCAGCAACAAAGGGTAACGCTACACGGACCCCGCTGCCTGCTAACACTCGGTCCCATGAAAGCCGCCGTATGCGCCGACGCGGAACAAACACAATGTGCCTTCGTTTAAATTAGACCTCGAGCTATTACACCGCCGACAATGCGCGGCGAGGTCAAACCCCTTCCCTCGCTTTGGATGGTTCGAGGCCAAACAAAAGTCGACGCTAGCACGCTGCTACAAGCATGGCAGCACCTCTGAAGCAGGTCAACAAAAAAAACAAGCCTACGCTCCGAGGATTAAAGCGGCTTTACACAACGTATTTAAGCGTCAAAGTTACCTGGCATTGTGCTCTCGGTGGTTCTCCGCGAAGTGTAACGTCTACACGTACTTATTTTCAAGTGCAACGTGAATTGAGTGCGTGTTCGTCGTTTTTCCGCGGTGGCTGATTTTCTCTCCGCTGCTGCTGCGATGCAACGTAGCTCGAGTTAGCTAAGTCCTGTTAGCCACCTTGCTAACGTTAGAACGCTGGGACGGTCACGTGGTGCTGCTGCGTTCAAATGCTGTCAAGAATGTGGGTATTCCCGCAATTCTCTGTACTGCATTATACTTTTGTTCTTTTGTGTTCCGTTCTGTTTTAGTTTAATTTAGTTTTTTTCCCTGTTGTGTACAACGAAGGTATGTGATCAATGGTAAATTTAAATATCCCCTCTAGACACATACAAATATCTAATACGGTATGCTCCCCGCAAAAATAATCAAATGTAAAATCAATTCTATTATTAAAATCATGATCAAAGATGATCCTGTGGGTTTTACATCCACATTTTATTATATATAACTAAATCTTAAACCTGAACTCATAACATACACTGTATTATATTGCTGTGTCGAGGTCTGGAAAATCAAATATAACACATCCAATTGTCTTACTGAATCTATATGGATCTACATCAAACTGATTTATATGAACTAACCAATATACTATATTAACTTTCATGTTAAAAATTCACTGATTTGGCTGACATTAAAACTTGACAAATATACAAAGTGAAAAAATAACTTTTTTTTTTTTTAAATCAGAGTTGTTATGGACATATTTGGTAATATCTTAAGTTTATCTGCAAGCAATTACTTACTTTTGGAGAGGAAGCATTTCCAAACCAAGCTGGAAATGATTTAAGTTCAGCTGTCATTCATTAAGATAATCTATGAAGAAAGCAGCAATATTCAGGAAATAAGAGGAGGCTGATTTCTGTTGCAGATCGGACTATCGTTGCACTGACAAATAGTGAAGTGAGGCTAGATTTAGTATGAAGATGTGGATCATGAATAAACAAATATACTTTCCAAAATACTGTCAGAATTAGCTGATGCTTGTTTATTGTTCTGTAAAATCTTTGACTCCAACAGTGATACATAGAATCAGACATCTGGGCCCGGATATGGAAGCAGCTTCACCCAAACATCTGGTTATATCCCACATTATTCCCATTGCTGTTCCCCCCTGAGGCTAACAGTGAGTGCAGCGTGATTAGATGATGAATCTTGAGACTGAACACGGTCCAGCTCTGATGCTCCCGGAGCAGAAAAACAACGTAAATCATTGATTCTTGTATTGCTAAAGATACTAATGAGAAAGATGCAGGCTTTTATTTGTTTAGGAAAAAAATGGGAAATGTGGATTTTTTTTTCTTTAGTTCAACATTCCTTATCTTATCAAACCAACAATTCCGGGTGGGAAAGGAAAAAGCGCAGTGCTTGCTTCTGTCATTACCGCTACTAAGGCACCTTTGAGCAAGACCCTTAATCCCTACTGCTCCGCTGGATCTGCTCAGACCACATTGAGGTTGCAGTGGGCGGCTTCAAGGTGTGAGAGTGTGAAAGTGCCATCGTGAACAGGGCGTTCTTGCAAAAGCGAAGCTTCCTCTCAGTGCTGTGAATCTTTCCTAAACAGTTATTATTACACTGAAGAAATGTCTATAGTACAGCAACATTTAATGGATTAGACAGTCCCTAAAACATTCACTTTCCAGTGTAATTAGAGAAAGAGAACGTCTATAAATAATAATAAATATAGTTGTTTTTGTTCATCTGCCATCACAGTAATTTTCAATCTGGGAGTCAAAAGGGGTAAAAAAAAAATATGAGAAAAGAGGACAAAAGTTATGAGATCAGAAAACAAAAGTCAAAGTCTCTCCCTCTCTGTCTCATATGACACCCCAGTGACTGGACCAGATACAGTAGTACTCTGCTTAGTTGATTGTGAATGACTGACACCATTGACAAAAGCCCTTTGAGTTTACGTTATAATGTAGGTCCTACGCAGAAACAAAGAGCTATTTATGACAACTCCATTTGGTGAGAGACATTCAGTCAGTACGAGAACAACTACAGGCACAAATTATGGCTCGACAAAGCTCAAGTTAACGCCTACAAGAGCATTCTCTGATCTGGATTTCCAAAGGCGGAATAAACTACATGACACCACTAGGGTCATGACTATGAACACTTAAAAAAAAGTATGTGAGACAGTAGCAATAAGTAGTTGATGATTGGGTGTACCCCACAACACATGGGGCTAATTGTGTTTGTCTAAGAAATGGAGTATGCAGGATTTCCCTTAAACAATCTATAAACACATATATGTAATCTCTCTCAATCATCACTTAGTTTTCCCATTGTGTTGGTGAGGTTATGAATGTCCCCGTCTACTAAAATAATGAATTAAGTAAAAAAAAAAACACAGGCAATAGGCAGAGAATAGGACAAAACACACCCCCCACACACTCCTAATGCGTCATGAGTGATGACTGAGAGGGACTACCACAGTATGGGTTTCCTGCACACTCTGCCTTTAAAGTGATGCTTTTATATATGTGAGAACTTTAGGAATTGTAGCCCATCTGAGCTAAGGGTAAAACATAATAAATCTAATCTAACACTTCCATCTCGATTAGGAAAAATAGAAAATCACTGCACTGAACACGCCGATGAGTTGATTGAGGACGACAAATAACTGAGAGTCTCGAAAAACGGGGGCTCAGAACGGGTCCTTGAAGGCAGCATGTGAACAAACATCCCACAGGCTCCACCACCAAGTCCACTACTCCTCTTTTCTTTCTGTGACGATACTCTCCTCCAAAACACAAATGCCTGCGTGGCTCCCCGACCAGCAGCTCCTCTATCGATTAATTACCAATAATCCAGCGAGGCTCGCGTTAATTGACTCAACGCCGCCTATTACCGAGCCAGTAAAATAATAGGATGTGTCATTTAAACCAATGTGTTTATAACCCCATATATTCCTGATCTCAGTAAAGATATACACAGCCACCATGAGAAGGCTGCATATTTCCACGAACCTGACGCTGCTCTCACGCAGTAGGCAACTATTTTTAAACGCACAGGAAGAAAAGTTGTTTCACCAACTTTTCACAATTTCCCCGGCAGTTTCCTCATCTTTTCACGGCGATATTCGAGGTTTTAATTGGTGCAACACAGAATGTTATTACTGGCCCACGGGGACTTTGCAGCAGACTATAAAGAACAGACTATTACAGAGGAAGTAGTAGTAGTTTATTGCTGCTAAAGAGCTCTTCCTTTATTCCCTTCTGTTGCAATCAGTCAGCTCTCTCGTCTTTACTCCAGCAGCAGCACCAACAACACACTCACCACACAACTTCAGGTGCAAACGGGGGAAGAATCTGCAAACCAGCTGTCGTTGGGGGGAAACGCTCCTTTCCGGTCCCGGACGTCAGACAACGCACAGTGGATACATGCGTATATAAATCCTTAATACAGTTCACGGACAGTTGCCCCCGCGTGTCGTTTTGCTCGCCTTGTTGCCCCCCTCCCAAAAAAAAACGAAGAATTCCTCTGTTTTACTGCCTAAAATGTTGCTGAGGGGGGAGGGGGGGCGTTGCGTCGTGGTCGCGTTTGTCCAGCTGTACACGTCACCTATTGGTTGGAGGCGACGCCAATCAACGCTTTAGAGCGACGCCATTGGTTGAAATGACCAGTAAGTAAACAAAATACAATCTGTTTTTTTCCCTCGCTGTCCCCCCTTTTTTTTGTTACCAGCAGTTAATATTTGACAAAGCGGCTGTGTTATCTGCGTTTGACCCGTTTTTAACAGACCAAGCGCTACTTGGTGTATTTGTTTAGACTGTTTACGGATAAGAAAAAGAGTAGATGCACGATTTTGGAGTCGGCATTGGCGTGCGCGTGCGTTTCACGAGCGAGGAGAGGCGACTGTAAATGAGAAGGTGGGAAGTCATATAGTTCCCCAAATACACTGACAACGCCTGATAAAAGTAGTCCAAAATACAAGCTGAGTTCGACTAAATGTCGTTTAAAACAAATCAAAAAGACTTAAATGGGACTTTAACTAAAAATAATATTCATGTAGCCTCAGCGACTAAATTAAAAATCCTTTTCATAATTAAAACTGCACAACGTTTACTTGATATTTAATAAAGATTTGCATATTTACATAAATGAATGAACCTTATTTAAGCAAAAACAGTTAAAATGTTCTTAAAATATTTAAAAGTATCAGTTTAAAAATTATATAGCCTAACATTTTTAGATTATTAATAATGAAGCATCATTATATATATATATATATATATATATATATATATATATATATATATATATATATATATATATATATATATATATATATATATATTATAGCAGTATGATACTACTGGGTGGATCTTTTTTCAACTGTTTTAGTTCAGTCCAGTGGTTCCCAAACCAGGGGTCTGGTCCCTCCAAAGGATAGAAAAAATAACGTATGTATTTCCGGGTGCATTGTCGAATATGTCGCAGCTTATGTTCTAACAAGGGCTAGTCGAGAGCACTAATAGTTTGCACTTTTACACCATTTTCTGAGGCTGTAATCCTCATTCATCCTTTGTCTGAGCAGCTTCCACCTGCATCTGCACGGCTGTCCTCCTGAGAAGTCCTGGTGTATTTATTGTGAAAATGTGATGGTGCATTATCCTATAATCCCAGTGGAGGGAGACACTTCCACACAGTGTGGCTGCTCTGTGTGAAGTCTTATTATGTGTGTGCAGTCCACTGTTGAGGATGCAAATTTAGGAGAGAATAAATACCAGTTTTTGAACAAAAGACTGTGTGTCTTATTGTTATTCTTCATTATTTTCCTTTTCTTTTTTCATGTACATTTTAGACACATGAAGAGATTAACCTTTAAGAATTCCAAAGAGAAGCAGAAGAAAATCTGAAAATATGTAGATCGATAAGTGTTAAAAGTCAAAACATTTATGCATCTGCTGACATGTGTGGCTGTCAGGGAAACACGGAGGGAAAGTTAAACTGTGACAGATTTCCAGTCTGCCACGTTATCTCTGCGTCAGCCGGCTGCAAGATGCATGCCTGTGCATATGTGTTAAGAAGGATATGAAGATGTTAAATCAGTGCTCAAGAACACCAGATGTTAAGACTTCAGATCAGCATGTGTGTGTATCTGCAGCTGATGTAACCTAACTGACCTATGGGACCTCTCCTTGGGAAGCTCGTATAGGCTTATATGTATGAATGGACTGACAAAAAAACAGAACTTGCCTTCAAACCAAAACCAACACTAGTCTAGTATGTGTTATGACTCTCTGGAATTTCTGCTTACCTTATGACAATTAAAAAAAATGATTTGAGGCACCTAATTTTCATTGTATATTGTCCTCACACATGCACACAACCAGTCCCACACTCGCTACCCAGTTACAAACAAAACAAAATACAGCTTAAGTTCCCCCTTTTTTTCCCCCCACTGCTATTACATCATGTCCCCTCCCTCTCCTCTCTCCCCTTCAGTCCCCCTCTGCTATAAGTTTCTCCCTCTTTTTGCTATTGAATCATAAATCATAATTCCCTTCCTGTCCCTCTACTACTCACACACACTCTCACACACGATCCCCTTGTACATTACACGTTCACATAAATATCACATAAAACAACACACTCTCTTATGCACATGCACAAAGGAAGTGGCATGTTAACGCACACACATACACCCTCGGTGGTACAATATTGCCTTAATTAATTTCTGCACAAAGTCAATATTCCTGACTCCAAGAAGTATATGGTGAGGCCCTGTTAACTCGCAGTCAGCAATAAGCAACAGGCTCACAGTGTGTTCACTATTAACAAGGAGGTTGGTGAACATAGAAATATGTTCCCGCTACACATTTATTCCAGTAGAAACCTTACGGAAAAACAGGGAGTCATACAGTACATGCAGATATTTCTGCTTCACTTTTATTGTCCCCCTGTGTTTCCAGACTCTGGCCTCTCATCTGTTTAATGTCCTTGACAGATAGTGCAAAAAGACTCACAGTACATGTGCAAGGAGATGATTTTTAATATTTGTATAATGCAGAATATTGATTTTCATAACCACGGCTGCTAACTCTTGATTAAAAAATAACATTTCTCCTAATAGAATGTGATTGTTGCTGAACAGTCATCCAAATATTCAGAACTCTACTTACCTCAGCCCCTCTAGGACATCAGTGTTGACTTTATGCATCTACAGCATATCATATATCACATATATAGAGTAAGATATTTTAACAGCTGGAGTTAAGCATCCAGTGGACTCATAGTGATGCGTAGAAGATACATTCATTCCAAAGAAAAGAAGTACCAAGGAAAAATATATCAAAAATATAAAATACAAAATACAACAGAAAATGTATTATACTTTACTGAATAATTTATTTCCACTATAATTCCATCTGTAAGCCTCGCAGTGTTGTAACACTATTTTGGTCATGGGTTTCATTCAATTTCCTTTATTAAACATCTTGCAGCAAAAGATCTTATTAGATAGGGGTTCTTGCATAAAAAGGATTTCCCTACTGACAGTTTGATCAGCAGCACTCATAGCTCACAAAAACTGCAACTGCAATCTCTTGTCTTGGCAAGAAAGTATACAATCCTACTTCCAAAAATGTAACACGTGTAGGTGATATCGTGAAAAATTATCAAATAAATATTGAAAAAACAGAACTAATTTCCCTAAACTGTCATTTTGTGTCAGACTGCATTTGAGTCTATCTGGAGAGGAACAAACAGGTTCTTATCCAGGCTGCGGATCAGGTTCAGGGCTATTTCGAGGACCTAGAGGAAGAACGGTTTCTTGGAGATGTGTGTGTGTGTGCCTGTGAATGGGTGTGTTGTGGGTGTGTTATGGGTGTGTTTCCGTTGCTCGAGGACTTCCAGGGGACCAGAGATAATGTGGAATTCATGAGAGAAATGGCACATAGGGGTTCCTTCCTGTCACCTGACCCCATCACTTCCTGCGCTGTGCTTCCTGTGTCTGGATCTCTGAGGAGGGAACTGCACCAAGACACGATTCTGATTCTGATCCATGACGTTTTGTCTCTGAAGTGACAGAAAAGCTTGACTGTGGGGACCGAAAGTTTTAAAAAAAGATTACATTAGGTCATATTAAGGTATATTAGCTGGAGCAAACCAGGGATCAAATAACTGAGATTTAAAAAAAAGATGAGAGGTACAAAAAAAACCCAATAAAGAATGGCCTCTATAAAAGGGTAGGAACAGATGTAGAAGAATAATACAAGAAGCAATAAAGAAAAGAAAAATGGAGAAAGAAACAACTGAAAACGAGAGACAAAGATAAAGAAAAGGTGATGGCAGGATCCGTATGGGGCCTCATGGTTTTTGGGCAGCGAAAGGAGAAATGCCAGGTAATGGCTTCCAGACATACGAACACACACACACACACACACACACAAGTCTCCTTGTCCTGTCAGATTTCAAAATTGAATTAGAGAGAGAGAGAGAGAGAGAGAGTGTGTGTGTGTGTGTGTGTTTCTATCGCCTACTCCAGAGGTCTAACTTCCTCTGCCCATTGGGAGTGGGGCTGGCTCCTCTCACTGGGGGTTAATGTATGCTTTCAATCACAGCTCCAGTGGGGAGAAATCAGATCCCAGCAGCATGGATGTGGACCTCTGCAAACACAATTCTACTCATAGCAGACCAAAACATTTACAGATATGGGGTCGGATAAGAATGCAGCGAATGCACGTATCTACCCTTCAAACGATACACTGATTTTCATTCAACACCCCCCCCCCCCCCATGTATCATGTTAGGTAGTTGGCGTATAAAAGTAAACAGGAAAAATAATGTGTATACAGACAAACTTCTCAACGTTTTTAAACAAGCCACAGCAAGTGGAGAGAAATGAATAGAGGATGATGAAATGAATAGAGAGGACGACAGGAAGAGCTATTAAAACAGAGGAAGGATAGATATGGAGGAGTGGGAGGGGAGAAAGGATAAGATGACTTAACTGGGATACACTGCCTGCTCACGAATACTCCACCCTCAGCCTCCAACACACACACACACAGCAATTTCCTAGTGAGGTAAATCCCCCTACATTCCCCCCCTATGTGCTGTCACTGCCCTCCCACTCCTGTTACTCGTGTGTGTGGTGTGTGTGTGTGTGTGTGTGTGTGTGTCAGTCACCACTTTTCTCCGACTTTCCAGTGCAGAGTGGAGAGTCGTGTGCTTGGCTGCAGAAAGCAGCAAGACAAGTTCAGAAGTTCATTAGAAAACACTTGGATTTGCAAAGAAGAAGAAGAAGAGTAACAACAGTCCACTTCCATTAGGTCGCAGCTTGTTTCTCCATCCATCACTTCTTGCCTTGGTCTTCTTTTCATTAGGGGGTTTAAACTCGGGGGAATCTGCCTGCAGATCAGCTGGGAAGAGAAGCATCCCCCCCTCCTTTTCTGTTCAGAGTTTCCCCCTCTTTCTTCTCTCTCTTCCTCCCTGGAGGCGGAATCCAAACGTAGGACTGCCGTTTTGCAGAGTTTGGGAATACTTTTGAGCTCGATCCAGAAGAGACGATACAAGACAAGGGCATAGTGTTGCAGCAGCTCTGAACGGGGTAAGTTACGATTTTATTGACATGATGAATGCATGTGGTGTGGTGCTAAATAGATGAAATTTAATCTGTGTGCAGCCTTTTGATTTTCAGCTTTGCATTAGATATATATATCAAATGTCCTTTTAGAACAAAGCTGCATGCTAATAAGCTTTATAATAATAAGCATATTCTTGACAGCACAGTTGCATGTATAGTTTCCAAATTCACCCCATAAACATCAAAGTGAGAGTGCTCTATTGTTAATTGTGCATAAAAGTGGAGTGTGTTGCATAATCTGCTCGTAATGTAACGTCTCAGGGGAGTTACGAATTGCTTGTACTGCTAATCCCCTGCTAGACCTCTGTCGTGTGTCTGAGGAGAGCGAGAGGTAATAAAAGGAGCGCTGCATATGGAGGGTTCAGAGAGGGGGTCACAGAAGAAAAGATGGAATATGTGAAAGGGTTTCATATTTCTGCTGTTTTTAATCGTCAAAGAACAAGGACAAAAGAAAGCCAGTGACACACGTTATATTCTAATGTTTCAAGCATATGCTTTTGTAAATGCACACAGATGTTGCATGAGAAAAATATGTGAGACTAACTTATGAGGTCTTTCTGACACACACGCGAACACACACACCTGCACATACACATAATACATAACACACACTTATATAAAGAGATCTAAACAAATACATCTTTGTCTCATTGCAGCCTGATCCAATCATTCTCAGTACTGCAATTTAATACACCACACACACACACACACACACACATATCCAGATATGCACATAATCCAAAGTAACACAACGCATATACACAAAGACAAAGTGTAGTTGCATGTACACCTCAGACACGCACAACATCAGACAACTCACCAAGGACAAGGAGAGTATAAGTAAACTAATTAACATTAATGCAGTGCAACTAATCCAGTAGTCACATATTTATATGGTATTTGTCAAACATTCTGGTCCATAACTAACATCTGAAAGCTCCCCAGCGCAGCCTGTCCGTGGCCTCTGAGCCCCTGTAGTAGCTCGGTGCTGAAAGTTCAAGTTCACCGTGCCAGTTGCTGTGAAAGATGGTCAGGGTGTGTCTCATTCACTTCCCCTCCCTGGTCGCTGGGTCCAGAATCATTCCCTGATCCCTCACTGGTTCATGCTGGGGCTTTAATTTCACAGCCTTATACTCCAGTGTCCAAATTCTCTGCTACACCTGTCAGTGATGGAGGAAGGTGGCAATGATCTACTACTGATGTAGCAAATGATTGAGTGCTGGTTATGTCAAGAATACAGAATGAGAGAACAAATAATACTGGACACAGTGTTGGTCACTGGTCAATCAATTCTCTGTTTCACAGTAGTTCTATAGGACAACTGGCATTGGTGTCTTTGAGGCATTGAAAAAAACTATATATATTATCTATTGTTATTACTGGCATTTCTTTTTAAGTTACTTAAACAATCACCTCAAGGAACAGTTCATAAGATTTTGCATTTAATGTGAATAAGAAGTGTTGTTTTTTTACAATAATAGCTCAAGCAGATTTAATCTACAATCTAGAGAGCTGCAGGTTTTTGTTCCAACCAGGCAGTAACACACCTGATTCTAATGCAGACCCTTAACAAGACGTGACACCTGTCATGAACATTAATGAATACTTGATGCAAAGCTGACCTTGTTTGAGATGTCTTTGTTTTGACAACTCGACATACACCAAGACAAAATAATCTGTCATTAACATAATCATAATTACCTAAATCATAGTCAGTCATTTTCTATACCCACCCAGAGGCAGACAGGTCTCCACCCTGTCATTCACTCACACACGCCTCCCTACAGCCAATTTAGAGCTAAATCATTGCAATGTTACATCAATTCCATTCTATTTTCTTTTCAATTTTACAATTTACAATTCCTCCCAAACTGCGAGTTATTCTTTGTATATTTTTCTCTGCAGACCCTGGCTCCTGTAAAAATGGCTGACGTGGTGCAGCCAGACGCCAACAGCCTGCAGATAGAGGGTGAGATACACACATGTTTGGTTACTATGGCGACCCGGTTGACCCGACTCTCTTTATCTTTTGGAGCATGAACACGTTGGCCTCTCCGTGCCCCTTTCCCACTTGGAAACATTGCTCACTTCAGATTCCAATTGCATTCCAGTCATTATGTTCATTATGAACATTCTATCTCACGTCTAGGGCGCTCAGACTCAAGTTTGTTTGCACCCTAATGCACTCTCCACAGTGAAAAATGAGGTGTTTTGTGCATTTTACATTTATTTTCTATCAGTTGATGACAGTCGATACTGGCTCTTTCCTTCTGATAACAGAGTTTTCCCATTCCAGCATATCGCTTTAAACAGAACTTTTTTTTTTTGCTTTTTCCAGTCAGTATGTGTGGCACTTTTCCAACAAACATGTTTATAATGAGATTTTAATGGTTAGCCACTGCTGAGAACTGCATTCCAGTTCCATATCTTTTCTTTTTCGTTACTTCCTAGGTGATAATCTATCAGTCCCATCTTCTCCCGCCACATCTCGAAATTACTGCAGCATCACACCCCTTACACCCTCACCCTCACCGGTAATATGCACACACACACACACACACTCACACACTGACGCACACACACTCACCACAGACATTCTTATACACCCGTTCCTACATATTTTTCTTTATATAGTTCTCCTAAACAGGCCATGTAAGCCCACATCCACTTCACAGTGTTATTAGTGGTTTATAATAACACTTACAGTTGCAACTTAAAGTGAAAGTTATACTTAAAACATGCAGCCAATAGGAAAAAAATACTCTCACAAGTAATAAAGAAACTTAAGTGTGAGAAATCATGTAATTTTAGCAAAGGAAAAGGACAAGTGATTTAAAAAAAAAAAAAAAAAGGAAATAACAATATACACATTCAACATTTCACGAAAATAGTTTGACTTTTGACGCTACCAGCTCTGACCTCCTTCTCTCTCTCAGAGGGTGGAGGTCAGACCAAGGATGGCCTGCCCGTTCGTGGTTGTCGTGGCGATAGACTTTGGGACGACCTCCAGCGGATACGCTTTCAGCTTCACACAGGACGCAGAAGCCATACACATGATGAAGTAAGAATGTGAATTATCATCAATATTCTTTCTGTTTTCCATTATTTGATATCCCTGACAGTTTTTCCTTTCATCCCACACAGGCGATGGGAGGGCGGCGACCCCGGCGTGGCCAATCAGAAGAGTCCAACGTGTCTGCTGCTGACTCCTGATTTGCGGTTCCACAGTTTCGGGTTTGCCGCCCGGGACTTTTACCACGACCTGGACCCAGAGGAGGCTCAGCACTGGCTCTACTTCGACAAGTTCAAGATGAAAATCCACAGCACGAGTGTAAGAGATGAGAGATGAGAGATGAGAAGAATGGGATGAAATAAAAAAGGAAACAGATAAGGAAAGACCACTTTTCCTTGCAGCATTTTTTCAGCAGTTGTGTCTGTGTTTGCTGCAGGACCTCACCATGGAGACAGAGCTGGAGGCTGTCAATGGTCGGAGGGTCAGAGCCATCGAGGTGTTCGCTCATGCCCTGAACTTCTTCAGGGAACATGCTCTAAAGGTACACTCTAACGCTCCTCTCCTCGCAGAAAAAAATAGAAGTGTCACCTGAAGATGTTTTAATGGAAGCTCATTTCTTGAATGTGAGTTTAAGTTTGAATTTTTTACTAAAGAGAGCATTTGTCGGATCCTGCTTTCAGGAAGTGAAGGACCAGTCGTCATCAGTACTAGAAGGGGAGGAGATCAGATGGGTGATCACCGTCCCTGCTGTGTGGAGGCAACCTGCCAAACAGTTCATGAGAGAGGCTGCGTACCTGGTAGGAGCTCCTAAACTGAAAGAATCAACACAATTCTTCTATTTTCACAGCATTCTTTCCTTTTATATCAGCCGTAACTACATCTCTCAATCAATAAATCTAGTTATTCCATTAAGGTAGTAAAGTAATTAATGTTGCTTTTTGAGTGACATCTTTGGCTATGGTATTTTCCTGTAAGATACAAAAATAAGGAGGAATAAGGGAGAGATGGAAAGAAAGGTGGAAAACTATGAGACAAAATACCACACACACATACACACACACACACCATGACAAACACTGCCCTTTTGTCTCTAGTCACCCAGACTATTCACTAACATCACACACCCCTCCATAGGTGTTTCAATAACTTGTAGGAAGTGTACGTATATAGACAGGAATGCAGGGGTCCTATCACAATACACATCAATGAGAATGGGCTGACCTTTGTCTGTTCATGTGTGCATGCATGCATGTGTGTGTGTGTGTGTGTGTGTGTGTGTGTATGTGTGACTGTATGTCTACTGTGCTGTACTTATGCAATAGTCCACCTTCAACCTTTTACTCTTGATGTCAGGCTTTCCTCATTCAGTCATTCTCTCTCTTTTTAATTGTATCACTGTTACTCACTTACACACACACACACACACACAGGTCAGTTTGCTAACCATTATCTGCCGTCTGCCATTCATGCACCGATTACATACATAAACACATATGCACACACACCCTGCGCTGGCTCGCGGCTTGAGACCGTCGGGGTGTGTTTGCTTCCTACTGGTGATGATGTCATCAGAAGGGAACAATGAGAGAGACCGGCGTACAAACACAGGAAGTGGAGACCAGACCCCCGCCCTGCGCACTCACACGTCGTTCCAGCCTCTCAAAATTTTACTCCTAATACATCAGCACTAATGCCCACAGTATATATATATATATATATATATATATATATATATATATATATATATATATATATATATATCCTCTCACTTTACTAACATTATTCTCTCTCCCATCTCCACCTTTCACCCTGTGTTTATGTTCCCTCATATAAGTTTATGTAGTACAGCTGGCCTTTAGCATGTGTGTATTCTACCCAGTGAGTCCTCCTCTATTCCTCTATCCAGTTCCTTTCCTCCTTTCTCCTTTCCTTTCTTTTTCTTTTGATGGCATGGCCTTGGACCCCCATCCAGATCTCGTCTCATATGTAACTGCAGCTTTGTTTTTCTTCGCAGGCATTTAAAACTAAATGTATCCTGTTGGACTGTAGAAAAATCTGAACTAACTGTGTATGAACTAATTCCCGAGCACCGAGCATAGATACTGGATATACATAACAATGCAGTAATTACATTTCTCTGTCCATACACATGTATACACGTGTCATTTTATTTCAGTTTTGGTGTTGCAATTTTGTTTAATCAACACAGTCCTCAACTGAATTTGTGGTCTTCTGGGACCACATTTTGAATGGCCACATTTCTCTCATCAATATTTGTCTGGGAAAGCTCAAAAACAGAGTTTATAGGGGCTTTTCAGGACTTGATTTAAAGGCACAAATATTGTTGTGACCTGCTGAAATCGAAACGTGTGACTTTACAGGATCTGAACTCAATACTGATTTATGTTGGGAGAAAAAAACATCCAGGTTGGACAATAAGATAAAACCCTTGCGTCTTCCTGCCACCAGGCCCGGTTGGTCTCCCGTGATTGTCCAGAGCAGCTCCTCATCGCTCTTGAACCTGAAGCTGCATCCATTTACTGCCGTAAGCTCCGCCTCCACCAGGTGATTGACTTGAGCCTGCAGCCAATCACAAACGGCCTGGATCTGGACGGGTCCCGTCCCTTCGACTCCAGTTTCAGACAAGGTATTGAAGAAAGTGTGTGTGTGTGTGTGTGTGTTTGACTGTAGACTTTGTCATTAGCATAGGCATGAAACCACACTGCGTTCCTGGAAATGTTGTTGTTAGAGTTCATTTGGGAATTGTGTTTTTTTGCAAAGGATACATTTGTATTTGTGTGAGAGAAACAAAAAGAGCTGGGGGTAAAGATCTGACTTCAGATACTGCTCATAGTTTTGCCTCGGATGACTTTGCTTTTTTGTGTGTGTGTGTGTGTGGTTGCACACATTAACATAGGAGTCTGAACAGGCCATATGTGGCCTGTAATGCAGACAAAGCAGCAGGAGGGATGGAAATATGATTGGAGGAGAAAGAGAAAGCTGTGTTGAAACAGACCACAGGATTCTTGCATAAAAAAAATCTGCCAAACAAAGCAACCATGAGTTCCCCGTTGTCCACCTAGTTAAAAAATAAGCTTTTTGATTAGTTTATACTGCATGAGAAAAACTTGGAGCTTGGGAGGTAAGATCTAACTTTATAACAATAACTTAGAATCAACACAAGAAAAGATAACAGTGAGTGTTGTAAGAAATGTAAAATAAAAGACATTGCATTCCACGATTATTGAACATACAATTTATTTAAAATATAATTAAAATACATTTTTAACAATGGCTCAGAAAATGTACAGTACAAATGGTTTGAGGTGGGGTTTTTTGCTGCAAACCACTGCCAAAAAATTGCACTGACAAGAGCAGTGAAAGTAAACCAAAATAATAATTTTCAGGCTGTAAAACCAAAACAATGCACCGAAAGACACTAAAAGCCTCCAGAGAGGAAAGTAAAGTGATAATTTTTATGTGAGTTTGTTTCAGTGAGTGACAACTTTATGTTACTGAACCATTAATGTAAAAAATCCTTTCAAATAGTGACAAAATGCTTACAAACAGCACCTCATTGCAGCGCTCTAGTGCATTGTTGGAAGTGGTAAGCGTATCATTTGTTTAATAAGGTGTCAGATATTGTTCAAAGTCTACGGTTACGCTGTAGACATTGTTTTATGTTTGCAAAAGCCAGTAAACTGTAGCTGTGAAACAAAGACAGCGGTTTCAGGCTGAGTGAAAGAAGGCTGCTGATGCATAATTCAACAAGCCAACATGCCGTCCAAAAAACCCCCGCACAGCCCCACTTATACATATGCAGACACACACAAAGAACGTTCACACACACACACAGACACACACTAAACACAGGATATTGTAATTGGAACAAGGTGCAGTGAGACTATGATCTCACCCCCTCCTGGCCTGTCATTCCCCCTCTCCTTCACTCACTTCAATTTTTCTTTCAATCCCTTCGCTTTCTAGTATTTCTCTCTCTCACTCCCGCTGACCCTCTACCAGGTCGTAACCTTTGCGAAGTCGCTACAAAGGCCTCTACCAAACAAAGACTTTTTTTGGGGGGGGGGCACACACACTTGGCATCACGGCAATGGTTTTACTTTAGCTTTTCTTCCAGTTCATTTCGTCTCCAAAGATAGCACTGGAGAGTCGTTAAAACGCACACACACACACACGTGCACGTACGCACACAAGCGTGCATGCACACACACACGCGCATACATTTTCTTTTCTGCTGTTTCATGTAAATGGTTTCCAGACTTGCGTTCCATTCATCCCCCATACACACACACACACACACACACACAGATGAAATCGAGGCCTGCATGATTGTGGTGTTTTTGTTCAGCATCATTTAACATGTAGACACACACACACACACACACACACACACACTTGGCTGCACATACATTACCCCCCGTGTCATGTAGGGATAAAATAACTGTATTGTACTCACTTTCAAGACAATGCAGGTCATTGTTGCTCAAAAAGTCTTTAATCTTTATAAAAAATATGTTCTCAGAAACATTATAATCTAATAATCTTTCTTTCTTTCTTTCTCGTTCCACCACATTTCCTTCTCCCCTCCCCGTGTTTTTTGTGGCCTGTCGTACTTGTGGGCTTTGTGAAAAACCACTCTCACCTAAATTACACAAACACTTTACTTCAGACTGTCAAACCTCATGATTTATGACACTCAAACTCTCAAACACACTCTCACATCAGACTGAAAGATGTCGCTTTATCAAAAGACATCACGGAATAGTCTTTTGTCATTCGCTCTTTCTCATTGAGCTCCTTTGATCTGCGATTATTTCGCATCTTAAAGCCATTACGTCTCATTTCACAAGGTCTCCTGCATGTACTGCACGTATCTGCTCTGTCAAACAGGCTGTCCCCTATTTTACATTACTGACAGCTGTGTTTGAGTGTGCTCTGTTTTTCTTGGCCTCCACCTACAGGCGGTTTACATGTCGAGAAGGAATAGATGTGTGAGAGCGTTTCTGCCTTTCCAACAAATTGCTCCTGTCATGCAAAAACACTAGAACTCTCCTTTTGGTATATTTGTGCTGTTTTACTTGGACGGAAAGACATAACGTTTTGGTGAATGTCACGACCACATGAGTTATGAAACCTGTTGAAACGTAACTATATGTAGTGTAAATTCAAAACATTGGTCCTCATTAGCTCAAAAATGTCTCTGCTTTTGCCTGAGTGTCGTTTACACGGATCGTGCTACTTGACTGGCTCGACTGCAGGCGAAGTATTACGACGTGGTGAAAGCTGGTGGTGACTCTCGGGGGCACAGCTGGGGAGAGTCTGTAAGAATTCATGGTGAATCATATTATTTAAAAGCAGTGGGCCCGCAGCAAAAAACACAGATATGATTCCTTTGAGGGATAACAGGAACCTCATTGTTACAGAACGTTACAGTACATGACTCCCCGTAAGGTTTAAACTAAGCGAAACACAACGTGCTTACTGGTGAACGTTAGATGTGTATTTTATGAACTTTTGGAGGGATTCTAACTCCCTGTGCTCCCAGTCTTCATGCTACAACTCCAGCGTTGCAGGGGGCTCAAATGCCGGCAAAGAGCTCGAGTTCGTACGCTTCACAAAATGTCGAACTGTGTCATTAAAGCAGGAATTCTATCCCTAAACATAGGGAAAGTCTCTTTTGGGACCGATGTTGTAAAACCAGATCATAGCCTGCAATTTGTCATCATCCTTCACTGGTCATAAATAACAGCAAGAGAGACGGGCAACTAAGGTGCGTCGTGAACCTGTGTGTACTCAGCTTGATGTGCATGTGTTTGTGTGTGTGTGTGTGTGTTTTGCAGCGCGGGAGCAGCTGAGGCGATCCCGACACAGCAGGACCTTCCTGGTGGAGAGTGGGACCGGGGAGCTGTGGTCCGAGCTGCAGACGGGTACGGCTCACTCCGCTGTCCCTGCTCCTCTCTGTGATTCATCGTCTCGTCTTGCTCAACAACTAAAAGGCCGACCAGGGGACGAATCAATTTCGCCCACTCTGTCTGCGCTCTCTGTTGAGCCATGACAAGAATCTGAGGAGCCACGAGCCCCCGCTGACCCGTTCTGCTCCCTTTCCTGTACACACACACACACACACAGGAAGGACCCAGCCCATGGGACTCCTCACTGCGGATAAGCTGAAGGAGCAGAAACCCTGTTCTGTCCTTCTCTTGCATTATTCTTCTCTTATCCTTTCAGCATTTTTCATTTTAATTCATTTGTGTTCTTCCTTTTTGCTCTGTCACTCTCACACTACCACATTCTCTTTTCCTCTGGTGGTCAGGGTGTGTTCAGATGAACTTGAGGGTAACGAGGCCAAAAACAACCTCTTATCACTCAACATATCATAAACATGCACAAAAACACACGCACAGAGGGTGTGTAACCAAAACAACACTTGAACGATTCCTAATTAAAAGCTGTTTTATAATAAAGAAAAATGTTGAATATTAAAATGAAATGAAGACACTGGGGTGGCTGATTTCCAAAGGAAAGTTGATCCACAATTATCAAATACCCCACTACCCTCTTTATTAAACACGGGCGGCGAGAGCAACAGCTGGTCTGCAGATGACTGGGGTTGTTTATGTTTGAGAGTCCGCTGGTTGAAGAGTTTCAGGACACACACACACACACACACACACTCGAAACGTAACACTCTGACATTCCACAGAAATTAAGACAGATTATCATTCACTATTTCCTCCTTCAAATTAAGCAGAAACATCAAAATATTTCCCAGCCATGGAACAGAAATAAAACTGATAACCTTGTCCTGTGCTGATTGTCGTGCCCCCTTCCTGCAGGCGACAGGTATATTGTTGCGGACTGCGGAGGAGGAACCGTGGACCTGACTGTTCATCAGATCGAGCAGCCGCAGGGAACACTCAAAGAACTCTACAAGGCCTCAGGTACAGTTTTTTTTACAACCTTCTAGAACAGGGGTGGGCCATTCTGGTCCTGGATGGCTGGTGTGGCTGCAGGAATTTGTTCCAACCAAGCAAAAACACACCTGATTCTACTAATGAAGGTGTGTCACTGCTTGGTTGGAACAAAAACCTGCAGCCACACCGGCCCTTCTGGACCAGGATTGCCCACCCCTGCTCTAGAAAGTAAAAATTTAAAAAAAGCGTTCCTAAGGCTCTGGTGTCTCCCAGGCGGTCCGTACGGGGCCGTCGGCGTGGACCTGGCCTTCGAGGCCATGCTGTGCCAGATCTTTGGCGATGACTTCATCCAGAGCTTTAAAGCCAAACGCCCGGCGGCCTGGGTGGACCTCACCATCGCGTTCGAGGCGAGGAAACGGACGGCGGCGCCGGGGAGGGCCAACGCCCTCAATATCTCGCTGCCCTTCTCTTTCATCGACTACTACAAGAGACACAGAGGCCAGAGTGTGGAGGCCGCCCTAAGGAGGAGCAAGTGAGTGTGGGCCGGGTGGAGCATTTTTATTATTATGTGTGTGTGTGTGTGTGTGTGTGATAGAGACAGGAGTGACTGAGCAGTTTGATTAAAAGCGTCTTCCCTCTGTGTGCATGTGCCAGTATGAACATAGTGAAGTGGTCATCCCAGGGGATGCTGCGGCTGACACAGGAGGCCATGAACGAGCTCTTCCAGCCCACTATTCTCAATATCGTCAAACACATCGGTGAGAAGCACACAACTCAACAGCGGGCTGACACACAGGTTTACATCTATTTAAGGATGCACAACAGAAGCACATGAATGTACCTCTAGTATTCCTGGGGACTGAATATAGACTTATACACAGACTCTGATCCAACAGAGCCACCGTGACTGCAGGTTTTTGTTCCAACCAAGCACTCACACCTGATTCTACTAATGAAGGTCCTCAGCAGGAGCTCTAATTATTAGAATCAGGTGTGTCATCTAAAAAATGTCACTTTGCAGTTTGAGGTTGCAGAGATGGGAGCTGAGCATATTTTAGTGCTCCCACGCTGCCCAAAGCTGCAACCTCACAAAGTAACAAGTCACCAGAACATCTGTCAGTGTCACTTAGATTACACATCCTGGTGCATCTGAGGAGGAAATAAAGTCCCGTACTAAAGAACAGTGCTCTTTACCCGCAATGGCTGAGGCCAAACTAAACAAACGTCATCCATAATGGCTTTTTCTTACAGTCATCTTGCTCAATGGTGGTGACTTCATTGTTTGTTAGTTTTAACCATGTCAAGGCAGAATGAGGGCAGACACATGGGGAGTGTTTAAATCATATTCTAGTGGTGTGTTCAGATCCATGGGGGTTTTGTTGCGTAGTGTAGTTTGGCTGGATCGCCATTATCACCATAAGATAGAGAGGGGAGTGAGAGACAAAGAAGAAAGAGGAGAAACACTGGACGACTCTGTAAAAGTAGAATCCAGAGTCACCTTCATCCCTTTATGCTCCTCATCCATCATGTCAGTGGGACAGTTTATCATTTTTTACAAACCACGTCCAAGTCAAACTACTTTTTTCTTCTTTCTCTGTCTCCACTCTGACAGAGGAGCTCGTGGCGAAGCCTGAGGTGCACGGCGTACGTTTCCTCTTCCTTGTGGGCGGCTTCGCCGAGTCGCCGATGCTGCAGAAGGCCGTTCAGAGAGCGCTGGGGCGGACGTGTCGCATCATCATCCCCCACGACGTGGGCCTGACCATCTTGAAGGGCGCCGTGCTCTTCGGGCTGGACCCCACCGTGGTGAGGGTGTTAAAGGAGCATCTGTGGATCCCGGCGCGGGCGCCTGGATGTGATGATGTCACCACCTTTTTTTTTCTCTCACAGGTTCGAGTGCGACGATGCCCCTTGACCTACGGCGTGGGCGTCTTGAACCGGTTCGTGGAGGGGCGCCATCCCCGTGACAAGCTCCTCATCAAGGACGGCCGCGACTGGTGCACCGACATCCTCGACCGCTTCGTGTGCGTGGACCAGTCGGTGGCGTTGGGCGAGGTGGTGAGGCGGAGCTACACGCCGGCCCGCCTGGGCCAGAGGAAGATCATCATCAACATCTACTGCAGCGCCACAGACGACGTCACCTACATCTCCGACCCGGGGGTCAGGAAGTGCGGGACGATAACTTTAGACCTACCGGAACCGTTGCCGCCGCCAGGGGCGGTGGGCGGCGCCGCGGGGGGCGGAGCCCAGGAGCGGAGGGAGATCAGGGCAACCATGCAGTTCGGAGACACGGAGATCAAAGTCACAGCTGTGGACATGATGTCGAACCGCACCGTACGGGCTTCCATCGACTTCCTGTCTAACTGAGGAAGGAAGTGCAGGCGAGGATTTGGAAACATGGAAATAAATAACTGATTCCAGGGATGATAATTATAGAAGCGGTACTTTGGGAGTGGGCCCCGTTTTCTTTTCTTTTTTTAAGTTTGTATTCAAAGTAGAAAGTCACATCCTGTAATTCAGAAATTAACATAAAAAAATAACATTTTAAAGCAAAGGGGGGCCCTTGTGTGAAACACTGTGTGGACTCGACCAAGATACAAACCCCTGAGTTAAACAAATATCTTCTAATAATTCCACCTCAGTTGACAGTTTGCTGTTGGCTGTGCTATACTACCTAGAGTGAGATTCACTCATGTTCGCTACTAAATATGAGGATTGTTGCCCTTTATCTTTGTGAATGACGCAGGGACATCACTTATCACTCTGTTTCAGATCTTATACCTCATTTAAATCCAATTTCACCATTTATATATGAGATACATCGATACTACCTGGACTGCAGCTCTGTGGTCAGGCCACCTGGTGGTAAAAAGAACGAGCTGCAAGCTCTGGATCCTCAAACACACCTGAACGTTTCCTGTCAGGAGGAACTGTGGCATTACTGCACTATTTTACTGTCTTTTATGAAGTACGTGACCCATGTTCATGTCATGTAATTTTATGCCCAAATCCACATAATCATGAATACTTTTTTCACCTACACCTATCACCTACATCTCATGGTTAATTGGAGTTTCCTTACTTGTTAAGAAGTTGTATGATGCATATCTAGTGACATTGAGGTATAGTAAATGTTAAGCACATTTTCCAGAACATTATTTTAATGGTAAAACAGAAAGAGGCCTAAAATGACTTAATTGGGACCTTTGACATTTCTCTTCATGTAATACAAGTGAGCATGCTCAAATGTTGATGTGATGTCCAACTATTAAGTGAGCATCTGTCAAAGAAAAAGTCAGGTTGGTGGAATCAAGCATTGGTATTACAGACCACATGCATTTTCTTATTCCATTTGATATGTCAAATATTTGTGTATGCTGTAATAAACTGTATCCATGTTTATGTATAAAATAGAAAGCTTAAAAACCACTATACCATGTTCAACATGTTGCCTTAGCCTTGTTTCCTTTATTTGACCAGTTCATTGCAGGATGAATGAGGTATGTTTGGTGAAATATATTACCACCATCAAGCTTTCCTATTTAGAAAAAAACTGGCCAGCCCAACTATTATTAAAGTGTTGATACACTATCAGGAAGCATAGTATTGTAAGTAGGTTTAAACAATACACACAGGTCAACGGTTTGAGTACAGCTGTGAATTTATTGATAAGAATGGTCCAATAAATAAGTTCACACAGCGTGACCAATGAATGGTGCAGAACAACTTCTCAACATCCTTTCAGTGCTTTGCTCTCCATGTTACACAACAGTTTGTCACAAACAAAAAACCAGATCAAAAAGAAGAACTGTCCTGAAGAGAGGAAGGACAGGAGTGATACTTTCTAATCAAAAGGGGGAACTGTTGTCATTCTGCATGTATTTAAACATTTCTCAGTAAAACACTACAGATAAAGACAGTGAGACATGGTGAGCTGCAACATGTTGACAATGCCTTAGTAACAAGCGACAGATGGGAAGAACTAAAGAAAACAGATGAAATGTCTTGAAGAATCTATCTTGTAATTACTCCTTCAAATTCCCCCTTTTGTTTGTGTATCACTCCACCTGCTGTTTGCAATGTGTGTCTGACAGGATCATCACCCGACTTCATCTACAATTCAAAACCAAATGCAGGTTAAAAGCTCCAAGCTACATATCAACAGAATCTTTCTGTAAACGTAACTGAATCATTGACACATTTTTCTATCTGCATTTGGGTTTGAACATTAGTGTAAAATGGGGTTTTGTTCCTGCCTCCCCTTAGTGAGCATGGGGTCTCCCTCTGCCCCTGCCGGCGCCCCCTGGAGGTGCATCAACGGAGCTGCGGGGGTTTTTGATCGTCTCGTCGACCGACAGGATGAGGCACGCCGCCTCGGACGCTGCCGTCAGAGCGTTGATGCGAACGATGGACGGCTCCCAGACGCACGCAACAAAGTTGTCTGCGATGTCTTCGTTGTTGATGTCCACGCCGTACCACATCCCACCCTGCAGCCAGAGCAGCAACGTTACTCATTTACTCTGCTCAGCAAAGTGATGACACCAAGAACATGCGTTTCAGTTTCCTACCTGTGCGTGTTTGGCACGCAGCTTGTTCAGGATGTTTGTGGCGTCAAAGCCGGCGTTGTCGCACAGCTGTCGGGGGATGATCTCCAGGGCCTTGGCGTACGCGCCGATCAACAGCTGCTGTTTTCCAGGGATGGTCCTGGAATAATCCCGCAGGTATTTGGACAGCTCCATCTCTACGGCTCCTCCACCCGCTACAACGGCGTCGTTCTAAAAACAAGTTCAATCCGGTTATTACAGTCAGTGGGCAGAGATTAGCACAGATTATTTGATTTGTCATACTTCCGACATTCACATCAACTCTGGTTTTGCATTCTATGCAAAATTGCCTTAAATAGCCTGAATAAGTGGTGTGAAAAATCTCCTACATTATTGTATTGGTTTATATTTCTGCTAACTTCTCTAACTATATCAATTTGCTCGGCAAGTTGGCCTTGTGGATGACCTATTGATCCCACATTGATTTAAATGGTAATAAAATTATTGGATCAATACTAGGACATGACATATTAGATTTAAGCGCAGCAGATTTTATACAGATGTGTTTTTTGTTTTTTTAATGAAAAAGACGTTAAATGCTACTCAGAACAAGACACCCATTTAACTTTTGGTACATGTCACAATTTTTTCCTCCAAACAATTTGTGACTTTTTCATATTCATCCAGTGTGTATATCATATACATGCCCTATTTGTATTATATGTTGAAAAAATGCAGAAATAGCAAGGTAAACTTAAAACAGTACTACATGCCTCACACTTCCTGAAACGCACAACTGACCTTGATGGCTCTGCGGACGATCATGATGGCGTCGTGCAGCGACCGCTCCGTCTCCTCTGTGAACTGTTCGGCTCCACCTCTCAGGATGATGGTGCACGTCTTTGCCTTGGGGCAGCCCTTAAAGAAGTTATACCTACAAAAGCAAAGACCGGCGTGAGTTGCTATAAAGCTCATTCTCTGAAAGAGGTGGAAGGGGAAAAAAAGAGCTCACCTTTCTCCTCCGACCTGGACCTCCTCAAAGACTTCACACAGTCCCAAGACGTCATCTGTTAGGGCACCGACTGAGGTCTGGATGGAGCCTCCGCAGGCCTGGGGGTTCAAATCCAGTCAGTCTGATTCAATAGCCGTTTAAGGGACTTTTAAAAAGTTCAATCCTTGATTGCAGAGATACAAAGTTTATAATTAAACATATGTGCATGTGTCCTACCATCATGGTCCTCTTCAGGTCCTCTTCCTGAACTCTACCAGCACAGAACAAGTCTCTGTCAGCAAAGAACTGGGTGGCCACGTCACCAATTGGCAACTTGGACAGAACCACCTTGGCTCCAGACTGATAGATCTTCTCCAGTTTGTCGTACAGGATGTTCCACTCAGCGTCCACTATGGCCTGGTAGTCCTGCAGACAAAGAAGGAGCGATGATTACTGATAAATTACAGAATAGTTTTCACCCGTTTCACATCTTGATCCTGAGTTTGAGGACTTCATACCTCCACATTTTTCACTCGGACCTCAGCGTTGTCCTTCTCGGCCTTGAGCTCTAGCTCTACATTGAGCAAAGCAATCTTTGGACGCTCATAGCTCTTAGGCTGCATCTCAAATCCGGCATAGGAGAAGGTCTTCTTGAACGCAACGCCAGAAACCAACTGGGAATCCTGCATGGAGAAGCCCAACATTGACGTATTCGGAAAAAACAAAAAATTAAAGAAAAGCACATGATATTTAAACTGAATATAAGAAGCATTTGTAATGAGATGCAAACCTCAAGGCCTCCACCCTGGACCTTCTTGATGCCAATCATCTTCAGAGACAGCAGCTCCTCCAGAGACATGACGGCATCCACCACCATCTTGGAGAAGAACTCCTTCTGATGAGCAATGAGCTTGGAGTTCAGCGCTGTGGCCGCACATTTCTCCAACAGCTGCCTCTGCTCCCTGAGAGGAGGGGGAGAGGAGATTTTAAACTCTACAATTACCCCATTTTACCCAATTTAACTAAAACCTAATAATTCTGATGATAACATATTTCCAATAGGATGGTCGGAGCAAGTGAGAGCTTACTGCTTGTCATCTTTCTTCAGAGGAACAGCGATCTCCTTGATCTTGTTGACGGCGAGGTTGGTGGCGGTGCGGAATGCTCGGATGATGGTCTGAGGGTGAAGACCCTCCTCCACATACGGCTTCAGCTGCTTCAGGAACTCGGCAGCCAGGAGAGTCGTAGAGGTGGTGCCGTCCCCGACCTAAGTATGAGGAGGGGGGAAAAGCAAAATTATTATTACTTTGTGTTGCATGAACGGTGGGGATGCTTTTCTCTGGCCTAAAAGCCTGAAAAACAGACACACACAGCCTCTCACCTCAGCATCCTGGGAGCGAGCAATATCCACCAGGGTCTTGGCAGCAGGGTGGACGACATCCAGCAGCTTCAGGATGGTGGCTCCATCATTGGAGATTGTTGCCTTACCTGCAAAATACACATCCACACATGTTTGATAAGGGTGCTGTGTAGTAGTATAACCCAGTCTCACCTCTGTTCTTCTCCCTCTCTCCTCACCTCTGCTGTCCACCATCAGTTTGTCCATCCCTCTGGGCCCCAGGGTGGTCCTGACGGCCTCAGAAATCACCTGGAAAGCAAAAACAGTGGCTACTTTTAGGCATGTTTCTCTAATTTAAACATATCATGCACCCACCTAGAGAAAATACATACACAGGTAAGCAGAGAAGAGCAAATATTCTGACCTGGCAGGCATTGATGTTACTGATGAGCTGGGGAATGCCTTGGGATGTGTCCGTCCCCTCCTTCAGCAGGATGACCTGTGTGGGCTGCGAGGACAGAATAAGAGGGACAGAAATTTAAGTAAGGTGAACTCAATCCAGTAGGAGTGCGACAACTTAGGTTACAATACAAATCTCATGATAAACAGTTTAACAACTAAAAGGATGGCAGTCATACAGACAATTTTCAAGTATTATTTTACATAATCTGCCAATGTCACTATCATATTAAGATGGTATGTTCATGCACCGCATGGTCGTGTGATTAAATTCTGGTATTCAAACCACAACCTAGCTAATAAAAAATAATCATTTGGAAAGTGTAGAGATATTAAATTTAGTTTTATAGTTATTTACTGCATCATGCACATCCAAACACAGTTTGTTTGAAATCCACCAAACAAAATGTTTGCTACTTGATTTCAGAAGGTATCAGGGTATTTACTAAATAGTGCATCACTTATACAATCAATACAAAAGATGAGTATAGTGATAGTTTTATAGCCTAGTTTAAATGCAGGCAATGGCCTAAAATGGTGAAAGCTGTCCAGGCTGAGGCTGCAGGGCGTGATGCTCTGAGACGAAGCTTGTGTGACTGTCAAATGCAAAACATCTATTCACAATCAGTTCTACTTATTATGCCTAAATATGTCATTAAAACTTATCAAAAAACATCATACACACAACTATTCCCATATCAGTGATCACCAAAGCTTTGCTAACAATGACTCAGTTAAGTCTCTTTATCTGGCCCTTTGCTTGATTACGTTCATGTTGTCAAGCAACCTGGTTGTCTTTACCTGTGAAATGTAAACTCTTGACATATAACGTGTTAATGACAATTAACCATAGCAATTAATTGCTATCAATTAGCTCGCCAGGGTGTTTTCCAAAGCAATGCTCATACAAAGAAGCTTAATATGACTGCAGCTAACTAGCTAACTTCACTAACAAACAATAAAAGCACAAGATTTAAAATTATTGGTGAAACGCACTTTAAAAAATAAACATTAAAACACCAGTTTCAGCCCTGACTAGATGAACGCGTTTTATTTATAATCATCAGTAGCGCTTTAAAATACGAGTTAGCATCACCGTTAGCATCGTATACGCCCCATTGACAGCAAAGGCTCACAATTAAAACATCATAAAGAATCATCTCCACAAAATAATCACTCGCCGGCACCAAAAACAGATAAAACTTTAATATAAGAGACATCTCGGTACAAATGAAAGCTGACATGGCGGAGGATTGACGCGGATTTTAGGTTTGTATGTCGGGCATGAATGCTAACTCGCTCACCATCATCTTTGCGGTTCCTTCGAGAAGCTTTACACCGGCATCCTTTCCCACAATGCCTTTCGAAATATAGCAAGGGGACGTTCAAGAGCGTGTTGCTGTGTTGTCAACAATTAGAAAGTTACGTTTTACTCCAATATCATTCTATAAAACCCTACATACGAGAACAAACTAGTATATACATATAATATAATATACATATTACCTCTTAGGGGATAAATTTACTTCTTAGGCACAATTCATGTTGTGTAACTTTTTTAAAAAACTACTAAACAACAAAATTTTTCTGCTAATCAGTGGGAAAGCCCTGCCTTCCTAAAATCACATTTTTAAAAGTTTTTCCTATTAAAGATCACACCAAACATTAAACATGAATCACTGTAAAAAAGTGAATACAAAGCTCATCTATACTCTGATAAATATTAACTAACATCTTGAAAAGATTATTAGAACAGGCCCTTGTAAAATTCTGCATCCTTTCCTTGTATTGATGTATAACACATCAGATATAGTTAGTCACATAGTAGTAACGTGTTAGAGCCAAAATTAGGATTGAAATAACAGAATCTGAGGCATGGAGTTAGAATGAAAATTTATTGTTGTTGATAAGTCCTTTATACACAGCTTCATGTGTCTTCAAGTGTTTTATACATTTTCTATCACACCTCTCACAAAACATGCAGACCATTTTTTTTGTTAAAGTATAAAATTCATCTGAAAAGCAACTAAAAGTGTAAAAAAAAAAAGTAAATAAAGTAGAGTAGAAAGTACATATTAATAATTCCTTCTGAAATGTTTTAGAGTGGAAGTATAAAATAACATCACATTGAAATACTTAAGTAAAGTACAAGTATATTAAAACTAGAATAAAATCTTGAGTAAACATACTTAGTTACTTTCTACCACTGAACATGTCAGATTAGTTGGTTTTACAGACAGTCCAAGCAAAAGGAATAAGTTCTTGCAAACTTTGACATTATTATTTCACAAAAAAATCATTATTTTTAACCTTGTCAATGTTAAAGTGGCTTCAACCACTGATAAAACCACTAATAAAGCAGCTCTTAATATGAACTACAGTAGCTGGTTGTGTCATCGGCCTACAGGTGTTTTTCCATTTTTAAAACCAAAGATTTACTGATTTTGACCACCCAGGCAGGAGCATCTGCTCTGGTGTGCCAGAGCACGGGGTTAAAGCCGAGTTTCTTATAGAGGGCCACGGCCGCGGTCTGGATGAAGCTGGTGTGCAGCACCACCTTAGAGAAGCCTCGCTCCTTGCAGAAGTCAACGACCATCTGGGTCATCCTGAGGCCCAGCCCGGCGCGCCTGCACAGCGGCGACACTATCATTCTGAGCAGGATCCCATACTTTTCCCCCTCACTCTGCTGGGCTTTCACAGCCACCATGGCCACGATCTGGGTTCTGCCGTTGACCTCGGCCTCGGCCACCCAGAAAGAGTCGTCCGGCCT